>VZTG01005436.1:1146532-1624491 GCA_013397845.1 Melanocharis versteri | reverse complement strand
AAAAAAAAAAAACACAAATACATGGTAGATGAAACAGCTGCAAATTGAATCAACCAGTAGTTAGGAAACTTTGCAGACTAATTGTGTGAAGCATCTGCTATTGAATAGGGGACCGAATGTGTTTCTGGAGGGTTTAGTTTGGGTCAGCTCAGCATAATTGTGTACTTTGCATGCGGTCATGAGGAGGAAACAGCAAGAAGTTTAGAGGACAGGATTAGGATAAACATGCTGGAGCAATAGTCTACAAAAAGTTGGGTGAAATTTAGTGAGGACTATTGCAGACTGCTACCCTTTGGAATAATTAGCTGCACAATCACAAGCTGAAAGAACTCTTGCTTAGACAAAACTGAAGAAAAGCTTATGGTAACTGTATTGGATATTACACTGAATGTGAACCCACAGTGTTCTGCTGTTTAAAAATAATTTATAAATAGCATTGCATTATGTTATGTATAATAAGATATTGGCAGAACTTATATATCATGTTTGGGGCACTGAGTTTAAAGAAAAATGGGATAAACAGCAGAATCAAGAAGGTAAGGAAAGTAGAGGGAAGAAAGAGCAGTTACAAGGCCTACTGAGAGCAGGAGAAGAGGTAAGTTAGTTTGCATTGAGAGAGATTCAGTTTAAATGTTAGGAAATTACTTTTGTGAAAGTGAGTGAGGTAGGTAACCTCACCTAATGCCTGGGGAATGTTGTGGAGATCTCTGCTGCTGGAAGCCTCAGTTAGAGAAGCTATGTGGATGTCTGTAGCAGAAGTGATTGATTTTACCAGGGATTACATGACCTGTTGAGACCTTCTTAATGTGCTGTCTTGCTTTCTGGAAAGTTTAATTTGAAGGAAAAACAACTGAAACCACCCAGAGTAAAAAAATCCGTCTATGAGTCAACCAAAATTGTTATAGAGCAGTATTCCTCAGTAATATGTAGTGTGGCCTTTTAATATGAGATTGCTTCTGGGATTTCTCACTCATCTGTTTACCAATTACTATCATTATTCTGATAATTTTTTCCTAGCGGAAAGCAGAACAAAAAACTACCGTCCATCATGACCTTTCTTAAGGAAAATGTCAAAAGTGTCATTCATTTGGGAAATTTAAATGCCGAGTCCTTTTGCTGGACTTCTCTGCAGTGTGTCATACAGCGTTTTACTCTAGTCTTTCAGAAACCAATGCAACATAAAAAAAGTGTTTGAGGTGTCAGCTTTTCCATAATCTCTATTGTTAACTGCATATTCTGTTTAGAGGGACTTGCTCTAACACAGCACAGTCCAAATATTTATTATTCAGGAAGCAGCATTTTAGCTCATTTACATGACAGGAAACATTTAAAAAATCTTTTATATTGATTTACTGTCAAGGCAGCAAAGCATATCACTAGTAATTTTATTGCAGTTATCTAGCTAAATATTACAGGTTTTATTTATTTATATAAGCTAGCTGCATAATGTTGGGATGTGTACCACTATGCCTAAAAAATATTTTTGAGTATTTTTTATATTCACATTCTTCCTTTGTCTGCCATTTTCAAATCGATGTGCACTAGGTGATATGTTACAGATTCAAAAATTTTAGATGGCACACAGAGTGACATAAACATTTCCTGCAAAATGCATCCTTTCACCCAATCTATTGCCTGCCTACTTAAGGAAATGAGGCATAGGCCATTACTCCATCTCTATCTGGGCTCTTATAGCTAATGGATCTTTTTGCCAATTTAAGGCAAGATCTTAAAAATTGTGATGTTTTAGAGATTGCATGAAAATTAGTGTTGACATGGAGTAGAAACTTGTGTTTATGCTCCCATTGCGAAGAAGGAAGGGAGACTTCTGTTCTTATGACCTTTATTTTCGCTCTCTGTTGTTAGAAGAAGCTTGATGCATCTCTGAGAGAAAAGGAAACAAGAGTCCTGTGTGGAGGAGTCTAGGAATAAACTTGAATATATGGCGCTGTGTGCAGGAGAGTTTTGGGCAAGAATTGAGCAAATGCATATCACTGGCTTAGTCTGAAACAAGAAACCTGTGTAAACTTGATGTGGCTCTGGACATGTTGGGCAGATAGGGGCTGTTACAATAACAGATGTCAGGACTATGAAGGAAAGCTGGGGTTTGTGAGGGACATGGGTGACAGCAGGCTAATTAGTTTAGCTGCTCAGTTAGTGACAGTTACTTTAAGGTTCTTTACTTGTTCTTCTGTTCCTGAAATTGTTCCTCCTCTTGACTGAAATCCAGTCACAGATGACCAGATATGGACTGCAAATTAATCCAAAAAGACCATTTCTAATATTCTGATTATTCTTTGGTTGAACTGAAGAAACTTCTATAATACACTACAAAAAATTTTGTGCTCTGCATTCCATTTCCCTTCTAAAATTGTTCCAGGCCACTATAGCACTTCTGTGGTTGCATTTACCATTTTTTTTTTACACTTTCCTTTAAGAAATATTAGTAATCAGTAGCTCTTCCATAGCAAGCATTGAAGAACACCTGGGGGGCAGGAGGTCAGGGGAAAGGTTAAGGCAAATGTTTACAATCTCTTCACTAATAGAAAAGTTCAGTCTTACAAATCCACAGACAAAATTAAAACAAGAAATAGGGCATAACATTATTATCTGTATCCAAGACATGGTATTAGGCAGATTGCTTATCTGATCTCACCGGCTAGCTGCCATGGGACAAGTGGAAGCTTCAGACAGGCCCTGCTTTAGCCTCAGAACTTGACCACACTTTAAAATGAAGGAATTACTCTACAAGTTCTAATGATGGCAAACCAGATCTATTTATAAAAATGAATATTAAACAGACAAGAGATAACAGATGAAAGACCTTAATCAGAATTACTTACTATACAGTATAAACCTAAAGAACTACAAGTAGATTACATTATGACATAAAACAGTACACTATATCAAGGTTCCTATATTAAAGCTAGCAAAAGAAAGAGTATTGATTAGGAATTGAATGTAACTTACCACCAAAGTGATCATAATGTACACAGATTCCTACACTTAACCCATTGGGAGTGATAGGGAGGCAGGTGTCCCTAGTTAAGGGAGAAACTGCACAAGTTTCCAGGAAAATGTTTGGAAGATTCCTGCTTTGTGAAAGTTTGGTGTAGCTTTTATAGTTTGTAAAGTCTGATGTTACCCCACTCACTATAACTGTGCCTGACCTGTGAGCCAGTTGCTCACCCACTGCATAACACCGTTATCCAGCTGTTAGTTGGACATCTTGTCCAGAAGGATGCTGTGAAAGACACTATCAAAAGCTTTGCTAAAGTCCAAAGGGATTACGTTTACTGGCTTTCCTAGATCAGCTAGGTGGGTTACTCTGTTGTAAGAGGAAATCAGGTTCGACAGGCAGGACTTTCCCCTCATGAAGCCATTCTGGCTGTGACCGATGTTAGGAGATGTTAGTTGCTCTAGCCAGGATTATGGATTCTTACATGGTCTGCAACCCAGCTGAATCTGAAGTGTTTGTTATAGCTGGGTGCAGAAGTGTTTTGGGCCAGGATTAAGCAAAAGTGTATCAACTGGCTTAACTGAAAAAAATCTAATAGTGTCGCAGTTTATATTTTTGTTTCCTCTAATTAGAAGAGTTGACTTTTTTCCTCCAAGGATAAAAGACAAGGAGTAAGACAGAATACTACTGTTACAAATTCCTGAATAGTGTAACTCATCTAGAAAGTGTTATACCTTCTGAATAATACCAGAAAATCATAAAGTCTTTTGTTTGAGAAAGGTCTGAAATTCTAGAGGGCTGGAGATGGGACCTGCATTCTATCTCCCACTTACACTAAATTACTTGCTGTATGCTCTGACTCACTTTCATGTGTTCTCAAGGTGAATTGTGTTACCATTGCTCTTCATAGTAAAAACTGTCATAAAGGCATCTCTTCTGCAAAATGCATAATTCATTCTTACGATCTCATGATTTACATAAAATGAAGTCAAGGACCCAAGTCGTTCATCTTGAAGATATCTGCTCTCTAAACAAATACTGGACCGTGAATAAGATTATTAGCTACCCAGGTGATGGGCATCCATGAATCCTTGAGTCCTTGAAACCCTTGACTCCTGGATGACATAAACCCACATTATTTCCTTTTCACAATGCGGATCTATATGTTGGTAATATTAAAAGATATCACCTGCACTGGCATAATAACAAATAATATAGTTGATCAGTAGTTTGCATATTGATGGCAATTCACAGTAAGATTTTGGATTGTTCAGAAATCTCATAGAATATGATAGCGCTCTTTCTGTTCAACTTTCCAAATTGCCGCTTTGAAACTTCACAATAAAATTGAAATCAGTGAGACAACTGAAGTCTCATCTTATATTCTATCACAAGTCATGCTGGTATTGCCATGAGGTTAATTAAATTGTATAATCACAGAAGCCAAACACTAGATAAACATTTTTGTTTCTCTGTTGGGAGGATATGCCCTCTGTTTCTCTTCTCATCAAAATATGCATGAAATCTATTTCCTGTGGCCATCATTCAGAATTGCTGAGACCAGGACTCCTCAAAGAATATGAGATGGCAGTAATCCAGTCATATCAGAATTCTGATTCATTGAACTTTGCCAGCCTGAAGAGACAGTATGATATAATGAGGATTTTTATTGTTTCTCTGTGTTCCAGTGTGAATCACTAAGCCTCAGTCAGATAGTTTCTCTTGTGCTTCTTTTATATTTTCTTCACTTCTAGAAGAAATTGTTTCTATGAAGTGCTTATACGGGGTCTCTGCTCTGAATTTGTTCCTGGAGAAGCCTTTCTTTCTCTGCTGAATATTGAGGAGCCACAGCATACTAGCTGCCTATGTAAGCACCTTAGCTTTAGTGGTGTCAGTATCCACTCCCTCTGGAAACCTGAAAAAACTTTGTTTTTCAAAATAGGATTGTTGCAAAAATAACATTTTTGCCTTTTTTTTTTTTGTGTGCACCTGGGTGATTTTTGTTAATATGCTTATATTTTGAAGTAGTATCTGAGCAGTATCAGTACTGTCTTACTACAGTGTCAAAGCGATACTAGGAGTAGAAGTACAGTTCATTATTTCCTGTGATATTGTACTGAGAAATACTGGTTAACACATGTAGCTGAATGAGGTTTGTTGCAGATGGGTTATTGCAGGCAGGAGTTAACACAAAAAGCATTTGTAAAGGAGAGCTTCTGTGCATGTTGGCAAAGTTGCTGCTTAGATTTAGTTGCTCCAACATACCTATAATAAAGGCTGTGGTGGTTTGAAATCTCGATCAAAACCTGTTGAGTAAGGCCATGAATGATCCTTAATGAATTATTTTTAATGCTTTAACTATCTGATAAACCAGTATTAACTGGAAGAACCTTTCAGAAATTTGTTTATCTCTGATTAAATAACAGAAAAGCTGGTGCATGGAAGGGAAACTTAAAGTCAGCAGCTAAATAAATTATTGGAAAGAGAATTCTTGGCTTTATCGATACACTGTACTCAGGGATTTATTATGTGAGCAGTAACAATTTCCTGTATGGGCCCTGAGGAACCACAATTGTTGAGGAAGCCTCAGCTTTGTTTCCAGCTGTATGAAAAATCAGCAGGCAAAGGCATTTCGGACAAACAACAAGAAGCCCAAAGTAAAATGATATAGATCCCATAGGGAATTAGTCCCATGATAGTCATGTAAAGCTGCAGAATAAATCTGCTCTGTCAGTAGTGGAATACAGCTGAATCTGAAAGAATAGATCATACAGCAAATTGATACCATAGTCATGAGCACAACCCTGTCTTAAGGCATCCAGCCTGGAGCACAACTTGAATAGATCCTGCTGTCTCGCTTTGAGTAAACTCATAGCAAGCCTGAAGGCTATTTGCAGGGAGATCTAAGTGTGCTTCAGCATTGTCTGTTTTTACTACCTTTCAAGCTATTGGCCTGACCTTTAATCCTCAGTTGGCCTGTCATCCAGCATTTGAAATACCTGAATACTTGGTTCAGATTCATCTGGGGTGATAAGTTTGATCCCAGATCAAAGATACAAGCACGAAACTGTTTTCATTAAAATGTTGTGGTGTATTTCAGAGATAGGTGAGTGGAGTTTTATGACTCGCCTGATTTTGTCAGATTGTAGAAGAAAAGTCTTGAAAGTAAATTCTCTTTCCCCAGACTGCTGTTTACCAGTGATGAAAATTGTTCAAATGCAACTTTCTTTGAACATGTCCTAGGGGATGGAGGTGGGAAAAGGCTATCTTAAGGTCTAATTAAAATCTTGTAATTTTTTTAAAGCTCTGCCTTTTGCTGCAGTGGAAAACTCCCAAAGTTTCTGAGTTCTGAAGTTTGCAAGCAAAAGTTGAACAGGACTCTGGGACCCTGACTTGAGGGACTAAGTTTCCATGAAGTTTGGTCCTTTTCAGATTTCTTCCCCTCTGCTTCCTGAATGAATTAAACAGTACAAATTGTTAGGTCGTTGTATGGTTGTATGTGGGGTGGGGTTTTTTTAATAGTGTCGTGTTTGTTTGTATGTGCTGTATGTTGGGTTTTGGACTGTTTTGGTTTGGTTTTTCTTTTTTTTTTTTTCTTTTCCTCAGGATCCTGCTTCTTCTGAAAATGAATAGTATTTTCCTTGACATACAATACTTGGGCTTATGAGAGAAACTTTATTGCCAAAAATCTTCATTAGAAAAAAGACTCATGAACTCCCAGAAATAAGGTGTCCTGTCTGGAACACTATGTATCACAGGTTAATGTCAGCCTCTGTCGAATATGTGAATGTCACTAAGTTGTCAGATCACTGGCCCGTGAAAGTGTGGTACTGCATTGGTACTGTCAGCACAAGGGAGGCTCAGTACTGTACCTTGGGAACTAGAAGGCTGTTACTCCTATAAAAATGAGGTGGATTTAGCCATGGAACTAGTAGAAGATGATTGTGGCTTTGCTTTGGTATTTATAGCTTCCAGCTGTTGGGATAGAACTTAATGGAAAGAGTGCCTACAGTGAAAAGAAAGCAATGGTCTTCACTGGAAGCCAGGAGGTAAGACTTGAGAATGATCATTCCATACTTGCCTTATGTCTTATGTTCCCTCTCCAAGTATGACCTCTTTTCTGCTGGTTTAGATGGCCTCTTGATCTGACCCAGAAAAGAAAGTCACCTGGATGATGTTTAGGAGGTTTATCATTATGCTGGGTCTGCTGTCTTGGCAGAACCTGGTCTGGAATTTTGGATCTCGAAGGTGTAGGACCCTGATAAATTACAGGGACACCATTGCTGCTGCTTTTCCTGGTCAGGCTCTAACCTGCTTTGAGGTTGTGTTGCGGTGCGCTTTTCCCCTTTTCCTAAGATGGCGTTCCCTCACCCTTCTCCTTCCCATAACCCTCCACTCCCCGCCAAACCTTCCCGCACCCGGGAAACCTTCCCGCCTTCTGTTATTTGTCAGTTATCCTGTTCCCCGCCTTCGGTTTGTATTCATTGGTTGTTACTATGTCGTCCCTCCTTTGTACCACCCCTTTGAGCTTTCCCCATTGGTTGAGTTGTATGTGTCTCCACCCTCTCGCTCATGTATATATTGTGTTGCCAAGCGTTGCTCTGGGCTCTTCGCCTCCATACCACCGAGGTTCTCCCTTCCCTTCCTCCCTGTCTCCCTGGAACCTCGGCTTCTCATGGAATAAACCCTCATGCCTCCCCCGAAGAGCCGCTCCCGCCTCTTTCATCTCCTCCTTCGCCGTACCAGCGACCTCGCCTGACCATCCGGAGCCCTGCTGCGAAAGATCTCGGGCGGGCCGGGTGCCCTCCGGCTCTCTGGGGAAAAGAGATAAGCCCCGGGGAAGTCCGGAGAGGAACATCGCGCCGCACCGGCGCGCGCCCGGCCGCCACCGCAAGGTTGGGCTTCCAGCCCTTTTCGTACTGGACCCTTAGAGTATGAGTATTGATCCCATACCCTCTGAGCTGGGTATTGATCTCTGTAACACTCAGTTCAGTACTACCACTGGGACCTTGTTGGTCTGACTAGGATATCACCATTTTCGAGCTACAGTGTGACTGCAGTCCAGGAGCTTGTCGTTAGCACTGAAGTCACTTTGCACGTATTGGGTGGGTAAATTGATGGAGTGCTTTGGACTGGGCAGTGTATGCTTCCAGAGAGAGGCTGGGTGAGTCAATAATGTGTACGTTATCCAGTCCAGAAGCACTGCCATTAAACGTGGGGCCGGTCATGTCACCCTGTCTTTCTTTCCCATTGTGTCATAGTAGCAACTTGCTCAGAAGCAATTAGTTTTATTGTTCCACTTGCTAAGGATGAAGCTCTGAGTCAGGGAGAAATGGTCTCTCAGCCTTGAGTAGTGTCACCTTTATTGCTGTCCAGTGGTTGTGCTCAGGTTGCAGGAGCTGTGCATCCAGAAGTGGTCTTGGGGTGTACTTGGTAGCTGTGCCTCTTGGAATTCACAATTGCTCCACCTCAGGCATGCAGGGATGACCACAGGGTCTCTTCAGCAGTTTCTCACATTGGAGATTGGATAGCACAGGAAATATTTGAAGAAATTGAATTCAAAATGGGAACAAGACAAATGTCTCCCCTTTGATACTGTTTCATTAAAGAAGTAGTAAAAGTCAGTGGATGTTACCTCAGGAAATTGGTTCAAAATGCTCGTCTTCAAGTATAATATGTAATACTCGGGCAGTAGGAGAGACTCACCGTCTGCATGGGCTTCCTCGTATGGGTTTTCTTCTGAAGTAGAGGGTCCCTTATGACACTGAAGTAGTTATTGCTGAGTTCAGTTTGATTGCTTTTTTAACTGGCTTTCAGCTCGTGCCTTTTTTTTTTTTTTTGTAGAAGTAAAGCATCTATAATTCTGTGGATATTTATTTGAATCTTGTGTTTGTCAGTCATTGTACAAAAGAGAATTTATGACAGTGAGCATGAGGGCTGAATTTTTTTATTAGCAGTTTAAGTCCTGTGAACCTCTCTGGATAATCCCTCTCCTTACTGACTTTGTGGGGAAGAAAAATAAGATAAGTGTGCTTTCAGTGGTATCAGTAGAAATATTTTGGAATTTAAATGAAGAACAGTTGAAACTTATTATGGTTTAGGTCTATGCTTATTCTGCTTTGTCTTCTGTAACTAAAGGAGCCTTTAAGGTTTCCCTCTGCTGTTCTCTCTCTCCAACACTTTTCTCTTTTCCTCTGGGTATTTTCTGGGTAATACATGTTTTTGAAAGTTTTACTTTTGAAATAGGATTACAGGTTTGGTGATGTCCATTGAACAAAGAAACCCTACAGTTGCTAGGCTTTGTGTTTCACCTTATGCAAGCAGTCTAAAAAGATCACCAGCTATTTAAAACAACTGTGAAGTAGTTCTCTGAAATTGAAAGGTTACTTAAAAATATGTTTGTATGACTAAGTCTTTTAAATTGGTACATCCTGCTAGTCACATGATAATGTTAACAGGAGCTGAGATTCGAGGTCAGGTTAGGTAGGGTTCTGAGCAACCTGATCTGGTTGATACGACCCTGGTCATACAAGGGGAGGCTGCACTAGATGACTTTTAAAGGTCCATTCTGACCCAAGCCATTCAAAAATTTGTCTGTGGATTTTCACGCTCCTCTGCATCTCAACTGTTTTTATTTACAGCGTAACACATTTGAGTATCACTTTGAAATTATGGCAGCAAGATGCATCCTTTTCCACTGGGTAGATTTTGGAGTAAGCCATGGCATGCAAAGATAAGGTATAAGCAGGAGTTGACAAATTTTAGAAGTTTGTACCTTTTCCCCTGCTATTTGAATACTTTCTTAGCACTCCCTCAAAATATTGGCTAATTATTCTTTCTCTGTAAACAAGTGCATAGACAGAACTTCATAATGCTCTTCCTTTTGAATGTAACGACATATATAAAAATGTGCATTCAGACAAAATGTACTTGAATTTTAATTAAATTCAAAGGTTTCTGTCTTTCCCTAATAGTACTTCTTGTTAATGAGATAGATGAGTCTGCTTGGAGTCACAAATCTGTTTAGGAGCAGTGGGAAGTTTCAGACATAAAAGTAGCTCACTCTCAGTACTCAGCAGGTTACTGTACTTGTTTTTAACAACAGCTTTTCCAGAAAATTCTGCTTCACAGAGATATGAAGAAGTAGAAAAAGAAGCATTGTTGGAACATATGGTAAAAGGGTAATATACATCCCTCTCTCATTTCATAATCAAACCACCTATATTTGTTGTCTTCCCGTAATTTCAGTAGTTCATCACAAGAGCAGTCACGCATCTTGCACACCTTGGGAGTTCTGTGGTTTTTGCTGATCTGTTCTTCAAAAATATGAACATAAATTAATGTCCTTCTAATGTGAGTATCATCCTCAGGGAAGAATGCTTCGCATATGATCTTAAGTTTGAATAGCTGTCTAAAAAGCTTTGATTAAGTTGCATGAATAGTTTTTAGAACTGCCCTTTCAGGTAATTTCCAGGTTCAAGTAACATTGCACCAACACGTGTTAGATTCACATTGTCCAAGGTATTCTTTTGGACAGTAGGAGTGAAGGAAAGCGAGCAGCCTGGCTGAAAGGTGGTAGGGTATTGCTCTCTTACATGTGCATGTGGGTTTTTTTGTCTATAGAGAAGAGTTTGAGCCTTGGTTAGCATATCACCACTTTCAATGAATCTTCATTTTTAAAGAGTATTCATTCCAGGAAATGAAGACTGAAACCCAAAGAGAAGTGGAGGAGTGAGGGCCAGAGAAGCACTGAAGTGGCAGAATTATAGGCAAACCTTCCATGCTTTCCCTGGTGGCCTGTCTGCTTGTACAGAAACGCGCAGTGCATAGGAAGCAACAAGGAGTATGAAGTCTGGGTACGATCACAATACCTCTTTAGGGGCATGGTATGGGATGGCTCACACGAACGGTGTGTGGTAGTGGAGGAATGCAGACTCTTTTGGAAGTACCAGCTGCTAAGATGAAAGAAACACCTGTGCTCCAATGGTGGCTTGAATTTGCAGATCCAGATTTGGTTTGGGAGGAGTAATAAGCTGGTCGAGATCAAACGAGTGTCCAACATGAATGCCTCTCAGTGAACATCTACTACAGACCGAGTGAGAGAAGAAAGGAATTGTCTGAAACCTTCTTTAGAGAACTGGAGGAAGCTTGATTGAAAACATTGTTTCTGGCGAGCAGCTTTGATCTATCAACATCTGCTGGATGTTGTAACATGGTGTGGCACATGTAATCAAGGAGAACTTTGGGATGTGCTGAGGATGCGTTTCAATGCAAGTGCTGCCCCTCTAAGTCGCAGAAGGTGATCTGCTGCTCGTGAGTAAAGAGGACCTGGTGGAGAGTGGGAAGGTCAGTGGTAGCTCCAGCTACACGCCTGTGAGGTGATGGTGAGGAAGGTAAATAGCAAGATCAGAAGCCTGGAGTTCAGAGTTCATTAATACCATGGTGGCTATATGGGTGAGATACTGATTAGGCAGACTAAGGTAGTTGGAGAACAAGTGGGACTGCTGGACCCAAAGGCTTGGGTCAGTGGTGTCTGAAATCCAGCTGATCACCAGTTGCTGGTGACCTGGAAGTTCCATAGGGCTCGGCACTGGAGCAAGTACAGCTTAGATCCTTCATAATGACCTGTATGATTCTATTGCATGCAATCTCAGTAAGTTTGCTCAGTGTGGCTCTTTTGGAGGGAAGTAGGTTTGCTTGAGCGCAGGGCTGCTCTTCAGAATGCTCTCAACAGGCTGAAGAAATGGGCTTTGGAGGAACCTTGCCTTCAGCAAAGGCAAATGCAAATTGCTGCGGTTAGGATGGAACAACTGCATGCAACACTACACAGTGAGGGCTGTCTGGCTAGAAAGCAGCTTTGAAGAACACCAAGCTAGAAAGGGAGCAAAAAAACCTGAGGGCTGGATTGACTGAGTACTGAGAATAGAAGACTGAAGGGGAAATTTGAGGCACGACTCTAGTTGTTGTCTTCAATTGCCTAAACGGAGTTTATAGAGAATTTGGGTTCAAGACTCGATGGTCCAGCACCTTTTCTAGCTGACTTTTAGATGTGCCCCATACTGGGGAATCCACCACTCTCCTGGGGAGGTTATTCCAATGGATGGTTATTCTCATTGTGAAAAACTTTATTTCTGTGTCCAACCAGAATCTCTTCAGGAGTAATCTGTTCCCGTTACTCCTTGTCTTTTCCACATGCCTCCTGGTAAAAAGTCTCCCTCTTCTTTGTAGCCACCCTTTAAATACTGGAACACGGCGATAATGCCTCCCTTAAGACTTCTTTTCTCGAGGTGAACAAACCCTGTCCTTTCAGCCTTTCCCTCCATGGCAGGCTTCCCAGTCCTCTGATCATCTTTGTGGCCCTTCTATGGACCCTCTTCAGCCTGCCTGTGTCTATTTTTTATAGTGGGGACCAAAACTGAACACAGTATTCCAGGTGTGGCCTGACAAGTGCTGAAGTGCTCTACACCGACACTTTCTTCTTGTAGTTCTTAATACTTTGTCAACACCTATAAATTTAGCATATCTAAAGAAAGCCAAAACCAAGTTGTGACAGCAAAGGCATGGATAAAATTTAGGACTGACAATCTTGTAGATACACAATTCTTTTTAAAAAATGAAACCTCTTAAAGAAATTGAGAACATCACATTTGTTAATCAGCATTGTGTTGTCACTCTCCATATTTATTATGAAACACATTTTTATAACCATGAAATAAATGAGTAAATGAATAAATAAAAAAGAACTTGGCTTTGCATTAGTAATCAAAGCAATTCAGCCAGCTGATCCATACCAGATGTCAGCAGATTTTTATTTCAAACCATGAACGAGGTGTCTTGAAATTTATTTTTACTTTTCAGATACTCTGGGTGAATATTTCTACGTTTACTGCTGCTTCTTCTTTTGCCAAGGATCTGACTCAATATTATAAAAATAGTAAAAAGAATACCAAGGATTTCCATTGTGCTAACATATTAGCATATACTGGAAGTGGGCACAGCCAGGGCTAATGTTGAATCCGAGTTAAAGGACAGTGCTGTCAGCCATTATTGCTCATTCCTGCATTGCTGAAAGACGATTTTCTGATGTTGGATAACAGGCATCTGAAAGTAAAGACAATACCCTCTCCTAGCAGATATTCTATTTCAGAAGACAGATTCTCAGGAAGTGTCTGCATTTTGAAGGTGTTTGAGATGCTGCATTATATATCTCTATGTCCAAAGATGATTATCTCCTTCCTTCGTCTGTTACTTGGGCAGGTTTGAAAACAGAAAAAGGTAGAGACTTTACTTTCACTGTTGTCTATGCTGAGATATACTGAGCACGCTGTGCTTCCAGGTAAATTTTGGTTTCATAAGTCCTGTTAGTTAATAGATTTGGGACAATAACATAGCTACAGTTTTTTTTCCTGGGGATGTAGTGATTCCAGCTCTATTGCAAAGCACTTCAGGCATACGGAGTGCTCTGAGGGCAAAACTTACAGGTCTTGTGCCAAACTGTGCAACTCAGCAAGTGTGCTTTGTGTGTTTTAGCTCTAGTGATCACGGATGCCCATCTCCAAAGGGGGGAGCCTGCTGCCTGTGGGGTGCTGACTGCACTGTTAATGCTACTGAGGGCTTCAAGGTCTTCGTGCCTGCCTGTGAACGCAGATAACTGGAGGGTGAGAATGGATGATAACGACACAAATCCAGTGGCATCTAAATGATGTTCAGTTTATCTCCTTTTTATGTAAACTACACAGGCGAATTTAGGGAATTTTTTCCTTCTACCATCGTTCAGTGTGCTTGGACATTGCTCTCTGTTGTTAGCTGTTGTCTTTGACAGTCCAGGGAAGATTGATGTGATATCTTTGTGAAAGGTTGTGCCAGAGGCTTTTCCAGCCTGCTTTGTACTTCCCTCAAAGTGCTGCAGGGGTTTTGGCTGCTGGATTTCTGGCAGAAGTGTGTTTTCAGGCAGATGAAGTCACTCTTGACTGATAATGGACAAACAGAGAGGGAGCAGTTACAGAAGAGATTTTTAAAGAGAGTTATTAAATGCTAATAGTTCCTTCTGAGTGCTCATAGAGAGTTGTACCACAGATTATTTGATACAGTAGTCCTCAGTGTTGCAAAAAATTGGAAAGCTGTTTTGTTTTTAATGAAAAGTATCAGGATTTTTCAGGCATTACTAAATACTAAAATTTGTTGTAGATCTTTACAAGTTGCAGTAGATCTTTGTGGAAAATATTTGAAATGTCATGGAAGGGAGATTAATAGCATTTGGACAAAATTTGTATATACAGTTCATGCAGGTGAAGATGGTGAAGACTGGTGTCTCTTAAATTTAGTCTCAAACAATTGAAGTTTTTCACTTTCTTTGCATTTTACTATTTAGATTTGAGAAGAGATTAATTTCAAACATGGTTTCACTCAAATGTCCTATCTATTTTTGGACTTACAGAAAAACCAAAAAATCACTTTCCAAACTGGTTCCTGAAGACCAGATATGACCTTGAAGCATTCACAAAGATCCAGACTCCTGTTTTACTGATATAGAGCACCAAGGCATTGCTTTCTAGGGAGCACATCTTCACTCTGCCTTAGCTGCCAGAACTGGTCATGGAGTCACTAATGATGGATAATATTTTTTAGGTGTTGTCTTATGTACCTCACTTGGCTTAATAATAAGCATTGTCAATTGTAAGTGTTTTAGAGGACAAGAGTGAAGGAAGTTTGGTTTGGTTTGGTTTTGGTTTTTTTCACCTTTTCTCCCCAGATTTGTGTGGGTTGGGACTGGTAGCTGTACTGGGGAATTACTTAAGTGCCCAGTTGTAAATACATGTGGATATGCTTCCTACCTTGACATCTTTTGGCCCACAACTGGAATATCAAGTGATAGACAAGGAAAATTTTTTTTGTAAACTGGAGATATCAGACTTGTATAAAATTTAAACTTAATTTGGGGTTACTGTTTCTTAGTTTGAATACAGACATGCCAATTATTATTCATGCAACACTGAAAATGCACATACTGTAACCAAACAGAAATATCCTCATTAACATGGCCTCCCCAAGTCTGTTAGATTGTTGTGTTGAGTTTCTCTTAACTTATTATTAATTCTAGCTATGGTGCCAATTATATTTCATTGTAAGGTTTATTTTTTGAGAGCTGATTCATGGTAAAACTATGCTGAGAACCTCTCTGCTTACAGGGAATGCTTTTCCTACTGAATTTGATTTGCATTTCTGTTTATCTGTTCTGGCTCTTGACATATGTTTTTAAGAAGGTCTAAATCAGCATTGCTGCTCCCAAAAAGACTCAGTGATTGTCTTTGTCATTCTGCATGCTTCTGAGCAGCCACCTGCATTAATATTGAGGGTGCACTGGCTTGTGCATGAATTCAAGTTGATTAGTCAAGTACAGAGTGCAGTTCTTGCTTTTATTCAGAAAATGGACTTTTTCATGAAGGGCAAAAAATTTATTTTGAAGCAGCAGCCAAAATATGGATAATATTTGATATGTTTGTACATTTACACACCATAGTTTATAGGCTGCACGCAGCTTTCCCAACACAAAATTGCAATATCTTGTTGTGTTAGACATGGAGCCTTGCAATCCAAATATCCTTTTCTGAAAATCTTTGCAGAGAATCATATTGAGTAGTAAAATTTAGTTTCTGTGATACTGTGCAAAGCTAATCTTGAAAACATAAATTAGCTAAACATTAAGTTTTCAATAGTTTTTTAACAAGAGCTTTTTCAGTTGGGTGGTTTGTTAAATGTTCCAGCACTTCTGAAATAAAACATCTACTGCGTTTTCTCAATTGGTTATGGAAATTGAGTACAACTTAATGTTATGCTCGAAAGAAAAATCTAGAAGCAACAGCTCACCCCAAGCAGTGGTCTGATGGAAACCAAACATTTTGAAAACAATTTAGTGTTATGGGAAGAGAAATTATGCTCAACAGAATTCCTTTTGCCATGTTGACTGGCATCTGATCTGTGGGGAGCAATTTGCCTGTCCTGCCAAGGCGAAAAAGTATGGTAATGCACTGGCAGCTGTTAGCAGAGGCTACCAGAGGGAGATGGAGAGAACAAGCATCTTTTCTACAAGCAGAATTATGTAAAGACTCCATTCCCCTCAGTTAAAGATCTTATCCTTTTCTGTCTCAAAGTGCTAAGGATCAGAAGGCAGAGATAGGAATATTCTGCTATTGTTTTGTTGGTATCTCCTGTTTCTGAGTCTACGTGGTTATTGCAAGCACAGCTGAGGAGCAAGCTAGCTGACATTTAGGCAGAGCAGATATTCACCACTGGTTTTCCTTCTGTGTTGTTGCTAAAAGGAAGTATTGCTAGGCTGCATTGTTTGAGGGAAAGGATTTAAATATGAGTTCATATCATTCATGTCTTTGACTGCAAGTTTTTGAACTTGAAATTGAGTTGATATCTTTTGTTAACTTTTATCTCTCTGACTTGTATTTGAGCACTGTGTGTCCATAATGACGAGAAGGTGATTAGGCCATTGCCATGCAGACCCCATCTCTGTGTGTTTAGCAGAGCTCAGATTTGATTCTGCTGCCGCTGGTATTGTTGTGTCATTTTTTCTTTGCTTTCCTCTCTTCCTCATCGTTCCTCTGTGGCCTGCCATGGCTCAGGTGCTGCCGGTTGCTGTTAGTGTCCAGGATTTATGAGCCATTTTTCATAGCGGGTCTCACATTCCTGGCGACAACTAGATGGATGAAGCGTCCTGGATTATCACTCAATGCTGGTCTGGTCACGAAGAGCATGTGGTCGCATTGTAGGGCCTGATTATTTCTCAGGAAGTCCACTCACTAGCAAAGAAATACTGAGGAAACATTATAAAAAAAGTTAAAATATTAACAGCAGTGAATTTTCAGTTAAACTTCAGAGAAAGTATGACACTATTCTCCCACCCATATATATATATAAAAAAATATCCTCAAGATAAATCCAGTGTTAGAGTAGAGGATTTATTTTTATTGACCCCATTTTGAATTGTAGACTATTTATGCCTGGCCGATCCTGTGGATCACCTGGGCAATGACAAAGAGAGCTCAACACAAAACAGCAGTAGTGTGTAGTTCCTTAAAATGATGTTTCTATCATGTGTTTTAGCCTAAGTTAAACTCTGGAATCATTCCACATTGTAACAAAAAGTAAAATATCCTTCTGGTTATTTATTTGTGTGTTTGCATATGTTTTTAATTTTTTTGTGACACAATAAAGTAGACAATTTTCTGAGTATTTTGTGTAATGGCAGCGCAGAATGTTATGACTCTATCTACTTGGCAAAATGTCTTGCTGAGATATAAATAGATTTCTAATGGCTGTCAGGCTCTGTGCCCAAGAAATTTTCTTGTAGATATCTCATTACAGAAATAACATCATCAATAAAATAGCTGAAATATTTTGAAAATGCGGGAATATATTTTACATCAGTAACTGCAAGGAAAATACCTACCATATGCATAATTTGAGGCTGATTTAAAAACTGTAATTTATCATAATTATCTGCATATTATAATGGCAAAACACGCTTAATTGCTTTTGACTGGACTGGTATTATGATGAGAAGGAAAGTTAACAGCAGATGGCCCTACTGTCAAAACTGTAGTCTCCTAACCCAAAATGAAGTAGCAGACTGAACATAACATGTTTCTGGCTTCTTTTTCTGATTTTCAGCAGTAAGTATGAACTAGCATTTGGTGGGGTTGTGAATGTTTACAGATCAATAGAAATTGTCTTAGCTGGTGACAAAAATAGCAATGAAAACTTGACTAGATTGGATTCCTCATTGCATTATGACTTAGATTTTCTAAAGCGTATGAAGTTGTTTAAAATATTAAACTGGTCTGAAAAGCAAATTATTTCCAAAATATTAGAATGCCTTATAACACTATTTTCTGCCCTTTTACCACCGTATGTGCATCTTCTACTTTCATACAGCAATGAAAAAAAGAAGTGATTAATCTTCTTTACCTGTCTGGCTGTGAAGAAATAAATTAACAGTTGAAGAAACAGATAATTTTGCAGTGCTTCAAATAAGTTCAGCTTTGCTGCATCAATTGCAATATGCCTGAAGGATTTGTCTTTTATTAATCACAATGTGCATGCACAGATGCGGTGCTGTAAAAATCCCAGCATCTCTACTCACAAAATGCCCGAGAGGATTGAAGAATTTAAGATTACATTTGTACAAAGTTAAATTACAGAATGGGAGAGAGAAAGGCTGGTTTGGTCTTGTTTTTTTTTTTTTAAATGTCTAGCCAGAGAGAATCACAATAAGCAGGTGGTACATTATAATGCTGGATGGTCAATGGAAGTAAATTAGCTGCTTCAGCTGATAGAAAAGAAATGCTGGCCTGATCAGCTTAAATAAAGGTGACATGTTATTTGTGGAATAATTCAAGTACCGAAATGTGGTTTAACCCCAAAGTTTGTTTGTATATTTGTATGTACATTTCATCTGTGCTTCATATTATAGATTTTATAACAGTTAATCTTCTAGACTAAAATAATGGGTGAATTTGTTAGAAAGCAGAACTCATTACAGGGAGAGACTTATTATTTGCTTTGTGTCAGAACAGATCTTGCTCAGATGTGCTGATTGATGAGACAATGTAATTTGTTCATCATAGTAACAATATGTAAAAGGAAAACAGTGGCACAAAGATATTTTGCACCTTAAATATTTTCCCCTTTTGCAGTCCAAGCCTAACAGGAAGATTTTTAGAAGATATGCTATTTTTTTTAAATGGCTAACCAAAATAAATCAGTAGATTTGTCAGATCTAAATTAAATATTAAGACATAAACAGTCTAGTGAAAAACATATTTGCAGGTATTTTTAACACTGAGATGATGCATATTTGCATATATTAATGTTTTAAACTTTTTTCAATACATCATCATTTAGTGGTGATGTTTCTGAAAACAGCCAGTTGCCATTTACAATCTATTTCATGCCTATTTCAGGAGGCTGTTAGTTTTTTTAATCTTTGAATTTGTTCCTTAGGCTGTATCATCTTAACCCTTGTTTCAGCTAATGCAGAGACACACCTGAATAACATTTCATGGTGTGATGTAAGTATGCAGGGACACGGTGCTCAGACTTTCTCCGCTCTTTCAAGACCTAAAAGGATATACTTTGAATAACTTACTGCATATAGTAATAAACCGTGGGCAATAAGTATATAATTTGTATTTAGCTTACTGCGTCATAGTAAACACAAAGATAGGTAATCTTGAATACTCAAAATCAGTTGTCAAAAAGCCTGTAAGAATTTTCTTATTCTTTATTTTTCCTTGGAGTCATCCTTATCTTTTTGGGAAGCTCTCAAGATAGGTTTTCTTTGAACATCTAGTAATGTGATATTGTGTTTTTACCCCATGCTGGTCTTCTGAGCATCCCCTAAGAAGATTTCTGTGATCCAAAGTAAAGTTCTAAGTTCAAATTAATTAAAATATCTCATTATTTGAATCTGATTCATGTATTGTAGAGGTTTTTTTAGGAGGCTTTAATGAATCAAGTTTGAATTAAAATGAAAAAATGTGATGATTCACTTATCTTTTGCTAATTCTCTATATTCCCTTACAAAACATTAATGCAGTACACAGGGGTCTTGGAAGTAAGTTGAAGAGCATAATCTCATGAGAGTTTTTAAGAGTTTACCTGCTAAGCTATATTTTTAAATGGATACCTGATACAATTATGGGGAAGTTCTGGTTGCTGTTGGAGAATCTTATTTCTCATTCCTTTTGTGCAGTTTTGCTACACTCTTTTGCACTCTCCAAAACCTAAGCAAAGAAGCAAAAGCCATTCCAAAAAATGCATCAATTTTGATGATTTAAAATTTTGCGTATTGTTTCTCCTCTGCCTTCACTTTTCATATTACTTTTTTTAAAAACCCCTGGTAAATTAGTTATTCATTTTTATTTATTGTTCATCAAAGTGTTTTGCACTCATTATAAAGCCTATATTTCCTATCTTTTTATGAGTCAGCAGAGGGGTGAATTGTAGAATATGTGGTAACTATCAAGATTCTGAAAGCCTTTCTGTAAAGAAAACACCATTTATTGTTTGCGGCAGGTTGACAGTTGAAATCTTGAGAAGTGAAAGCAAGCAGCATATCAAGAAAGGAATGAAAGGCTAGATATAAAAATACAATAATATTCCAAATGTTACAATGAAACAATTAATAGAATCATTAGAGAAAATTTAAAATAGTAAGGAAATCACTTTGAAATAATTGCTTGACTTTTTTAGTCCAGTAAAATGTTCTGGCATGGGCTAAACAGTTTGATCTTGCAATGAAGCCTTAGGTCTAGAGCAAAGGAGTAGAAATCTCCATCGGCGTGCATTTATCGGGAAGTTTTTCTTTGTGTAACTAATTGGAATTAAGTATCCTTGTATAGGGCTTCTGAAAATATGTATAGTCATATTCTGTTTCAGCCCTAAATAGTACTTATTTTTCTTGCTCTATAAAATTATTCTTCTTGCTTCAAATATTAAATCATGGTTTAGTTGTGTAAGAACTAACTGTCTTGTTTTTACTACTGCCAGATTATTAAATTGGTTAATTTTTAAAAAGTTTATTATTTTTTTTTCCCAATTCTTTACATTTGTACTTTAGTACAGGGGAAAACCAAAAATGATATTTATTGAAAATGAGTCTTAAGTTGTTAAAGGCTTGAAGGGTGTCATTGCAGTGTTGTACGTGTCAGCAAACCAGCAGATTCTGGCACTACAGATGCTACACAATGCCTCTAACATTTTTCTTTTTCCTGCTGGAACAGGCAAGCTCCAAAGGCCTGCGTTGACAGCTAATGAGATCTAATAAGCAAGGGGAAAAGGGGTAGGTGGGAATGAAAGAGTAAGGGAATATCCATATTCATTATTTAATCAAATAAAATTCTCTTGGTGGATTTTGGGAATACTCATTCCTTGCTTCAAAAGCTTTTCTGTGATAGCTGTAAACAAATTACCTCTACGAATAACTTCTTAATCAGGGAAGAGTAGAGCTGCTCTCTACTTGATCTCTCCCTTTGGGTGGTCCCAGTCAGAGAGCAGCAGCCTTCCTTCTGATGGCTTGGCTTCAGAGAAGCTATATGATATTATGCTGACAGCTGTAGACCTCTTTTTGTTAGGGATAACAAACATCCTGTGCTGAGGACAGCATCAAGCCCAGCCTGCAGTATGCCCAATTAGAGAAGCTAAAATCTCATTTGTTTCACCATGGGAGTCTCTGAAAGCACACCGTTTTGGCCTCATTACAGTATTTTTAACTTTACAAAAACAATTTCATTATGGAAATTAAAGAAGCTCATTTAGTCTTAGCATTTATGCTTAACTTAATAAATTCCACAAGTGTATCAGTTGCCCTAGTGTGCAGGCTTTTTGTTCTTTATCTAAGAAAAAATTTGTTTTAGAAACTATTTGCAGAGACTGTTTCATAAAGGAATGTGCCATTTTAATATGCTGGTTATTTATTATTAAAATGAACAAATTTCTGGACTCTGTTGCAGTAATTTTCCTTTGTTGAGCATCTGAGCATTGACCAGCATTGACTCTGCTGTACTCTACCATGTAAGTCAGTGAAAAGATGTCAGATGATAATCTCTTTTAGTCCCTAGCAAAGTGGGCTAAGGATAGGATACCTTAAGGTACCGGTGAAATGGTTGTTTATCCCACTAACTACATGTGAAATGCTCTAGTTTCCCCGAAATTTTTCTTTAAGATGAAATAAATCAATAAAAGGGGACTGCTGTAAACTGTGCAGTTACTATACAGTTCTGAAAACAAACTAAATTGATTGTAAGCATCTGTTTTTATGTATTTTTTTCTCCTTGGAATATGTCCCAGTGGCTTGTTCTTTGTTAGAATGATCCAATTTACTTAATAAGCTATAAATATGTTGCGTTCAAGTCAACAAAGGTGTTTTCAACAAACACAGCAATATAAATAAATCAAGCTTTTTTCTTACAACTTTTATGGGCTGCAGTAGGAGAAAGGTAATCAGTACCAGTGGTGCACCTGAGGCTTTTCTGGTCTCAGGTGCCAAATTCTTTTTTCTTGCTGCTGGTGTTGGCACTGTCACCGCTGCTCCATTTTTGCCTGCCATTGTAGACAGGAGCTGGAAAGAAATAGGAGTGAATGAGGCAGCGGCAACCTCATTCTACCACTCTTCATCTTTCCTCTACTGTCACTGGAGCTAACCCATCAGTTTCCTCGAATTCCCTGTCTTAAGATTTATTTAGACTGGTGAGAGGTGTCTGCTTAAATCCAGCTTAAATAACTGAGTCATTTTTCATTGAAGTAGCTGCCTAGCTTGCTTCAAAAGTGGGTTGTGTTTAGTGGCCATAATAATTTGTTTCTCCTATAGCTTGCTTTTTCAGTCAAGCTATGGCATTTTCCATAGTTAGAATGTGAGCTGCGTTTGTTCGCTTTTTTGTTTAACCAGGTGAAGTGATGCAAAAGACTGTGAGAACACTCTGTTTCCCTTAAAATAATTGGACTCCAGTTCTTCAGAGATGGTTGTTTTCTTTTTTTTTTCCTCTGCCGAAACCACAAATCCTTATATTACTGAGAGCTGAAGTGGTGATTTTATAATTTCCATCTCTCTTGGCTCTCCAGGAATGTGATAAGAAGTGGAAGTTGGACTCATTTAAATTAGTGAGCATAAATAAAACTATTAAAATGGAGGATTGGTGCAAATGGCTAATCTGCAGTTGGCCTGCAGCAGGTATTCTCTTAAATCATAGATGCACAGTCTCAGTCTCTCTTTGGTTCTCTTTTGAAGACATTCAAACTTGACTGAACATGGCCCTCAGGGATGCAGCATAGAATTTGGCCTGGCTTTGAGTGATGACTTGGTCAAGATGACATCCACAGGTCTACGCTGTGGTTCTAAGTCTAGGATGGAAGGACTAGCAGATGCTGAACATCCAGTTCCAGTGCATAGTTTTTTTGGAAGCACAATTTTTCACGAAAACTTGCTTTGAACAGCTATGTGAAGCAGGGCAACAAATAAGTAGTTACCAGAAACTAATTCTGTGAACTCCTCATGGTTGTAAGCTGGCACTGCCACCAAAATCACAGCAATGTGCTATTCTTTCTTCTCTCCTCCCTCTCTCTCTCCCTCCCTCCCTCCGTCCTCTCCTCCCTTCCCCCATTTCTTTCTCCTGCTCTTCTGCTTTTCTCTGTAGCCATCCCGTATCCGTACCTAACTTGTGCAGCTTCATTGTGAACAGAACAAGGGACAGATCCAGCTGAAAAATCTATTTTATTGGACTGAGTTTTAGTTAGTTTTTTTAAAATTAAAACCTCGGCAGAACTGTAAATGTGTGTGAGAGCATGGATGTCTTGGGAACAAACTGGTCTAGGAAATTTGTAACATTTTGATTTTTTTACTATATGTGTGATAAAACAAGTTATACAAGGTGAATGGTAGTCTTGGAGATCTTTATTTATTCATACAAATCTAAAGAAGAGAATGAGATTCCTGTTGATTCTGAATAATGCCAATCTTCAGTCATTTGGTGTCCTCTGAGACTTACTTTTTTTCACTATTTCAAATGTCATTTTGCATGTTAGAAAATATCATGACTCCATCTTGCATAAGCTGGATAAAAAATGCAGTTTCTCTACCTCTCTTTCAAAGCCAATTAAAGTGTAAAGCTGAAATAATACAATGTGGTTAAATTATAGATCAAGCAGTTGTGCAGATCTATCATTGAACGGTACTCAGTCCATTTTATGCTATTATAAACTACAGAAACGCTATGTTTACTTCCTTTATAAATCAAGCAAATCTTGTTTTTATTGCAGAGAGTGGGAGGTGAGGTAATAGAGGAGTGGGAGGATAATTTAGAATAGAGGTACCTGCAACATGCAGATACAGTGCTCTAGAGTATTAGGATATGTTATGTTCCTTTTGAGAAGTTGTTTGTAATGATTGTTAATAGCATCCCACAAGAGGAAGCAGAATGTAAGTATGCTGAAATCCAATCAAAGTTGGGATATAAAGTTCAGGATCATTTATATCAGATGAGAATCTTAATAGGAGGGCAATCAACAATTTTGTCAGGAGCTCAGTCCATACTCCTTCAATTTATTGACGTTGTGAGTGGTCTGACCTGTCTGTTTTCTGGAAGAACTCTATATTTAGTAGTTATCAGAAACTGAAAGGGCAATAATATAGAAAAAATGTGGGAAAGAAGATAGTAATTCTAACTGGTAATGAGGCCATGTGTTACAGCCAGAATTTTTTTTCCAGCTGACATATAACAAAATGAAGAAAAATGGAAAATAAACATTTGACTTTCATCTAATTTTTCCTTCCAGTTAGAATGTCCCATTGTGGTTTGACAGAGTTGGCATCCTTTAACTCAACTCTGTTTATTTAGTAAACGAGAGGCTCTACCAGTATCACTGTTTCTTCTACATCAGTTATTTCATCCTCAGTAAATAAAACTGCCTACTTGGAACAGATTCCTTAGTATGCACATATGCATTTGATCTGATACTGTAAATAACTTCTCTTCACAGAGTCATATTTTTCTAGAGCAGAACAAACTGAGAGGAGCTTTGAAAATTTGGAAGGACATATTTTGGCAAGAGAGAGCTAATGATAATAATAGAGATATGTACTCTAAAAAAATCTATTTGCAGAAAGCTTTTCATAGCAATCTGGTAGGAAATCTATCTATCAAAAATTGCTGGCTTTTAACAAATCGCTTCTAGACTCATCTTTGTTGTTTTTAAAATTGTTGCTTTGACTCCTTCTGGTTTCATTAAGGAAAAAGGTTAGCAGTGTTGCAGCAAAGTTTGTGGTGTCTTTGGTTTGAAATGTTGACATCAAAATTGGTGTGAGACTTATCATGAGTGTGTGTGTATATATATGTGTACACATTTACCTCTGTGTATGTGTGCGTATATATGTGACATCTGATGGCAACATCAATAAATGAGGGAGTTATAAAAATGTGATTTTTTTTACGAATTCTGGCATTATTTCATCAGGGATCTTTGAAGAATAGAGAGACAGAACTAAGCGCTGACTTGCCACCTAGGCCCCCAGTTAAGAAGACTGCTGAAGATGTGATGTTAGATATAATGAACATTGTGATGGCGTTTAGATACGGCAGATTTAGTGTCACCCTAAAAAAAAAGCCTTTCCTCAGAGCGGGTGTGTCCATGACCATACGGCTTCGGAAATGAATGGGAAAGTTTACCTTTTGTATCCTACTTAGTGAAAGTAATTGCAGCTCTTCCGCTTCATCTGATCATTTTCTCTGTTATAGGTCTCCTTACCTTTCCCTCCCCACCTGTGCAAGTTCAGGATCACCTTGATCTCTGTACCTAGAGAATAGAATTGTAGGAAGCTGTTTCTGTTGTAGTTATGCATTTAGCGGTTGGGCTGCTTATACCGTTTTAATCAACACTTTTCTCCTCATCGTAAAACTCTTCCTTGGTTGTTACATAACCAGATGTATATTAATCTGCCTTGAAGCAGTTAACATACTGGAAGCCACTAAATGTTTAACAGGCTTCCCACAGTTGTCCCATGTGTATACAGAAGACAAAGTAACTGTAGAGAAATCTGTTCCTTTTAAGTACTTTCCAAGCAGCGAAACACTGGATTGCACTGTAATGTATATAATCAAATTAAAAGAGTTTTACTATCTAGGTCTTTGATTAGGACACTCAAAAATATGCATATTTCATGGGATATGCAAGTGTCATTGATATGGTGAAAGGACATCTACCAAGGAATGTAAACATCTTTTGTACAAGACATTGAAACCCCTTGCAAATGGAAATAAACAAGTTCAGTAGAAACTTTGACCCAAGTGGATCGTTAGTTGCAGCCTACAGATTTTTTTTCTAATCATTAACTGCGTCTCACGGTGTCTTGCAAAGAAAGAAATGGAGGCTACTGCTTAATGAGTCTTTGTTTAAATAGATCTGACAGCCAAGCTTCTTACGATTGGCCAATTTAGGAGTTAGAAAATGGTTTAATTTAATTCAACCACTGGGGCTTTGTAAATGAGTATATATGTATATATGTACTATGTGCAATAGTAAAATTGTCAGATGTGTTATACACTCCATTTACCATAAACTCCCAGCTTCCCTGCCTGTATTTTGCCCATTAATGTCATGGACTTTAACACTTCAGACACATGTTTCTGAAGAGCCCAAATAATTATTTTATCTATCAAAATTAACTTGTCATATGAATAATTCTTCTCTTTTTTAACAACCAGGGGTGAATCTTCCTCAGACTGTGTATTTCATTTTGCTGTTGTATATGCAGAGTCAGACAAACATGGGTACACTTTTGCTCCCACCTGTTGTCAAATCCAGGAGGATGTTTTGTTCTGAGCTCATGATGGATTTCTAGTCAGTGTTTTTTGGTCTACCTGGTTTTAAAAACAGAAGATTTGTGCTATGCGTATGTAGAAATACACAGAAGCAGGCATATGCTATAAATCAGTACTTAATTTTTTTATATAAAACTGAAGATAAATAGATTTGCCTTATCAATTAAGTAGGCAGCATGAAGACATTGTTATAAGAATTGCCTTTTTTTTTTCTCCCAGATAAATATCAATATAAATTTGTAATCCCATGTGTTTTCCTGACTTTCTTGGCACTTTTTAAAAAGGAAAATCCTTGCAAAATATACCGTATTTATTTTTTTACCATAAAGCCACAGGTGACATTAACAGGATCAGAGGAAAAATTAGGAGAAACATGACTTTTCTTATCACTTAACTCACTGTAGAGATTTCCAGTGTGGTGAATCACATTTTGTTTTGGGAAAGCTGTGAGGAGGAGGTGTGTTCAGGGATATCCATCCCAGCTTCTCCCCTGGTGCTCATGGAGGTAACAGTTTTTGTTAATGTAAATGTTGGGGTCTTGGGGAAGAAAGAAGGAACTGGACCAGACAGGGTTTTGAATCCTGTTGCTGCCAACGCGACACAGAGCCCTACCTGGGCTCTGGGATGTTGCTGGTGCTGAAGTTGTGTAGGACCAAAGGGTAGCTGAGGCTGCAAGATTCTGTGGGGCAGCATCCACCCTTTTTACCATAAGTTGGAGTATGAGCAGACAGTAAGACAGCCCTGGCAGCACAGGTGTCAGCTTTTGCTGGGAGCTTCCAAGGGCAGCAGGTTGCAAGCAGTGATCTCTGCAGATTTGGAGTTACAAACAAGTTTTCATTTGGTGTACTGTTACCTTTCTCTTCTTTCCTGTTCTCATCAAAAAGGAAGATGTCTCAGAGAGAGTAGCAAACTCTTTCACCCTAAATTTCTGTGAGAATGTCTGTACAGCTTTTAGGTTTGTGCTATATCCCATCTCCAGGACAGACCCGTAGCAGATGCTTTGATAGAAAAAAATCAGCAGAACAAACAGGTGGAAATGTTTTTCAATTTTTTGTTCTTCCTTCTTCCATGAATTTGATAGTTTGATAGCTTCAGAAGGGTATTGCCAGAAGAAGAGAAGGAAGGTTGCAGTTGAGGGATTTATTCATTTATTTTAGATTTAATTTCCTTAAATGCTACCCTGATGACTGAGTCATCAGTTCTTTGAGGCAGTTTTTTTCACAATTTATTTTGCATTTTTAGTTTGATTACTATATTAGTTACAATAAAGGTGAAACCAAGAAACTTTAAATATGTATGTTTTGTTAATTTTTCCATTGAATAGTTAGATATTTTTGTCCTAGAGCTGCTGTCCTATTTTTTAGAGCTGCTTATTTAAATTTAAATAAGATATTACTGGCTGTTCATTTGTGTAATTTTAACTCATCTTTATTTGATGCTTTTAGTATGATATTGCTCATTCTCACGTATGATTATTTTACATGTGATTTATAATTGTAGAGAATTATTGAACAATCACTGTTGGAATGGAAGTTTTCCATGTTATCATTATTTTATATTCAGGCTTGAATTGACAGCAATATATACCAGAAATATTTTGACATTTGATTGTTTTTTCCTTTTTCTGCCTGATTGAAATGGTGTTTGCTTTGAGTGGCATTTCTGTACAAGTCCCTGGTGTACCAACTCGAGAAGCACTGATCAATTTTCAATTGAGTTTTTTCAGGCATCTCTGCGTGAAGTTTAATTCACCTTGGTGATGAGTGGAAGAGTAGAAGAATGGTGGCACCATTAACTTCACTGTCTCTTTATGCCTGTAAAAGCTAAAACAGTCAGTGGTTACCTCGAATGAATGGTTACCTTTCATCTTAAAAGCATCAACTTCCTCTTTTTTCAATCTAAAATGTTAACTCACATGATGACTAGTTCCTCAGTCTGCAAGAAAAAAATGATTTGGTGCTGTGAGGAGATGATTCGGGTGTACGTAAGCCCGCAGAGGGTGAAAAAGGAGGCCAGGCGTGACAGCTGGGATGGAAGACTGCATGGACTTAGTATGAACTGGATAGAGAAGGAAAGGTGAAATGGGGATTTTGGACCCTTCTCAGTACAGTGAGGGAAAAGCAACGGCATGTGCCACCGGGAGGATTAAGGCTGCTGAGAGAGAGGGTGTGTCCTGCAGAAGGCAAGAAAGCAGAGAAATCCTGGGGCACTTAAACTTAGACAGCATTTAGTTTTATTTTAAACAAGGAGGGGGATATTACAAAGGCTGGTGGAAGATAGGGGACTTCAAACTGGAATACTTCTGAAAAATGTCTTATTGGCTTTTGAGGCTTTTAGTAGTTGAAGTAAATTAGTTTGGGTCATTTCTTAAAAACGTGGATCTGGAAGACTTTTACTTGTTGATGTAAAAATAGATGATGCTGCTGAGATCCAGCAGTGGCAGTGCTAGTGAGTAGAGACTGCTGCTGTATTCATTTCTGCCCTTTTTTTCCAGAAAGACTTGTCGAGAAGACTGTCTGGGAGATTTTTATTGAACTGGAGCCTTAGCTGACTTGTTGCAACTCTTCTCTTTGGATTTGGTGATATTGCTCAACTCCAAAGTATTCTGTAGCCCTATTTGAAGCTGAACTCTTTTTTTCTGTTTCAGCTTTTACAGAAGTCTTGTGGCTCTGCCCGATATTCGAGACCCACAGAGTTTGTGAACACAGTGTTTGTCTTTGAGGAAACAGGTATTTAGACTTTTTGTTGCATGTTAGAGCTTTGTAGTTATATTTTATTGTGAAGTACGAGTTTTCATTAATGCATTTTCTCCATCTGAAAACTGTCTGAAGCCAGAAAGTTACTTTTTATTGATTTCCTACACTTTTTAAAACTTCAGGTGGCCCTCACAGATTTCCTTTTTTCCTTTTTTTCCCCTCTTTTAACTTTAACAAGATGCAGTAAATCTATGGGAAGTGTAATGTGTGAAGTCAGCATTTACAAGGAAAGGAATACAGAAATATTTGATACTTTTGGGGTTAATATTGTGTCAGTGTAACTTTAAAGAGTTTGCAAACTTTAAAAAAATGCATGGAGGCTCTTCCTAAGCATTATTATGTAATCTAAAATTTGTGTGCAGAATGTTTTTGTACTCTAAAGTTAAAAAGAGTAATTGAAGTTTGCAGAAAGGAATCAGGAAAACACTGTAACTGTAGATGCTTCTGGTGTCAGTTTTTGGGATGGTTTTAATGATCTGTAGCTTGCAAATAGTTGGAAAATTTTCTCTTTAACTTCACTGAAAAGAACAGCTTGCAGCAATGGATATGTTTTACAGTTGCATCAAGAGCACAATTACCAAGCAAGGATGGGAAGCCTGACAGTTTTATTTCTGGCAAAGCTGACCTCTGGACTATTTTATTAAAGGAATTTCATTTTTTAAACGCCTGAACTGAAAAAAAGAAATCTCTCATGAAACAGTGCCAACAGATTGTATTGTTAACCACATTCCTTCAAAACTTCAGGAACTTCAAGAAATCAATGTAGTTTAAGTTTCTACGCAGAGTTATTTGAGAATATGGAGTACAGTGCCCTTTGTTCTAAATGCAATATGAATTATCACCCTAGTTTCACTCTTGGTTTATGGGTGCAGTCCTCTTTCTCGCCTGGCTGTAGCTGTGACTTATGTATTAACCTGAACAGTTCCATGGCTCCTCAGTCTTTACAGGTTGGTAAACAAGTGTCATAGCACAGAGAAAGATGTATCTGTCAGGAGTGTAGAGCCGTGCTCATTTCACTGATGCACATTCCTGTGACAGGGTGAAGGAATACCATTAGGTTAGGAATAGAGTTTCTATCTAAAAACCAAACCAGCCCCTTCCTTTATTCCCCAATCAGACAACCCCCCCCTGCAAACCTAACAAAAACCTCACTAAAATCTAAAGCATTGAAAAAATGCTTAGTTCAATGTTGTATTTGGAGTACTTGTATAGGTGAAAACCAGTAATTTTCAGTAATTATGTACTCTCAAGATAATTTTTTTTGGCTGGAAAATGTAAATATGAAAGTTACTGGATAGACACAAAGAATAAGAGTCAAAAGGAAGCTGACATGATTTTTTGAGTAGAATCAAAAGAGATTTTCAATAAAATACGAAAGTTAGCTTTACTTCAACTAGGTTTTTAATTATTGAAATATCCTTTCTAGTCACTGAAAGGAGTGAAATTCTGTAATTGAGCACTGCCTATTTCTGTCGTACACATGGCATCTTTTACCTTATGTAGGAAGCCTACAAGTTTCTGGTTATATTCTATAGTGTATGTAATATAGATTATATTTATAGATACATATATATTATATTTTTCTGGAGGATGAGGATTGGTGTCTATACACAAGTATGTGGAGGAAGGCATTTGTCTGCATGTTGTCCATACTTTGTGTGAGTCTAACGCAGGTAGGAAAGTTATAGTTCACAAATAGTGACTATTATTTCCAGATCCTCTGGTTCCCCTCAGCCCCACATGTGTGTTGGGGTAGGGGTAAAAAAGGCTAAGACAGGCTCTTCTCAGTGGTTCCCAGAGACAGGACAAGAAACGAAGAGCACAAATTCAAATACAGGATATTCAATTTAAACATAAGACATTTTACTACTGTGGAAGCGGTCAAAGACTAGACTGGTCTGCCCAGACACCTTATAGAATCTCCATCTTTGGAGATGTTTAAACTGCACATGGCCATGGTCAGCATGCTGTAGGTTGGCCCTGCTTTGAGAAGGGGGTTGGACAAGGTGGATCTGCCAGCACCGCTTCCAACCTCAGCTATTCTGTGTGCCATTTTCATCTTATTGCAAACAAAATTTCGGTTGCATTTCCTCCCTGAGTCCCAAGTTTCTACACCGTCTTTTCAGACAGACTTGAGAGAAATTTATCTGCATACTGAAAAGCTGCAGTTTTGAGGGGTTTAGAACTGCTTCTTTCATATAGAATAGTTCAAGGTTGCCATTCATTGAGAAATATAATATAGCAGCAAAAAACAGTAGGGATTTAACTATAATTTTTGGAAGCTCAGGAGCCATAGCTAGCCACTCATCTGTCTATTTTATATGTTATGTTACAGGCATGGCTAAGCTTTCATGTTAAGATTCATATTTTTTCTCTATAAAGGGTTTGCTGGACTGTTCTCAATCTGTTAGCTGGCAACAGAATTGTAAAAAGTCTGCTCTATTTGCTCAGCTAAAGAATACATTCACATAGACAGGGTCTACAGTCGTTTCTTTAGCCATCCTTAAGGAAAGTACTACTCCACTGTTTAATCCATTATCATAAAAGGATGGGATCTCATTAATTTTTGGCATGGGGAAAGAGAGGGTCATTATTATTAGGATAATAAGCTGTGCCAAACGGATGCAATTGATATTAAATATTGTGGAAAAAGAAAATGCTGCTTGAAGAGTAAGATCCATTAGTGTTTATTGTAAAGGGTGTATTCTCTGGGCAATGCTGTATCATCTGGAAATATTTAAAATAGAGTCTATTATGATCATAGTGAAGCCTCAAGAAGTTGGGAGGACTTTGAAATGATAATAGCTGCTAGGTAAAATACCCCACTGAATCAGAACTGAAGTAACAAATGTATTATCAGATGTTTGAGGGAGATAAATGTAATTTTATAAAAAACCACACTGAATATGTATACCTTCTGCTTTGTATTGCACTTTGAAGGGAGGTGGAGATAAGGCATGTGAAGTTCCTATCCTTAGCCTGATTACCACATCTATTGCATTTTCACATGGGGAAATTTTATGGCTGGCTTTAATATCCTCAAATTCCCATCCTGACACCCTGTTCTGTGGCATACACATATTATAAATATTTTGCTTTGGCCTCTTATACTTCCTTACTCCATATGTTAGATAAAATTTTGTGTTCAGTCCTCAGTTTTAAAATCTGGAATGCTGAATGAATATTTGACAGTGACAAAAGCTGATAAATCCTCTTCCGTTGGTATTTTGCGTTCAAATGGAATAACTTGCTGGAGAATTATAGAAAGAAGATTAGATACACTTCAGGTCAGATTCTGGATTTAGCTTGTTTAGTTAGGGACGGGGATAGACATGTGAAAGAAGACAGCTGCTGGGGTCCATCCGCCTTTCTGGGGCAGAGCTCTTAAACTTCACATCAGTTTATCCTGCAGTAGATAGCCTCCTCTTTCAGGTCTTTGGCATGGGGAAAGCCATTGGTAAGATTGTGGTGCCTTTACTACTCCAGTGATTCATCCCATGCAACGACACAGGGTGTGCAGGGGCAGTTTGGAAGACAGTTCTGTAGAAAAAGGCCAGGGCATTGTGTTGGACAAGCTGAAAACAAGTGCATCTGTGCCATGAAAACCAGCCACATTTCGTGTTGTCATAGGAAGAATGTAGAGAGCAGGTTGGAGTTATATTTTTTTTCCATATTTTGTTGTCACCTGTGAGTCTGTAGCTGCATAACTATGTGCAACTTTGGGCTCCCAGCACAGGAAAGATGTTCATAGGGAATCCAGCATGGGGTCACCAAGGCGAGTGCTAGAGAAATGATACATGAGCACTTGTTCAGTCTGCCCGAAAGAAGGTTTGAGGGTGATCTTAGTGTTATCTTCTGTTATCTGATGGGAGGTTATAGACATGACCTCTGTTAGGATTGTGCAGTAATGAGTGAGAAGCAATGGGCACAAGTTACAAGAGAAATATGATTAGTTATTAGAAGGAAATAATTTTTCACATGTGATAATGATTAAGCACTAGAAAAAGTGCCCAGCAAGGGCATATCCATCTTTGGAAATACTCAAAGCTTAACTGAATGTTGCTTATCCCTAATGGCATCTAGCTTTGAAGTTAGATTCAACAACAAATTTGAAGGAGAATTTGGGGCCAAATGACCTTCCAGTCTAAATTATTCTGTGATTCTATCAACCACCTAGGCCACCAATAGCAGGGACGATTCTTATGGAATTAACCATGAAATATTTCCCTGTCACAGAGAGTATCACACATCCTGAATACATTTCAGTCTCTTTCCTGTCAGTAGCTTCTTGGGTATTAAGAGATGGACTGCAGGTTCTCATAACAATAAATAAGAATCAAAATATTTTTGATTCTTATTCAGTGTTTTTTTTTGCTTTATTGATTGTATAGGGGTAGATATAGGCAGGTAAATTTTTAAATTGCATAATTAAAAAAAATATATAGAATATCTTATGCCAAATGCTTTTCAGCTTGTAGTGACATAGAAGTGAATTCGGCTTCTTTCTTTCTACAGGAAGCCCATCAAGAACAAACAAGAACTCATGCTCTTGTTTATGGCAGTTCCTTACCTGTCTTCTTCCAAATTATGAAGGCTATCTGGCTACGTGCAGGAAACATTAATTGTTTGATTCCTTGGTAGTATATCTAGCTTAGACCAATGACTTTTCTGTTCTTTTTAGGGACACTACTTTATCCTGCTTTTCTGGATTGGTTCTGTCGCATCTTCTTTCAGATCAAATGCAGATGGGAATGAGGAATCAACTGCTGTTATAATTTATACAGGAATAAATGTTAATCAATTCCTTTAGTATCCCAATGCTAACGAGAGAGACAAACCCTCACGGTAATCCAGCGTATGAAAGCAGGTTTGAACTTTCTAGGCTAAATAAATTTAGAATGACTTTTAAAAAATAAATGGGTATTTCTCTTTCCTCTGCTCCTGTCCTTCTTTCAGGGTGAAATATGTATATATATTCCCAGCTGCCTTGATTAATTTTACTTATTTTACCTTTTTTTTCTCCCCTCTGGGAAAGCTGACAGCAGTGGCTGAACATGTCTGTGGGTTCATACAAAGTTTGCAGAATTGGTTTAATGGAGGGAAGCAACCTGTATTTATTGGGAAAGACCTAATGTGTGCCCTCAGTAATGGAGATAAATGCACTTGGTACTCTTCACTCTTCTTGGAAAAATTAAGAATCTGAAATATGGCATCAGACATTCGCTGTCTTTGTGCATGTCCCCATTTTTCTTTTCTGCCTTGTCCTCATCTTTGTACAGAATTGCTGCAGGTTTGAAATATTTCCTATAAAATGAGAAATTTTCTTTTGAAGAGTTTGAGGTCTGCATTCGCAGGCATTTTTAATAAAAATTGAGCAGGGGGCTTACAAGCCTTTATCTCTTCTGCCTTCACCTCAACAGGGACATATGTACCAGCAGTAGGTGTCTGAATGAGGCAGCTGGAGGAGAGATGTGAGGGTGACATGGGGTGGGTGGGCAGACCTCAGTCAGGGGCTGGTGGAGCTGCACTTTCTGTGACAGAGACGTTCATAGTTTCTGGAGTCTGAAATTGTGTGTAAAAGTGGGAATGTGCCTGGGGAAGAGGGAGAGGGAGCATTTTCCTTTCTATATGCATCAGAGACAGAGGATGTGACTGAGCTGTCAATTGACTTTTAATAGCTTAATATGCCTTACTTATCAAGCTGTTGCAATATGGACAGTGTCTTCTGTTTACCTGTGCTGTTAGCTCTTCAGTGCTTGGCTTCTGCTTCTCATTTCGCTTACATTTTCTTTGGGCATCTAAATCTAGCCTCTTCTGACTCCTGCATTGTCTGCTCTCTCCCTGCCCTGCATCCTCTCTTGGGTCCTCTGTGGCATGGGCTCTGTCAAACCAGGAGACAGATATGACTTGGAAAGCTGTTGGGTAAACAAGACCTTTATTTTATAAATTATTGCTTTAATTTGCACACCTCTGTTTCTTTCACTTGCTCCTTTCTGCCACAGAAAAAGTCTGCAAGATCTTAAAACAAATTCTGTGTTTCTGTTTTATGTCTGCCCAAGAGAAATGTGGCTCTGACTGTCCAGTGCTCTCCTAAAGCCAGTGGTGAATCAGAAGTAGCACATCAAAGGGGTCTGGGGGAGGCTGTTCTCCACACCTGCTTCGCAGGGCTCATTACCAACCACAGTGTATTTTCTGGGTGCATACATTACCATCAGCCAGGGTCTCAGAGAGCCAGGTGAGTCTCCTGCAGGATGGCTGATCCCAAAATAGTGGCTGCACAGGAGGAATTCTGATGATTTGGAGAGTCATTGAAAAGCTGCATGGAGAATGAGGCACACCTGCAAGAGATGCAGGAGGTGCATTGCTATGGTGTCTCCTGCTCACTCTGAAGGCTGAGAGTTGGGGAGGTGGTAGGTTTGGCAGGGACAGCAGAACAGATAGATGTTATCTTCCCCAAGCATGCAGTTTGAGACAAAAAATGAGGCAACATGTAATGGAATTACTTACAACTTTAACATAATCAGCATGAATAGTCATTTAAAAAGTGCATAAATAAAATGAAGATGCTAAAGATGTTGTTGACTGTGGACTCAAGAGGTCTGCGAATTTTCTGTGGAATCTTGTAAAATGACTGTATTTCAAGTAAGCCATAAAATCTAGCAGTATAGTTTAAAAAACTGCATGCTAATCTAAACTATTTAAATGTGTGCATAGGCAGACGTAGCTGGAAATTCTGTTTATTCTCTGAACATAAACTCTTTGTTTCAGGACTCCACCATCTGTCTTCCACTTTGATGTTCTTGTCTGTTTCAGGTAAAATTGTCAGGAAGCAGCAAGAGCTGCTGGATCCCAGGGGATGGGAAGCCGAGGGTCACCCTCACCTCTGTGGCGCAGTCCCAAGGGTCCTGACAAAAATAAGCAGCCCTACTGAGTACTGAATGTTTTTAAAGCTAATTATTGGCAGTGTTTTAGGCAGTTGTTTTATCCTGGTGTGATACGGGGGCGGTTCCGAGGGCAGGCCGATTCCGCCATTCCCTCTCGACAGCTGTGTGCAGCCGTTCCTCATTGGGACTTTGTCAGCCACGGGCCTCAACAGGCACGTCAAAAAATTGTTTCGCATACGTACGGTTTCCATACTTTCTCCCAAACATTTGTCATATTAATTTTGCCCCTCCTGGAATTCTGATTAGTTACATGAGCAGAAGTGACTTTGGTATTAATGATGCCATTATATACTACACTGAGTCCATTAATAAATTAATAATGCTGTGTCTTGTTTGTTTATAAATGAGGCTTACTGAGGGCTGTTTCAAATGAAAAATAGCACCGATTGCTTGTAATTTAATCTAGTGAGGTTTTATGCATGTGAGGCAAAGTCAATTAGCGCTAGCTGAGATATTTCTAACTTCCAACTAGGTTTCAACTTTGATGCAAATAATAGCAACCTGAAAAAATAGAGAAAAATATTGCCAAAATTCTTTTGTTGTGAAAGCCTCTTTTAATAGTTATTTCTGTTCTGAAACATGGCTGTCTTTATGCCTTTTCCTTGTGTGCCTGTAAAAAATATTTTATTTCTTGTATGTAGTCCTAAATTTGAAATTTGTTTAGATTGTGTTGACCTGGTCTAGCACCAAAATCTGGAATTTTCCTGTAACGCAAGATAAAATGTCATTAGGCAGCACAATTTGTCAACAAAAGCCTGTAAACTGCAAAGTTGTTCAAGCCTTTATTTTCTTCTTTCTTTGTCAGCTTTTTGCATTGTTGATTGATTTGCTGTAGTGCTGCTGTCAGTAGTTTACCAATAGCCTGGCAGAATCTCATGACTGGCATTTTGCCTTTTTAAAAACCATCTCATTGCTGCAGTAAAGATTTTGAACCTCTAAATCAGCTATCAAAGCTGTTAGCCTTCTTTTATTATTATTAATGTGCTCTTGGGAAAGGAATATTGAACAATAACTAGGAGCAAGTAAAGTACTGGAATATGGCTAAAAAGGTCAGTCCCTAGGCAAGAGGCCTTTCGTATGTTATCTCTATTTGTTTCTATGTTCTAATATAGTAACATGCATGAATTTATATTTTTAAATTGAGTTTAAAATGCTGCTAGAGATCACACTCTTTAAAATATCAGTAATTATTTGCAAACCACACCTCAGCAGCATGGATGATATTCAGTTTAATTCCTAACCACTGAATTTTAATGTTTTCACATGTTTTTTGTTAAGTGTGGTGACAAGTATTGTGAATATTTTTCCACAAAATGATAGAAAAATACTGAATATTGAGAAAAATGTGACACTTTAATTCTAAAGATTCTATTTTTAAAATGTAGATTCAATGCAATTTTATTTTATGCCTAAGCGACCTTAGGTGAAGATAGTAATGTCGGAATTTGAGGGAAACTTAGGAAAAGTTGGTGTTTCATAGCAAGCAACTGCAATATGCACAGGAAATACTTCTGAAGGAAAACACCTTTAAGCACTGCATGATGTTGTGGGATATCAAATGTTTTGGGAGTAATTTTTAGTCTCTTTCAGGTAGGTGAATTGTTATGAACAAGGACCAGGAAAGCTAATACAAATCTGTAGGAGTATTAAGTGATCATTTAGTCCTAAATAGTAATGAAATAGTGAACTAATTTTTATATAAAATATTTTGGTAATTTATTGCTCTATTTGTCTAATAGGCCTTCTTTAATATGTTGTTCTACTGACTGCTTGTATTCTAGAAGATCAAACAGCATGAGATGTTTAAAATTTTTCACTACTCAACCTTAAAGGTAGATTTTTCCTTCTAGTGAGAATCTGCATATACATGTCATGTGTGCCTGAGACACCAGTGCTAGTATATTTTTAAGACATTTTAGAGGCTGTGCATTCCTCGTGCATTCAACCCTGAAGGTCACTGCAGATCTCTGTGTGTATGTGAAATAATGAAGTATAGAAGATGCATCTGGTTTAAGCTTTCAAAGGCTAATTATGCCATAAAGGAATCTACAACTTAGTGGATTTTGTGAAATTATCGGAGGAGAGAAAGGTTGCAGACAGGAGGTTCTATGAGCTGAGAAGGTGGCAGTGAAAAGTAATTCTTCAACTGAATAGTTTTTGTCGAAATTCTTAGGTTTTTGTCAATGTTTAAACAGTAAAGATCATCCCAGAGCACACATTTAACAAGGAAATGAACAGTTATTTTCTAAACTAAGAAATATTTTAAAATCCCCAACAATATTAATTATAGAAATTTAGACTCCCTTTTCTGTCCCTGTACGTCTGAGTGGGATGCATGTATTTACATTATCCAGGTGACAGCTGGTAGCGTGTCTTGCTAGAAAATGGCAGGAAATATTGTTTATTAGCACTGCTTAGAACTGAATAAATGCTTTCTACTATATTGTGACAATTGGAAAATATCATACATTTACCAAGCATCTTCGGAAGATGAAGCCAGTCTTCTTCATTAACCATTTAACAGTAAAAGTAAATGCAAGCATATTAAGTATTATTTAGAGGTATTGCATATTCTACATCTAATTTATAAGTCACAGATTCTAGTGAGATTTCGGAAGAGCCATTCCTTTTTATTAAACTCTGTACTTTATAATATAATTTTGCCAAATAAACTGAGAAGTCTTAACTGCCAAAATTTTTAATTCAACACAGTTTTTCTTTTCTAGCACCTAGCAGCATCACCTCGGGAAATCTGGGATGACTGTGTAAATTGGAAGAGTAAGTCTCGAGGAGGTGATTTTTCTTTAGCAGACTAACCAAGGAAGGTGAAGGAAAAAAATCTCTTGAACAGGTAATGTTTTGGGAAGTCACTTCACAGTGACCTCTCAATTCCTCTGTCTCCAGACAGTAGTTTGTAGTAGAATTATTTCTTGCAGAACAGCCCATTTCTCTTGGCTACATTACTCTTTTAGTTGTTTTTTTCTGGTTTTCTTTCCCGTGGGTGAGGTGGAGAGAAGAAACTGTGGTGGAGAGGATTAACAGCAGGACTAATTTCCATAAGCTATAATTCACAGATGGCAAAGGAAAGTGGTGGATAGCCCCATTTTCACTACTCTAGAGTACCTATGCACGGTATTAGTGTACGTGTATCTCATGCCTGTATTGTACTGTAGGTGTACATGAGAGATTTGTTTGTCTCTTATTCCATTTTCCTTTTTGAGCCAGGTCCTCACTGCTTTTCTATCTTGATACCCCTACTTGGGATAAATGCTCTAAACTTTTCTTTAAAGGATATAAATTGTTACAGGGCTGTATCCATATAAGAAGAAGAAAATACTTAGGATTAGTTTGGAATAAAGCTTTAGCCAGACTGTTGGGATTATTTGTAATCCTCTGTGTGAGATTTGTGTTTAAGGATAATACTTAGGTGTATTTGAAGTTTTTCATTGTTCAGCACTGCTTACTCTGTACTTCTGTGATAACTTTTTCAGGCAGGTGTCTTTGCAGAACCTTCCCACTCAAGTTTTCAGCTTTAATGCAGTTACCAGCCATTACCAGCCATAACTGTTTTAAAAGCTAAAGGCCGTTTTTAGTCTTCAGTGATGTGATTGTGATCCAACCTAAAAATGAGTGAAATTAATATAATTTACATTTTATGTAATATGTAAGGCTATCCATAAGTTGAAAATTCTCTATTGTCATGAATTTGGGGGAGTTACATTGCTTTGAGGAGTTGTTGGGAATGATCCATGGGATCATGTTGGGAACATGGTGGAATGGATTTGACTTGCACGTTAGTTAGCCAATTGAAATGGCAGATAAGAGGTGCAATAGCTTGGCTTCTTAAAATTTACTACTAAATTTATTCTACCCAGAAACTTCGCAAGTCTTCTAGTCCATTCAGCTGGAAAACGGAATTCTCTATTTTTCGGTAATGTTAAAGATACAGTTTACAGATCAGGAGAGCATCTGGCAGTTGCTCATGTTTAGAAGAGCTGAGATTAGCAAAATGTTTTGATTTCCACACAGTTGCACATTGCCAGCCAGTTCTAGACTATGCTGGACCTGGGGTTTTTTTCAGTGAGTCTCCTTGTCTCTGGGATATTTGTAGTTCAGAATCATCTATGAATTTGGATCATGAGTGGGAAATGCAATGATACCTGTTTCATTCCTTAAGATTGAATTAGTAGCTTTGAGCAACACATACATAGATGTTCGGTAATTAAAAACGCATCCAAAGACCCCCAACCGAACGAAACATCCCCAAACCCCCTCCAGCAAAACCAAAAACCAGCCAAGCTCTTCTGACTCCAAAATGGCCATCTACACAATCTCATTTGCTCTCAGGCGGGTGTGTACACTATTTCTTTTTCTACAAGGCTGTTTACAAGTAGCTAGAGGGAGACTGCATGCCTGCCATGACTGCATGCCTCCCATTTCCACACTTTCTTAGTTCTGGCATCAGCCCCACTAGTGTCCAGACTGAGAAGGTGATTTTAGCTGTCTGCTAGGGATGATGTTCATTTGTTTGTTTGTTTTAAATAGTTTGATTCTTAATTGAGATAAAAGTTGAGGTAGCCCAAGCACCAGAACCTCAAGCCTTGCAGTAGCTTCTTTGTCATCTTAGGCAGGTTGTATTTAGCTTGTGAGTGGGACTATGTGAAGCTCGGCTTTTCTTGTTTTCCCCAATGCAGTCCCACTTGAATTGGGTCAGAAAAAAGGCTCCCCCACAAAGGGAAGAATGAGTCTGTTTATTCTGTAAAAATAAAGGTGTTGAATCTCTTTCCTATGCATTGCATATGTCTTCTGCAACTGTAGGACATTTCAGGCTTTGAAAAGTGAATTACAAAGATATCTTTGAAGTTGGAAGATATTTAAAAGTCTTTTTTTTAAATGCTTCTCTTTTCTGTGTGTTGGCATCTTAATTTTTTCTGCCTTCCTTGTCAAGCATTCCTCTTTCCTTCACCAGTACAGGGTTTTATGGTGCCTCTAGTCAAATGTCAGGAGGTGATGCACCACTGAAAGTGTGTCAGGGAAATCTTTTACTAAAGGTGCATTGAAGAATACCTGGAACAGCTGGGAAGGAGCATTGTCTCATTCTCACTGTTTCTTTTGACTCATGAAAATCTTATTTGGAGCTTTGAAGAGTTCAGAGAAATTCTGCCAAAACCTAGAAATGGCACATAAAGCCACAAAAATAGCGGTTCTCCCTTTACTGAAATATGCTCCTGATGTGAGAGGAATATGGAGATGGCTACTTTTAGGCTGGCCAGGGGTGGCATGAGGTCAGCCCAGAGCCCAGGTCACTGGGCAAATTCATGGTTACAGGTACGGGCCAAGAGAGTGTCACTTTTCACGTGCCATATTGTGTCCAACTGAAATGTGAGATCCCCTTCTGAACAGAGCCCTCCCCTTCCGTCTCCAGCTTGGCTTTGCATGGGCACGGGCATTTATAATTAGCTCTGAAACCTGCCTCTCTTGTTGCTCAGAAGCTTGACCATGTATTTAAACACTGGATTTTAAGGATCTACATTTAAAATACGACACATAAAATCAAATTAATATGAAAATTTCAAGTGATGTTTGGGACAGGACCACCCTAGTACTTTCCTAGGTATTAATTCTGGAAAGTGTAAAGAATGCGTATCTACAGCAGGTTATGAGGGCAGAAAACTCACAAAAGGTGTTGTGTCTTAGAAATTTGCAAACCGCCAAATTTTTCAGGCTCTTAGAAAATGGAACAAAAGCTGTTTGTTATAAAAGCAAGAGCTCATCATTCTTCCTAATTGGCTTTTCTGTTTAATTTACAGTGCATTAAAATAAAGGTTGGTCTGAAGTTCAATAGTTCCGTCATTTTCCTCATGGTTGCTTCATTTTGAGCAAATCTCAGGACAATGCAGGTGAAAAGAAATACTTTCTTTTTGAAGCTTGTAGGAATATCTCCTTTTCCTTTTCTCTCCATTAGTCCCATCAGAGTGAATTTCATGTATTTTCCCAAGGAACTTAATTCGCTGAGAACTGGAGTTTACTCTGGAAGAATCTCAGAACTTCCCCTTTTTATTTCTCTAATGAAAAAATACTTGCTGCTTTTTTTTTTTTTTTTTCCCCAGAGGCACTAACGATCAAAGGGAGCCTTTTGTTAAAATAGGTGGTTGTCCTGAGGTTTTAACCAGGTATTTTCTTCTCCTCCCCTGCTACTTGCTATGACATTGGCTGGCTGCACCTACCCATGCCCCTTGTTAAGAAATGCCAATTTTATACTTTTCTATGATTTGTTTATAGTCTTTGGAGTATTTTAGACTCCCTCAGACTCCAAATAAAGTATTTATTTAAATAGAGCATATGCTATTATCTTGCATTCCTTGTAGTATTACCAGATAAATCTGGCATTCTTTTGTCCTCTGTGTATTTAGATTTTATTGTATAGCAAGTTGTATAATCCTTACTACGTATTACCATGCACTGAGAATTCCTATCGTATTTGCAGATATGTTTGTACTATCTCAAATTGTTGTAGCATAAATAATAGAAATCCTGGCTTTCTTGTCCTCTCAATTCCTGTACTTTTGACATTTAGTACTGATAGACCACTGATTTTTCTTCATTTTTTCCTATTGGCTAAATGAATTTGTCTTTGTGCCAGTGTTGTAGTGGGGCAGGAAGATCTGACTCCACTAGTGAAGGTTGGCTAGGAGCCCCACATTGTAACAAGGCAGGTGACCATCACAACAAGGAGCCAGGGTGCTGAGTGATGAGTCAGGGCTGCCATTAGGTCTGGAGACAGTGGTCAGCATCAGAGTCTCACCAGTGATTTCGCAGCAAGTCCGCGGTGAGCTGGGGCGTGTCTGAAGCTGAGCCAGAAGGTCTGAGCCACGGTGGAGACCAGAGTGGTGGGAGAGCAGGCACAGACACAACCGCAGTGCAGCAGTGAGGGGAGCTGGTGGTACAGCCCCAGCCAAAAAGCAGCTGGGCAAGAACCTCCATTCTAATTTTCTTCATGATGATGGTTCTCAGCAGCCTAGATGAGTTTGGACTCAGCTGCTAAGCTGGACTTGGCTTAAAGCCCTCAAGAAAGATGTGTTCAGGGCCCTCACAGTGGCACATGTATAAGTTCTTCTCGTTGGTGTGATTTCTTCATCACGGGATCATGGAAGGGCTGAGGTTGGAAGGGACCTCTGGAGGTCACCAGGTCTAACACCTCTGCTCAAGCAGAGTCACCTAGAGCAGGCTGCCCAGGACTTTATCGGGATGGTTTCTGAGTGTCTCCAAGGGTGGAGATAAAATGCAATTAAAAGCTGTATTGGAACCTGAATCATTGGTACCCAGGAGCTAATTAGCTCACTTCCAGCAACCAGGTGCTTGTAAGTAATGCATCCACGTAGTTTTCTGTATTCGGTATAGGGCAATATTCCCCAGCCCCTAACCACAGCTGGAAATGCCAAGCAAGAAGTGCAGTAGACAACGATGTATTTTCTCTTTCTCAGCCTAGTCTTCTTTTATAGTTTCTTCTCTTTCTTAGTGTTGGGGTTCAAACATGTAATGTCTAAGTCTTTATCACCTCCCATGCTGTGTTAGAGACCACTAATGTGAGGTTTTCTGTGCAATGATGAGCTATCTGTGCATCTCCTTTCTTCTTAGCTGAGCTTAGAAACCCATGTGATCAAGAAAAATATCAAGTGTCAACTTTATAGTATGACACTAATATTGAGTGTTGAATAAACAGCTTCTTAATTCCTAGGACATAATGTTACCACACGGTCAGATGCATGTTTGTGGTTTTTCAGTTTTGTTCTCTAGAAACTGAAAAGAAATATTTGATTAATTTTCTGTTAAAACAGATCCTATTTGAGCTGTATCGTGTTCTTTTTCTGACTGTGTGCAGTCTGTTCCTCATGCCATTTTATTTCTGCTTGCTGTCCCTCTTACATTCCACACATCAGTCTTTTAACCCATATGCTTTCTTTGAGTAGAGTGGTTGACGACCTGTTAGATTTACCTTCATAATTGGATAGAATGGGTCTCTATGTCACTGTCAAACTTGATGTTTAACCTACTTTTGTCATTGAATCATCTTTTTCTTGAAGATTTAACAAAATGACTATTCAGTAACAGACAAAAATTAAACACTAAAAGCCACTGAAAAAAAGCACTGAAAGCCACTAAAAGCATGGTTCTCAGCACTGAAACTTGAGCATGTTTCTTTGTCTCCTTTTCCAGCCTCCATCTGATATTACATAAGGAATTCGTTGGCTTAAAAATAATAATAACAGGAATTAGAAAGAGAATGGATGTGCCCATGTTTTTGGGAGGAAGATTTTAAATATACTTGTTTTTTTTTTATCTTTATACTTTTAATCAGGAAATTTATTGGTAAATAATTGCAATGTAAGTAAATCTATAAGTAAATAATTGCAACCAAAAAATCCTAAGGAAAAAAAAACAAGAAACAAAATGCATGATAGATTCTAGAAGGTCATGCTGGTTCAGAATTTCCCTTGTTAAAAAGCAGTTTTCCTGAACTTTGTGGAGGAAAATTCTCAGTAGCCAGGCACTGTGAGGTTGTAGAGGTGATGGGGTATTGCATTAGGAATTGAGCTGCCATGGAATATAACTGCCATTTCTTGTCCTGTAGTGTAGTTATTTTATAGTTGTAATCCTAGTCATAACATATGGGCAAATTTTCCTTCACAAATATGCTAGAAAAGTTTAGGTCTTTCACAGCTGTGAAAAAGATATTTTAATCTTTAATATTTCAACAGACTCAGATTTCCGTAAAAATAATGATCATATCTTAAAAAACTAACCTAGGGTGGGTGAGAATAGTGGGGTTTTGTTTGTTTGTTTGTTTAATCAGCATTTCATGTCTAGAGGAAGCCCAGAATACTACTGGAATTTAATGGTTGAAAGGATTAGGGCACCTAATAGTGTTTTGCTTTTACTAGCATCTATTTAACTCCTCCACAAATTTGAAAAAAAATCATGATTTATTAAAAGCTCAACCCCTCTCCTTCCAGTAATGTATGACTTGCAGTGTGAAAACCTTAAAATTGAGACTTGAGACTGAAATTTCAAATGCTTAAATTTTTTTTTAAAAAAAGAAGAACTAGAACTAAGAGTTTTTCCTAAATAAATAAAGAAAATCCTTTAAGCAAAAGTCCAATTTAAGAAAGCAAGCCAGAAATTGACAGTTCTTATTTAGGAAATGTTTTCTAGATGAAGAATTGATGTTCATTTAAACAAAGCCATGATTGCTTCGGAGACAAGGTTGTTTTGACAAACCATTTTAATGTTATGACAGCAAACTTTTAAAAATGAAATGTTTCTCAGATGGCATCCTTACAGATATCTGGCAATGATTTATGAAGCTATTGTGGCGTTGTTAGTTAACCAAAAATTAATACTTGTCTAGCAGTAAAAGAAAGAATTTTCATTGATTATCATTAATGCTGGTATAATTTTAAAATGGAAGAATGTTTGAATGGTCTTATTCCACACTGTTAAATCCAATCTCAATATCTTGATTGTTTGTTTGTTTAATTATACTTAGATTAAATTCAAAACAGCCAGCTGATCTTAGCAGCTGGTAAATATTTACTGCTCATTTGCCAAATTCCTCAGAGCACAAATTTTTGCTTTTTTTCTGTGTCCTAATACTTAATGGATAAGAACTCATTCCTCAAAAACTGCACTGTAGGAAGTAGCAGGAGTGGCAGAGAGCCTAGACATTCTAGACACTGCTCTTGCACATGAAAAATGTATGTGGAAATTTTGGGAATATTACAGGGCTGAATATTCTGTATGTTGAACATAAAACCTGTCTCCCTTGAATATGCACCAAAACTTGAGTGAACAGGTGGTAATTATTAATGTTTTTACCAGGGTGTACCTGTGCCCATGCTTGTTACAGCTCTGTTTAGCACAGCTTCATCCAACAGGCTTGGTATTTAGGAAGCAATAGGAATATTGGAAGAGATGTGAAGTTGGATTTGTGTGCTGAACCAGTAGGAATCATACAACAGTGAAAGCCACCTGACATTTGCTTTAGAAAGCACGGGGGATAGACATTTACTTTTTGAATCATCCATCAGCCATTGGGTATATGGATGTATCTGTTCTAGGAAAATGTGATGGGGCATTTTTAACCAGTAAAAGGTGTTATCTGTTCAGGAGGTGGCAAGGACTCTTGCACAGCACAACACCAGGCACATGTCCCATGAAGAAAAAGTATACTTGAGAGCTTTGTGGCCTAGAATGAGCAATTTAGAAGAGAATGTAATTGATCATTAAAGGCCAGTAACCCATAAAGCTCTAAGCATATGCAAAGGGATGTATGTGCATTTTATTTTTGGTTTTGATACAGAATAAAAGTAATGTATGAAATTTAGGGGCAAAAACATTCTTTCAAGAAGTAAAATAGTCTGCTTGGCTCCTGAGCAGAAGGAATGTTTCATGAACTTGAAATTTATATTGCATTTTCTCTGGTTTTGTTTTGTTTTGCTTTTTCCCTACCCATTTTCTTTTTGAGTTGGGAAGCAGGTTTGAAACTTGATTAGGTATTTTTCACAGAAAAAAAAATCCACTTATTTATAGTCAAGTTACCAATTATATGAAGTGAACAAACTGAAAAGTCTAGATAAACTTCTAAAAGTTTTAACAGTGTACCTCCTCTTACCTGCAGTAATATTAGATGCTGCTTTTAACACTTCTAGTTGGAAATATAAAAAAAATCCAGCTTTCTTAACAAAGGGAACTTACACTTTACACTGTGTCTTGGAATTCAAGAGTCTGTATTTAAGTGGAATAGATATTTTGGGGTCTTATTAATATCATCTGGAGCTGTGCATTAAAAAGAGAAAGGTAAACAGTTCCCAGACATTACAGTGTGATAAATAATGAACAGAGGGGACAACTGATCTCTCTTTCCTGTGGTATTTTCCTCAGTAAGGGAAGCACTGGTTATTTTGAATTATTAATGAACTCCTATGTGGTATTGACTGAGTCCAATCCCCTGTCTTGCAAACTTTTTTGGTTTCTTTTACAACATGCATCTCCTTTCATAACAAGATTATTTACTTTTGCCACAGCTTGCTTAATTCTGGATGAATCTGGCTATTTGCGAACTCAGAGGAATGGTCATAGGGAAATGAATGGTTACTGCCTTGACTTAATATTTCGTAGAAGAGTGAATTGCATTGTGCCTCTGAGAGCATGAAATTTCAGATCCTGCCTCTAAAAACATGTCTACAAAGAAACTCTCACCGAAGCATTCATTCAGAGGATTTTTTTCCCTTTTCCCTTTTGCTGCTTCTTTCATAATGATAAGTTAATGCTGATCCTGCTCTCCTGACTGGCACTTCAGTGCCTCGAGGCGTTTGGGTATGGGTTGTAACACTAGTAAATTACCGCATGTATGGAAATCGCCCATTTGCCACCAACACTGTATCAGAGAGGCAGCAGGAGGTCCTCACTTCCGTTCTTATGTGCTCTTAAGTTAATGCTTTTATTAGCAGGGAACTGTGAAGAGGAATATCAGGTTTTATTCTCAGGCTATTTTGCTGTGAGCTTTGCTGTCAACTTTTGCAGTGCTTTTTGGCACAGTCTCAACATTCAGTGATAACCACTTAATTAGCATCTGTTTAAAAACTAGTTTTGGAGTCAGAATACTGTATTTCATGGCCTATTTGAATTCATGTTACTTGTAAACATAATGTTTTCAAAAATACATGTGCAAAAGGTCATAGTGAAAAGTGGGTGTGTTGGTAAAACCAAGTTTTGGTAAAACCAAGAGCCTTGAACAGCTGAATCATGCAGTAGCTCTTTTGCTTTGCCTTTTCAGTGCTTGTAATGCCACTACTGCCAGTGAACTATAATCTGCCTGCATTAAATGCTGTAAAATATCTCTAATGCCCTCCATCGAGGGCATTATGTAAATACCTGAAGTAAGGTATCTTTTACAAATGTTTTATATGTATTTAATACTTCACTATTTAGTTCATGCTGTGCATTGATTTTTAACATAGTAACTAGACAACACCAATGAGTTCATTTTTATAACTGGGTTTTATTCTTTTGTATGTCTTTCTGAGAAAAAACTTCTTTGAAATGATCATTTACTAATGTTATAATTTGAAAAGTATATACAAAAACCACCCCAAAACTCCAGCAACATAGATGAGTAATTTGAATTGCCCCAGGTTTTTATATAACTTCTGTGATTATACTGCTTCAGAAAAGGAGTATAAAGTCCTCCTAAAGCACTTCATCACATAAAAACTGTAATTAAGCAGTCGCTAATATTTCATGATATAATTTATTTTCTTGTATGAAACTCATTTGTTTAGTAAACAGAAAACATGTGATTGTGTTGTGCTAATAATTTTCTAGGTAGCAAAAGAATATGCTGCTAGGGGGAAGAAGTGAAGTTATTATATACTGGCCTTACTCTCATCTTCTGATGTAGTTTTCAGATTGAGTTTGGATTTTAAACAGATAAAACAACCGTTATGTACTTACTATGTAGACCTTTGGGAGACAAATAGCAGAATTTATCCATACCTATCCAGTGGAGCAGAAAGGGACTTCCACTTGCAAAATTCTGTTAGGATGGTTAGTCAGGAAGTCACAGAGATCAAGAGGGAAAAGGACATAATTAGAAATGTTGAAGACATGCTTATGGCAGATAAAAACCACAATAAAATGGAAAATTGGTAAAGATTCAGCCTTAAAGGAAGGCACAGTAATCTAATAATATAAAGGAGATGACAGCAGAAAATTGAAAAATGGGATTTGGTAAAGTTTTTTTAATCCCGGGCAATGTGAAAGCCTAGACTAATAAATTTGTTTCCTACATTTTAAAATCTTCCACATAAACAAAAATTAAAACCAATTTGGAATAAAATAGTGATAAATAGTAGTATCATCCCTTTTAACACACTCATATGTTGTCTAAAAAGTTTTGTCAGGATGTTTGAGAGAGTACTTCTGGAAAAGTTAACTATATTGTTAGAAATATGATAAATTATAGTCAACATGAAACCTGGAGATCCCTGTACATTGCTAATGTGGAAAGAAAATGAGATCTAAGACAGCAGATTTTGTTTAATATTGTGGAAGATGAGAGCATGGAGACTGTGGAAAATCCTTGCTTAATGCTTAAAATGTTGGATGATCTGTAATCTGAAAGAACTGACATGCAACAAGAAGTAAAGTGTGTAAAGACAGAAATATCTTTTATCCTCTTGGAATTGCTGGAAAAGCAATAAACAGGGATTTAGTGTGCATAGTACCTTTCACAGACGCTCTGCAGAATGCCAGATGCTCTACTACTAATAGAGAAAACACAAAGAGAACAGCAGTTGTGGTTGGATGTTGGAGTACATGTTTATATGTCAAGGCAGGCTCTCATTAGATGTTTGTGCAGACGCACTGCCTAGTTATGGTCTAATACAACAAAAATAACAAAGCAGGTACATACTAGGTTTCCTCTGTAAGACGGTGTTGCCAGCTTTGTGTGGCTCACGTCGATGTTTGTGTCCCTTTGTTTCTCCTCATGTTTGAGTGTTACTACTTTGTGTCTTTGGAGAACAGCAGGCATTCCTATGGAACTGGTGGCTTCAGAGAGGTACAGAAGGCCACTTAGCAGCCGATGTGATTGCGTTCACATAAGCAGTACCTTTGGCATATCTGTGGAATAAACCAAAGATCTCCTCACATGACTTATTGACAGTGAACAGACTAGCCCTGGAAATGTGTTATATGTCTCTGTTAGCATGGGTCATGGCAAGTTTCTCACACAGTTCTGAGAATGGGGATCTTACTTACATGATGCTGTTGCTGTTAGTGAAAAATGATGTGATTCCAGCATACCGGCCATGCATCAGCACCATCTTCTTGTACTAGGCTTGCAAGTTTTGGTCAAACCAAGAGCCTTGAACAGCTGAATCATGCAGTAGCTCTTTTGCTTTGCCTTTTCAGTGCTTGTAATGCCACTACTGCCAGTGAACTATAATCTGCCTGCATTAAATGCTGTAAAACATCTCTAATGCCCTCCATTGTCACCTTTCCATCAGCTGCAATAGCAAAACCAGGAGGTATTTATGCACCAGAGTCATGACATGGGTTCAGCGGAAACAAATAGAAGGAATTTATGTAGGCAAAAATGTCCATTCTAAATGTGTCTGTGAGCTAAAAATATCTCCATTCAAACAGGGCAAGAAAGTTCTCTCTGACAGCATCCTAAAGTCAAATCATTGGCTTGGAAGAGTGAGGAGCACATTGAGAGAGATCCCTAGGAATCCTAGCAACAAGCCCGTTACCTAAGATATCTGCTTGATGCAATTACACAGGTGTGAGTTGAGTGCTTCTCTGCAATGTATCTATTCAGAGGTGAGCTTGCTAATTCTGGATGTTTATTCTCAGTACAGTACATATCCTCGTTGGTTATAACATCTGTGCATAATTTCCTTATCTGTAAATTAGGGACGTTAAAATATCTTTCAAGGTTTGCAGCAAGTTTTTTCTCTGGTGCTTTCTTCTCAGTTGCTCAGAATTTTGACAACAGACTTGCCTGAAATTTTAGTTCTTGATCAAGATTATTCTTATTTTTTTAAATAGGGTCAGTGTTATTGTTCAGGTAAAATCTTCATGTTCCTTTGTACTTCAACGTTGCTGAACATTGATAAATCAAAGGTTTTGTTTTTGAAAAGGCTGTATTTTTGTTAGTTTTCTATACAGAACCAGTTTATTTTTTTATTTAGTATGATGATGAACACGATAAAGTTGTAAACCATAATATTGAAAATATCAGAGGCCCATGAAAATTTGAAATTATTTGGGTGTGTTCTGTCATATAAATGATGACAAATGAAAGCAACATCTTCCCTTTGCCCCTCTTTCCGTCACCAGAACAGACTAACGTTAAACTTCCCAAACTCCTTACAATTAGGAAGTCAAGCAGAAGCTCATTTTATGATTCAGCTATACGTTATTTAGGCTACAGAAGCAAGATCACTGCTTCATTTTAATGACAAACCAAAATAAACCCCACCTTTAGAAATGCAAGTTGATAAAACCATATGTGAATGAAACACGAGGGCTAAACTATCACCACCTAAAAATAAACTACATCCTACAGCATAGAAATTATTTTCAATCAGCTTTTCAATATATTCCATTTTCATTCAATGGGAGATTTCTCTTTAATAGGCCTCCCTGAGTAAAAATAAATACCTGGGGTAATCGAATAAACCTCTGTAAATGACTGAGAACTTTAATTGAAAGAAGAATGTGAAAGATTTTGGGTTTTTTTCCTCCATTAAATCTCTGATTTTGCAGGAGTTTTGAGATAAATAAAAGCTTTATATGGAAATGCTATGAAATTGTTTGAATATTCTAGAAACCCAAAAATGTAAATTGAAGATATAGTAGAGTGTGATTTGTAGCTGAAATTTTAAGTAAATTTATTATGTTTACTATAGTAGTTATTAAGAAGCAGCAACAGAATAGGTTCATACTGAGAGGATGAATGTATTGAATTAATTTATGAATCTTAGGAGATTAGTGGATAACATTATACAATTGGTTGCAATTTTTCATTGCCTGGTGGTCTTTAACAACAAACATTTTTTTCAAATTATTCTTTTTAATTTTATTATAATAGCAGAAAATTGCTATTTAATTTTTGGTTTTCCTATTTTTGTTTTCCCCTCCAATCTATTTTCACTTTTCTAATTAAAAAAAAAAGAGAAAAGACTGACCTACAAAGAAAGAATTGGGACTTTTTGCTTATTAACAATGGCAAAAAAAGAGTATTTTTTGTTAACAGTTGTAATGCAAATAAGGTTTCATTTTGTCAGTTCTCTTTTTTGTCACTGACCAGAAAGATGAAATGAACTTTTCCTTTATGTTTCTGAAATGAATGTGCATTCAAACCAGATATGGTATTCAAAGAAGTGTCTTCTTTTATAGTGTTTCTTTCTACATGTGTTTCAGTCTAAAATTCAAGAAGGAGATGTGCTTTGTCTTTAAAGGACACTAGTTTTTTTGTTCATCTAGTAATATTAGTATAAGGTGAATGCTCAATCTTTTATGAAGGTTTTGTATCCAAGTAGTCTAGTGATGAGGAAAGTTTTGTCTGTGTAATGCACCTGCTGGGTTTTGCTGTCTGTAGATGGGCAGGGCAGTGGGGAGGGTCAGGCTTGATTCCAGGCTGAGGGGTGAGTGTTGGGTGACTGTGGGTTGGGTGGTGGATTTTGTTTTCCCCCCCCTAAGCTCCAGGTTGGCTCTTGTACTTCTTGTCAAATGCTGCACAGCACTGTCAGTTTTGTCAACAGCTTTTAGGTTCTGGAGGCTTTTGCTCTTTGTTATTGATACTTCTCAAGACAGACTTTGAGCTATTTTGGAGTAGTATCAAAATGTTTGTACTGTTCTTCAGATGTTCATTTGCCAAAAATACACTGTCTGTCAAAAGCCTTTTTAGGATCCTGGATTCTTCTGCTTTCATTGCTTGCCCAACCTGATGAAGATTGGAAGCGTGTGAGGTTTTGGCATTAGATGGGCTACTCTGCGAGAAAACACAAATTTTTGTGACATCCTATTTGTCACCTGCAGCCCACTGCAGACAGCACACCTGACATTATCTGAGTTCTCAAGGAAGAGTTACAGCCCAAAGCTGTAAAGGAAGCTATAAAGGAAGCAAATGATACCTGCTTGTTGCAGGAGTCTGTCAAGTACCCGATCCCTCAATGGCTCTGTATGTGATAACGTTACAGCAGCCCAACGATAAACTTGCTTTCGAAGCTTGGAAGAGATTCTGTTGTCAACAGCTCCTGGCGGGGGGAGAGAGCAGCCAAGCGGAAGTGTGTTGGCCACTTCAAATGTAATTGCTTCGTTCTGTTCCTGTGGAGGCTGGATACAAAGTTTTTGAAGACTAATAAAGAACAGAGGTACCAATTCAGCTCTTTTAAGGGTCCACTGTTTCCAGAGTTGCCAGCCGTCGAGCTCCAGGTGAGTGTTACTGACCTTGGGCTGCAGGATGTAACAGGTGATGGTCTGGTTTATTGAGGAAGGCTGTTAGTACTGAAAATGAGGCCAGAGATGAGATGTAGACAGCCCAGTTTAACTTAATTTGTGACAATCTCATCAGGAATACACATAGTTCTTCGTCCACTGGCTTTTTACTACACAGAAATGGATAATAGATAATGGTAGAGAGATGCATTTTGACAAAGATCTTACAGGAAGCTACCCAACTTCTAATTGTTTTGCTATTTATGACTCTTCCATTGATAGATCTTCAGCTGGCAACAAAGACGCACAGAATTTTCAAATGTGTTTTGATGACTCAGCTAAACTAATCCAACTTCATTACTTGCCACTGAGGCAGTGTGTTAGTCCTGTTCCTATCCTGTTGTCTGGTCTCATACTCTAAATGAGCATTTAGCTTGTCTGGTACAGTCTGCTGTTTGAGGGTGTTAAACTTGTGAAACTTGTGAGGGATGGCAGTGGTGATGTTAATTTGGTTTTGTTTGGGGTTTTTTAAAACTGCTTAGTTTGCCATGCCATGAACAGATAAACAGAACCCTGCTGAGTGCACAGCTCGCGGTGGCTGTCTGTGGCCATCAGACTCACTTGGCTGAACGGTGAAGCTGCATGCATAGGCACCTTTGTGTCAGGGAGGGGAGGTGTAAGGTGTGAGATCAACACCACTGCTTTCTCAGGACAAAAAGCAAAATTCAGCTGTAATGATTGTTGTAAAAGGGGCGATTGTGATCTTTCTTCTTTGCTGGAGCAAAGGATTCTATCTATGTGATACCGTGAACTAGAGAAAGTATAAAACTAGAAATGAAGAAAGTAAATGGTAAATCAATCACAGAAGATTTTTCACGTATTGCAGATGTTTTCTTTTTAGCTTATCTTGTTTTTCTCTCTTTTGTTGTAGACTTGCTGTTTTTTAACAGTTTTCCTTTTCATCTATCCGGCATTATCATCTTGCTATCCTAATGTTCCATTTTGCAGTTTATAATTATCAATCTGTTCCTTCATTGCCTGTCTTTCCTCCTTGGGATTCTAAGTGAGTTTTAATGATCTATTTCTGCATTGTTTTTTGCTATATCTACTTTTACTTTTCAGCTGCTTACTTTCACATGCATCTGGTCATGCCTTAATCTAAATTGTAGTAACCGCCACCCCTCTTTTGCTGATGTAAACACGCTTCTCTTTTACAAGAAGAATTCATGACTGGTGGGTTCATTCTTTTCATTCTTTTTAAGCCTCTGGCTAAAGTGTATTGGTTTGGGGTTTTGTTCAGGACTGCAATGAATTTCTTGACTGACAAAACACCAATGGAGTCTCATAGCAAAATGTGCTCCCATCTCTCATGCAGCAGTTGCAGCATGGTAGAGGTGTGTACCCCGGCATTAACGCTGCCTGAAAATGATCCTCATCGAGGGTTTCAGTGGAAATCTTTAAGGCAAAGCAAGCAAAAAGTCTCTAATACTTATTTGGGTCACTTCACCAAATTAAAGTTACAAGTTGGTTTTTTTATCAGTGAAATTTCCACCAGTGAGAGCTTGCTGGATTAAATGTGGGCAATGCTGGTGGTTACTTAGTTGTTTTCAATGTTTCCTGCGGGTTTTTCTGCAGTCTTCATAACAGTCAAGATGATGTCTGAGCTGCTGGTTGTGGAAGGAGCCCTTGGAGATGGCAGTGCTTGGAGACTTCCCACTCCTCTGGGGCTGGGACTCTGACCAGCCTGTGCTGGAGGGACTGGTAGGGTGTGGGGACAGTGACAAGGCTGTGTGTACCTTGGTGGGGGACACTGGCTTCCACTTAGGATCCTACAGCATGAAATCACAAGGTAATTCTGTCACAGCTCTTGCAAATTACGGTAGCAGAAAGTTAGTTTTCAGCTGAACAATTTTGGTGGTTTTTTCCCCCAAGCCATTCTAGAATAGCTTTCTAAAAATGATCGTTTTCAGCTTGATACACTGATTCTAGTGTTAGATCATAGTTCTCATTGTAAACATCAACAAAAATCCTGTGTTTTGTTCACAGTCAGAGAACATAATTTTCAAATAGTCTCTATGCTACAGCCAGCAAGTTCAACAACGGGCTTTGATTCCTACCTTTCCACTGACAGATATTTGTCTTTTCCAGGGGTATGTAGTTCCCCTTTTTGTTGTTGAGTGGTCTTTGGTATATTAAATCAGTCTGTTACTGGTTCTGCATCTTGGACTAAAGGGATTTTGTGAAGATGAGGGAATACAAATGAATCTGTTTCTGGCAGGGTTTAATCCAGAAGAAATTTCCCTGTAAATGCTCGAAAAAAAAACCCCAAAAGAAAACGTTATGAGTAAGGTAGCTATGAATAAACCAGTTAAGGATGCACCATCAGGACAATTCATTTTAATGTATGTGGTTTATCAGTGTGTATATGCATCAAGATAAAATACGCATATACAGAACAAAACTGTGATGTGTTAGATGAAACATTTTGTATAGATACAGTTTTTAATAGTAAATTTTCCTCCTAAATTTCTCTCTTGAGAAGGTGCTTTAAAAGTGGTTTCTCCCTTGGATGGGGACAGACTTGCTAAAAATTTTGTGAGGAGGTAGTTTTGTGTGTTTTAGTAGAAGTATAACATGTACTGAGTAAAACTGGAGGAAAGTCAGAGTTGTTATTTTAGCATGAGGCTTTAGGTAAGATGCCGTATATCGTGCTGTGCTGCAACTCTGTAATCTAGTGAAGTAGAAGGCTAATAATAATTCAGAGACTTTCTTTTTGTTTGTTTTGGATTGCATAGAATTCACTTGGAGCTTCCATTAGCCCTTCACTGTTTTGTGAACACCATGATCAAAATAACAATGACATTCACAGGATAAGTGCTTCACTTAGAATGTTCAAAGAAGCAGTGTTTTCACATGTCAGCAGTCTACTTAAGCACCCTACCTGAATGCCTGAATAGCTGAGCAAAATGCAATCGCACGGGCATTGTCACAGTGATCGTGCTGTAACACTATCAAACTGTCGTATCCCTGTTACCTTTCAGACACTGTCATTACTCAGCAGGAGCAAGCTGTGGGCACTGTGTGAGACCTGTGATAATCTGATGAACTGTATTTTAATGTTTGCCAGATCATTTTGTTAACTCTGAAACTCTAATTCAAGTTTTCTTTCATTATTGCATTATATCTTATATCTTTATTCACGAATATTTTGTTATAAAGGAGAAAATTATCGGTATGAAGCTGATAGTGCCATCCTTACAGGGATGCTAATAAGAAAATCAAAATCCTCTGGAGGTACTTCTAAGCTTACTGATATTTTTAAAGCTTAACATTTTGACACCTGTCAAGTACTATCTGATCAAAGGAAGTGCATTTGATAATATTTAATGGTTTGGGAGTCACTTTAGTAGTAATTAATCCTTCTCGCTTAAGCATTTCTTAAACTCTATAAATCTATTTGACTGCTTTAACAACAGTACTGTTATCAGCTTATTGGCGAAGTTCAAATAAGTGTCCCTGTTTCGCATGTGTACTCTGAACAATTTATCTTTAGAGACACTGTTTTTAAACTGGAGAAAAATTAGAATTTACTTGCTTGAAAAAGAGATCTGTATTGTTTCTTCTCTTTGCACCTCCCTTCCTTTTCAAGTTGGCTGGAACAGTTTGAAGGGAAAACACTGAGGCCAAGACTAGTTCACCTGCAGTTTATATAAGCATGCTCGTGCAAGCTTTTCTGTAAAACTGTAAAGTAATTTAATGATGGTATTTATATAAATACAAGATGTTATATGTTCAATAAAATTTTGAAGAGTTGTCTAGGTAAGTCAACAAGAAAGCAATTTTCTTCCATTCCAGTTAATTTGTTCACAGGGAACATATCTTTTGAATAAACAAGCAAACCTAATCACTATGACTTAAAACACAATGATCAGTTTTTAATATAGAAGTGTGTAGGAATCTAGAGTTCTGAAAATAACGTCACATATATCATCTCAGATTTAAGGCTCAGGCTGAGAAGTCACTGGGTCTCATGTCTCCTATCCAGACTGAAGCAGATAGAGGGGAAACCACAGAAGGTTTTCAAAATGTTCAGACTAAGTGCTGACACTCTCTTAAATTCAGAGAACTTCTTGGATGGGGGGATACATTTGAATTCAGTCTGACCCAATTGATTCTTACTTCTAAGTGAGGTTTGTTTACGTGTTGTTTAATAAAATAGAAAAGCCTTCTTCAGAACAAAACCTGACATATTCTTACAGTTTAGATAATGCACATTGCTTAGAAACATGACCTGTTTACTTCTTTCGTGACTCTAAAGAAATTTTGCTGATATTACTTATCTAGAAGCTGTATCTCATTTCATAAGTTTTTCTCCTGTATATGGTGCAGACCTTTATACTTAGTTTCAGAGACAGCAAAATTAAGTATAGTACATATGCCGTGTATTTCCACAGGGCTTTGGCATTTATCAACTGAGGTAATGTGCCTGTCACGCCACTTAAGTAGTATTAAGTGAAAATAACATCTTATATCCAATTTAAAAGATACTGTTACAGAGTGTTTGATTGTAACTATGCTGCAGCCACTCTGATCTGTTTCAGTGCTTGAAGCAATCCCAAACTACTGTAAAATTTTCTCACTGTTCATAGTTTCCTTAAGAAACAAAACACGTGTTAAAGAGAGGTCTTTAGCATATTTAGAGTTTTAAGATCTGGTATGTGTGAAGGTTTTAACAATAAATGGACTAATCTGCTAGGATTGACAGGAGGGGAGAAAGGCAATAGTTAGTTACTGGGATAAGATGTTCCATTTAACGCTTTAATAAATAACCTCTGTCTGACAAATGTGATGCTTTAGATGAGTGTGCTAAATACAAAGCCTGTCTTTGATAAAATTTATACATTTCCTAATTTCCAATAAACATACTTGTCAGAGGAAACAGGAATTCAGGTTTAATGTGAGGACAACTGAATAGTAATGTGACTTTAACGTGAAATTTGCAATATTCATTTTAGAAAGGCCTTCACTGACTAGTGAAGCAGATATGCTTGGAGTTTTTCCTATTTTTATCCCCCCCAAAAATGTTTATAACAACTTCTTGTTTTTTAAGCCAATATAAAAAGAGGAGCATATTTCCATTGCAGCAAACAAGAAAAGAAACCCCAACAACCAAACCCCTCAAAATGATCTCTTTCTGTGTATGTCCCTTATCCTGTTTAGATTAAGAGTGTTTGGGTGTTGAATTGTAATTTCAGGATAATTGGCAACTGTGCTAAAAGTATGTGTTTGGGGTTTTTTTAACTAATTGTTGGCTAACTGAAATCCCCATCACTCAGTCTGATCTATGCAAGCACATCCTTGTTTGTGCATAGAACTTTGCAGGTCCAAAATGGTGAAGTTTCTCCAGCATAGAGAAAATTGCAGAATAAAGAGGCATCATAGTAATGTTAAATCACTTGCAAAGAAGTTTGTGTTTAGTAGTGTAAGTCTGTGTAAGGTCTTGGAAATCTAGAGGTTGATTTGAACATTGTATCTGAAACTATTTTATTTTCCTCATGAGTCTGAAGGTGCTTGCATTTTTCTTCGTATGAAATATGCATGTGGGCTTTTTTATGAGGGTATTTGTTTGAAAACTTACCATCACTGACAGTAATTCAATGATTGCTCACTACAGGATTCTAAAAGCAGTAAAATAACAATTAGAGGCTGAATGTTCTCTAAGGCACTTCAGATGGAGTTTTATTGCAGGTGGTAGATAGGGAAAAACCCCATCTTTGACATTCAAAAAGTAGTAAAATTTTTGTTTGACTTGCAGTGGAATTTGATTTACTTTATAACCCATGACAGTGTATTAAGGTGAAAGTCTGTTTAACTGCCTTTACGGGCTGGAATCTTCAGGTTGCCTTGAAAATTGTCCATGCAATTAACCTTATTAGGGACTACAAAACCATGAGTTTAAAGATCTGTTTGTTTTGAGAATTTACAACAGAATTACCCTTTCATGTATCCTAATTTAATATTTTTTTTCAAGTAGCAAAAGAAGTTCACTAAAACTTCTGTCTTAATGTTTGTCCATATTTAAAATTGCTCTTACATGACTGATCAATAACTTACATCTTGAATCCATGCTTTTAGACATGTAGAAATATTACTCTGTGGTATGCAATCAAGTTAAAGCTGCTAAAAGTCACTGCAGTGAACAGCCTGTGCACGCCCTGGTAACATGCAGCAGATCTGGAATACTTTGACTGAATTGCCTTTGCGCTACGAACTTGGCTAGGTATAGATTATCCTTCAGGAGCAGTCAGCATGAGTTCACCAGGGGGAAATCGTGCTTGACCAACCTGAATGCCTACTATGATGGCATGGCAGGATGGTTCGATGAGGGGGGAGCCGTGGATATTGTCTACCTTGACTTCAGCAAAGCTTTTGACGTTGTCTGCCATAACATCCTCGCAGGTAAGCTCAGGAATTGTGGGTTAGATGAATGGACAGTATGGTGGATCAAGAGCTGGCTGAATGGCAGAGCTCAGATTGTCCTGGTCAGCAGCGTAGAATCCAGTTCGAGGCCTGCAGCCAGCGGCGTTCCCCAGAGATCAACACTGGGTCCAGTCTTATTCTACTTGTTTATCAACGGCCTGGATAAAGGGATAGAATGTACCCTTAGCAAGTTTGCTGATGATACGAATCTGGGGGAGTGGCTGATACACCTGAAGGTTGTGCTGCCATTCACTGAGAGGCTGGAGAATTGGGCAGAGAGAAACCTGGAGAAGTTCAACAAGAGCAAGTGTGGGGTCCTGCATGTGGGGAGGAATAACCCCAAATACCAGTACAGGCTGGGGGCTGACCCACTAGAGAGCAGCTCTGCCAGAAGGGACCTGGGAGTCTTGGTGGATGACAAGCTGACCATGAGCCAGCAGTGCCCTTGCAGCCAGGGGTGCCAACGGTGTCCTGGGGTGCATTGGGAAGAGTGTGGCCTGCAGGTCACAGGACATGATCCTTTTGCTCTACTCCACCCTAGTGAGGCCACAGCTGGAGTACTGTGTTCAGTTTTGATCTCTTCAGTTAAAGAAAAGCAAGGAGCTCCTGGAGAGTATCCAGTGGATTAAGGCTAATTAGGGGTCTGGAGCATCTCTCTCATGAGGAAAGACCGTGGGAGCTGGGCCTGCTTAGTTGAGAGCAAAGACTGAGGGGGGATCTCATCAATACATGTAAATATCTGAACGGGTAGTGCCAGACTCTCTTAAGTGGTGCCCAGGGACCAGATAAGGAGTAACTGCTGTAAGCTAAAACAGAAGAAATTCCATCTGAACATGAGAAAGAACATCTTTACATTGGGAGCACTGGAACAGGCCTCCCAGGAGACTCTCCCAGGTTGTGGAGTCTCCCTGCCTGGAGATATTATAAACTCACCTGGATCATGTGTAACCTGCTCTAGGGGAAGATGCCTTGGCAGGGAGGTTGGACTAGAGGATCTACAGAGGTCTCATCCAACTCTATAGTGTGACTCTGTGAAGTGCCTATAAAAGCTTATAATGGCTTGCCTGTCTGGTGATAACCCATTCAGGTGTTCTCCCTGGCAGTGTTTCTTAACTGTAGGTCCTACTAGATTTCAATTAGAGTTTAGATCCCTTACATCTGGATAATTTCTATCAAAATAGAAGTTTGACCTTTATATCATTGAAGCCCTGTTGAAATTGAAAGAATGCTAGTTATCATACAAAACATGTTGGTTTTATTTATGTTGGCTTAATGAACAATATATGTCAGGGAGCTCAGAAGAGATCCCAACACCTCTATGTGCCAAACGGTACATTTGGGTGCACCAATTAACACTTGCTTTGCCCTTCATTCCTCTTGGAAAAAGTCATTTGCACATGAGAATATTCTGTGCTTTTTTGTCCTGAGCTTCTGCTTGTATGATGAAATGTAGGACTCTGCTAGGTTTCATTCCGCTGGGGATCTTTGGGCCCTTTAGAGCCAGTAGAGAACAAGAAAAAAATGTTTGAAATTTGAAAGGCCTAAGGAACTGTAGCACCCAGAGTGCTGTTGATTGAGGGACAATTTCTTGGAACAATTTTGTTAAACAATTTTGGAACAATTTTGATAAACAAATGCGTGATTGGTCTGGTAGTGCTCCAGTACTAATGATCTATCACGATCTAGGGGAAGTTTCAAAATGCTTAATCGGTAGGGCTGGAGATACTGAGTCATAAGAACAATAATCTATATTTAATGCCCTAGAAATTGGTAGAATATCCAAAAAGGCTTATTATAGTTTGAGACTGATGCTTCCGTTCCTTCTGTGACCTCTGTGGGGCTCCCAGAACATGTAGAAGCATTACTGAAATAAAGTTCAGGGCAAATTTTGCCTTTTGACAGACTACCCAGGCAACCGTGCAGATTTTGCTCTGCAAGAACTTGCCATTAAAAATGCATTTAGTAGGCTGAGACATATGGAAGCTATAACACATCTGGTCCCTTAAGCCAAATTGTGTATGAAGCACTATTGGTCTTTTTTCATTCCTAAATGTTCTCTACTCTGATGGTAGATTAAATGGTTTGTAATGTTTCCCAATATGTTGATGTTCATGTAAATCAACACATAATCTATCAGCACTGTATCATTTTGTCTAGTGATATTTCTCACTATTGATTTTGTATAGCATTGAATGCAGAATACTTGAGGAGTGATTACCTTAGTTACACCATTCTTTTAGTTTTAGAACATGAGGTCAGTCTGATACATTTTTATTTCTGGTTTAAAACCTCCATCGTCCAAAACAACAGCTGACAGTCGTCTTAATGAAGAAATAAGACTGAGGGTATGAGCACTCGCACAAGCGTAAAAGATACTTGATGATGTATTATAATGCTCCCCAAGCAAAGCATTCCTAAGAAATAAAAGAGAATCATAATGTAAAAGATAAATGTAAAAGACGGTAAAGAGAATCTGCAGGCTTGATATACGGATATACACTTCCACTCGCCTGAGGCAACCTACGAAGTATAACACTGAGTAATTGCACTATTTCTGTTCTCAGTAAAGATTATATTAATAATCAGCTTAAATTTCAAAACCATACTTTTACCTCTCAGATAACTATGGAAAGCATTTTTGAGGCTGTTTGGGCCAGCAGTGGCACATTATAAAAAATCATAGAAGGGTTTGAGTTTGAAGGGACCTCAATGATCATCTCGTTCCAACCCCCCAGCCATAGGCAGGGACACCTTCCACTAGACCAGGTTGCTCCAAACCCCATCCAGCCTGGCCTTGAAAGCTTCCAGGGTTGTGGCAGCCACAACTTCTCTGAGCATCTTGTACCTGTGCCTCACCACTCATGTAATAAAGAATTTCTTCCAAATATCTAATCTAAATCCACTCTCTTTCCGTTATAAACCATTACCCCTTGTCCTATCCCTGCACGTTCACCCTGCACAAGAGAACATGTGCAGATCTCTCCTGAACTAGCAGTAATCACTTGGTTCCATGCCTAAAAGGCAGTGTAGCTACAGCAGGAAGATGTAGCACGTGAGGGGTTTTTTCTTCACATCAGGCATTCTGGGGGCTTCAGATGCAGAGATGTAAAGTGTCATAAACCCCCATGACACTGATGGATTTTGACCTTCTTAAATAATACCATTTGCCTACAGTGTCTGCGCAAGAGCAGATGGAGCACATTGGGATCCAGGCTTGTCATGAGTCTAGGATCTTATTGACAACATGGCTTTTCATCTCTGAAAGAGAACTGATTTAATTCACGTGTTAATTAAATCAAGGTTAATTAATTTAATGAAAAGACAGTAGTTTGATGTTGTAACCTGTTCTGGCAGCATCAGATTGATGATGCTGCTCCCTGATGTCCATTCCCACTGTTGACCAGTTTTATTGACAGAAGTGTGGTGTGGTCAGTGCAGTGACCAAATTAAGGGACTGATCCATCTGAAAAGCATCCCGGTGAAACGAAACAAAATGTTCCCCATCTTTTAGTACTTCTTATACCCAACAAGACCAGCTCCTCAGCCTTGTGTGTCCTCGTGGAAAGGTAAGTAATTATGAAAGGATGGGAAAAAGCAGCAGGTGGAAATTTTATGAGGAGGAATTTCGTGGTAAGAGACCACAACTACAGATGGCAGGGACTGCAGAGCTTTTTTCCTAGCTCTTCTACTCAAGAGTTGACTCTGAATTTATAACTTTCCTGTTGTTTATAATTCTTTTAAAACTGTACTGAAATCTGAAGGAAATATTTTTCTTAATTGGAAAATCTTAGGTCAGAGGAGTGCGAATATTTCAATTTTACAGAGGCTTTTGCCAGACCATGTGTTTTCCTGCAATGGATGGTGAGCTATGTGAGGACTATGGTCTTCCTTGACTTTGCTCAGTGCCTGAAAGTCGTAGAGTCATAGGGTGGTTTGGGCTGGAAGAAACCTTAATGATCATCAGCACTTGGTCTTGTTTACAATCTCCTGAAGGTTTTGCATTTCCCTGCAATGCTGCAAGCAGCCTAAGAAGCCTTGGAATCCCAGTTTTAGCAAGAGGCTTTCAGAAATTCTGTGCAGTTCCCCTTTCTCATCACAGAGAACAAGTTATATTCATGGGAATCAAGGCAGTGTGGTTGTCTTGGCAGTCAGAGTGAATTTTTTTAAAAATCAGATATTTCTAATATTCAACCAATGAGAAAAGATATATTTTTCAGAATATTTGATTTCTAGTAACCAAAACTCTCTTTTGATCATCCTGTTTTGATGCTTTTACTCAAGACCTGTGTCTGGTTTTAGCACGTTTTTGGTTTGTTTATGTTCCTTCATTCATTTGCTTTCAGCAGTCCTACCTGGACAATGTCGCATAAAGATCAGTTCTTTAAGAGTGTATTTGAGTAGTCCACTTCCTTCATCCTGTGAGTTATAGACCTTTTAGGTCATCATTGGAGTCCTTCCTTTCCTTTAGCTGAAGTTGACATGCCTTACTCTCTGTACAATATATGTTCAACATATATGTGGTTTTTATTTCCTTTCATTTTTATGTTTCTGTGGTATTCCACTACCTACATTGTGGGGGATTTTAAATTATTTTGTATTGTACAGGGGTGATTGCAACCATATTTGGCAGACCACAGTTTGACAGAGCTTATCTTCTATATGTAATAAAAAAATTTTAACAAAATTATTTTTTTCTCTCTAATCTAGTGCATCTCCAGACCGATTCAGTAAACTGCATATGAAAGGAGGGATGTCAATAGCCTTTGGCGGTGTTTGTACAGAGATCTTGGACCCTGGCATGCCTTGTATAGACCTGGAAGTGATTCTCTATATGCTTACTCTGGGGCAGGGCAGTACGGTGAAGGTGATGGACCGAGGGCTTGACCTCCTGGTAGAACATACACTGTGTGTCATGTAGCCACAATGTGCAGTGCTTGTTTCTTAGCTGTGCCATCCCAGCTGAGATGTACCACTTGCTCGTGAAGTTTCTGTGGTCTGTATTAGGACAAGGTAAACCAAACCCTACCCACAGCTGGGCTCTTAGGCTGGCTGTCCAGGTTCTGGATTAGACTGAAAAATGCTGGTCTATTTGTGCTGGAAGAAGGCTACAAAAGCTTCTCTTCATAATTTCTCAACTGTTCATAGACCTTCCAGCTGAGATGAGAGGTAGTATTGGACCCATGGTACACGAAACAGTCAAGTGTAAACATAAGACTGATGCAATAGGAGTTTGCCACAGAGAAGGCTTAGGTAAAGTATGTATTTGGGTGGTCCTACAAAGAGATTTTTATGTTGTTTGGAGCTTGTTTAATTTGTGTAGTAAAGAGCTAATACATTTCTTCTGAGGATTTTAGTGATTTTATGTTTGAAAAGACTTGTAGTAGGATTGCTGCTTTTTTTTTTTAAGGAATGCTAGTAATGACTGTCCGAATGCTGTGGTGATCCATTCTTGATTTATGTAACAGTTATCAGCTTAAACTTAAGGTTGATTTATTCCACTTGCACACTGTAGCATATGGGAAGTTCATGTGTAGATCCACGGAAAGACACAGATTTGTTGTGGAAAATGTGAGGATAACTGCCCAGGCTGTTTTGTGCAATGATTGAAGCAGTGGTAATTTATCACTTTGGGATAATTTTTTTTTTTCTCCACACATCACTCAGAATTGATTTAGCATAAAAATGTCAAACTTACTTTATAATCTTGCACTCATCAACATTACCTTGGCTGTCCAGTGTTACACTGACCTTCGAATAATACATCCTGTGTGAGCAGTTGAGCTTGATTGATGGTGTGTGGATTTTTAACAGCAACTGGGACTAGTGACTATGTATAACTGGGCAGGAATTTGTTTAGTGATGGGAACAGTAAGAGATGTATGCACAGTGTATATACACACTTTTCTGTGGACTGCAGATACTGAATTTATCACTGTTCCAGTTTATCACAGTTGCAGTTTACTTTCTGATATTCACATCACAAATAAGTTTTATTTACTATTTTATTATTTAGTATATTATTATTTAAGGTATATAAATACACCCAGTTGCATCTGTCTTTATTCCTAGTACTATAGATTTTGGGTTGAAGGGGAAAATTAAATTAGTAAACTTTCCTTTTCTTTCTGTCCCCATAATTTTCTTCCATCTTTTCTGCCAGTATTCCCTTTATGCACTTTTTTTCCATTTTTTAATCCTTGTTATCTGACATCACCAGAGCACAGTAAAGTGAGGTGATTTCCATTTCTGCTGAATAAAGTGTGGTTTCAGTAGTTCTATATATTTACAAAGAATGGTCATCGTGTAACTCTGATTTTAAAATTGCAATTCTGCGCTGATAGGTAATTCCACCAAATACTTTATTCCCCTTAAATGTGTTCATTTTGTGAAATCATGTTTGTACCTGGATGCTTTAGATTAGTAAAGAAAATAAAAAGGCTTTATAAAGACAAACATCAGTTTGTTGTCTGTCAAAAGCTAAATTTCAGAAGCTTGAAAACAAGCAAGCTGGATTTAGTCCATTTTTGGTATAGCATTTAGTGACATTCTATACATAGCTGCAAGTTACCCCTGTGCAAAAATGTTTGGAGGCTCTTTGTGCTGATGAAATGGAGAATGCAGTTTGAATATGATGAAATTACTAGACAGCTGTGCCAGAGTAGCATCTTTGGAGATGTGTTTCCTTTTAATTAATGATGCAAAGAAGGAACTGATATTCTGTGCAAGATCCTGAGAGAAGCTAAAGGATCTGGTGCTTACTCTCTAGCAAATACTGTATTTTCATTTATAAATGATGGATCCTTAGGAGGCAATAAACACATGATCCCACCCTTGGTGTCATTTTTTTAGAATTCATGCAGGAAGTGCACTTCAAGACATGGTACCACAAACAAAGCTTCACGTCCCGTAGAGATCTGTAGAGGTGTGTATTCCCTGAACTGTTGTTTAAGTCCTGAAAGCTGATCTTTGTCAGGTTTCTCAACTCTGTGAGATCTTACATTGTGATTGTTCTCCTTGTTTTTAAAAGCTAAGGTATTTATTTATTTATTTTACTTGAAGCTTTGAGCTAGGCAGCCTAGTGATTTCTATAAGCTGCATGGCTTCTAATGTAAGGACCTTGATATTTGTGAGGCCTGGAACATACTGCTTATGGTTTTTGAAGCGAGGTGTACAGTCAGTTTCTTTAATCCTTTTGGTTTTTAAGCTGCTCTATGGCTGGACCCCTGGTTTCCCTGACTCAGGGCTTCAAAACTTTCTGCTTCCCTCTGAGTGAACAGGCTATCAGTAAATTGGGATAAAATTGTTTTTAGCTTTCTGTACAGCTAGAATGGGCTTCCAAGTTTACCTTAGTTCAATTGCTTCTCTGGCATCTGTCAGACTGCTTTTTCTTTCAATTTTTTTTTTTTGCTTCCCAGCCAAGTTAGTAATAAAGCTTGAAATCTTTCTCCTCATCTGAACCCACTTGCTGCTTCTGTAGTTGTCAAATTAGTGCTCTGTGTTAAAGTGTCTCTGTAGTGCTTTTAAATTTAAGTGTTAGTCTGTAGCTATAAAAAAAATCCCTTTTGTGCCTGCCTATGCAAAAAAAAAAGGAGCAGAATTAATACTTCACTGATTGCTGTGAAAGACTGGATAAAAGACTTCTAGTAGATGTCTTCCTTGCCATTTCTCCAGTTCTCTGGCCACAGCTAACAACATAATTGGTGACCTTTTGGACATAGGCTGAGATTACAAAGTGACCAGGCTGAGCTGATGGTTTGCTGCTGCTGCGAATGCTGCCTCCTGGCTTTCTTACTGGGAACTGTGTCCTTCTAGACATTGGTTTTTGAATCTGATTCTGGGTGAATCATGACAGTTCACTGCACTGTTAGAAAATTAATCTATGGAAAAAAAGAGGGAAAAAAAGCGAATTTCTTCCTCACAATTTAAAAATCTAGACCAGCTTACTTGAGAGAACTGGGATAAGGAAGGATCCTGACTGCATTCCTGGGAGCTGAGGAGTTCCATGGACCATCCCTGACAGTGCCTGTTTGATCAGCATTATAGTAAAACCTTGCTGCTCCTCTGCAGATTCTTAGGATGGCCAATACAACAATATGGGCTGGGACAATGCTATGTCTGTTAGGTACCTAGGTTTGGCACAATGCTTGCAGCAGTTTTTGTACCTGCTTGATTTTCTCTGATTGCAGGTGACCAGACATACAACTGTGATTTGAGCACACAAAATCAGTATCTCCCCACACAGTGGGTTGGAGCCAAGGACTCTGTGCTATGCCTGCATAGTGAGAATAAATTCTTTGGTTGCAAACACGGTATGGCTTTGTGAGCGGCAAATAAAAACTGGCAGCATTCTAAACTGCACTAGGCATATTTTTAACTGGTTTTTACCCGCAGCCATGGTAAAAATACAGAATTCAGTAACATGACAATAAAACATCATTTGCCATGTCATTATGTTAACGGTGGATTACTTCTTACTGGGGAAAGAAAGGAGCCAAGAGCTGAAACATCTAAGCCAAAAAAATTTAAAATTGAAAATGTTTTGCCTTTTAATATTAGGTACCACTGTCATGATCTAGTCTTGAACTCTGTTGTTTGGTTTCTCAGAAGCAGAGCTCAGAAACACTTCCTCATTTTCTAATACTCCAGCATAATAATCTAGATTTAAGAATTTTATGTTTTTACTTTAACTCACGACAGCATTCCTTCTATCTGCCTCATCTGTGTAATCCTACCAGTAAATGCACTAACAGTGTGACCTGCAGGCTGTCAACCAGATGATCATCACTTAAATCCTTACTTCATTTTAGCACAGGAACTCAGTCTACCATATTTTGACAAACTGCTGGTATTAAACTGCTGGAATTGACCCTGTTCTCTTCATGGATCAAAGCAGGGGTTTTCACTTCCTCGTCTGTAGCTCTACGATTCTGGTGTCTGTTTAGCATATGCTAGTGCCATCTGTGAGAAAGGGAGGTGTTAGCTTTTCCCTCCTCTCCGTGCGTAACCTGGGAAGCTACGGGTGATGCCTTGCATACATGTGAGAAGTACCGGCTGCAATCCACGTGTGATCAGAGCAGGCAGAAGTTCTGTGCTGCAATCTCACAGCCCTATAGATGGCTAGTTAACAGTCCTATCCTACTGATTTCTTCCTTGCTGAGGGATGTGTTTTAAAATCATTCATACATTCAAGTGTGGTTTTGTGTTTTGTGGTTTTGTTTTTTTTTTTTTTTCCTACAAGTTCATTAAACTATGTTTTGAACTACAGTGTTATGTTAACTGCATGAAGCTCACTTACTGACACAGAAGTGGCTGAGGAATCAGTCTGTAATGATGATTGAGAACAGACGTCCTCAAGAGTTCCTTCTCATCTTATGAAATAACAAATATGGAAGTATGGCAATAAAGGATATTTTTCTTTTACTGAGATGACAGTACAGCAGAGGGAATGAATTTTGGTGGTGGGAGGGGGAGAAGGATGCTGGAGGAGATGAAGCTGCTGCAACATGCATTGCTGAAAGAAATGTCTGTCCCTGCTCTGAGAGTCACTTAAGTAGATAATCCATTTGCTTAGAAGGTTGCTGGCACTTAATGAAGAAAGTTCACAAAGGTGTTGAAGGCCCATTACAGTGTCATCAACAACGAAAGGCCATCACTCACTCACTTGGGGAACAGGGGATTCGGCTTTGAACTTTGTGCTGAAGTCTTGAAATTCTTCTCACCCCATCCCAGCCTGATTGACACCACTGGAGGAGCATGCGACTTTTTAGTTTTGCCTTTTTTTTTGATGAGTTGTCAAAATACTTGTTTGATTGGTTTTGTTTCTTAGGAGGCACTTTTCTGAGTAGGTGTTCCTACTCCTGTTTAGAAGCAAGTGAAAAATAAAAATGTGGCTTCCGATAGAGAGACCAAAGCCCAATGTGTCCACAGAGGGCAGAAGGAGAACACTTAGGGGATGAGGCTGTAATTTGTGTGCGTGTCTGCATACTTCATCCCTTTGTTTTTTGTGCAGGCTTTGAGATGTAATGATGTGTTATGTATAACATGTTTTTTGCTTTGGACCTCACATGGGCCACTAACACATTAAGTAAATGATGGTGAATTTGTTGTAAAGCTCTTAATTTCGGGAGGTGCATAAATGCATTCTGGTTCTTTTTTTTGAAGATAACTAAACTTGCACAATCTAAAAAGCAGACAAACTGCCTGAAGTATTACTGTTTAATTTTCTTTGGTTTCCCTACACTATCAGGCTTTAGTGCAAATAATGCTTGGAAAAGTATGTAGCAAAGCTTCTTTCAAACAGATCTTACAAATGATTTGACAAGAAAATCTCTCTCTCTGCACCATAGAAACTCTTGACTTCCATCAGTGAAAATTGTAAAATGATGATAATTATCTGGAACTTTTTGGCTGTTCCATAAGAGAATGATAGTGTCACCTCACTAATAATTTTATTTTCAAGCTGATAATGGGCTTTATAGACAAGAATATATCCTTACCATATGATGCATGTAAAGTAAATGATCATGTGCATGTATCCAGCTATCTCTTATAACTCCTGAAATTGGGAATAATTGAAAAACACCTGTTTCACATCTTGATAAAAAAAAATGTGTGTCTGTAAGTTAGACCCCAGTGAAAAGATTTTGATGTTCTTAAGAATCCTCTATATTCACAAAAACAAAACCTAAATAGATTTTTTTTTGTGGGAAGGAGCCCTGATAAAAATAAGATGGTTTTGATAAAAATCATGATGAAAATCTTTCTATGAGGGTATAGGAATGAAAAAAACTATAAAAGTCTTGGAAGAATGATGCATCACAGCACAATCGCTTTTTTTTATTTTATTTTTTAAAGTGTTTTATACTAGTGAATTTTGGGCAGAATCTAACCATGGAAGAACATATTATAAATTCTAACAAATTCTTCAAATCATTGGTACTTTGGAAACTGTTGAAAGTTGTGTTTGCTGAGGTTTCAACATGTTACGCGTTGAACTTGTATATCCTCTACCTCTCCCATTTCACCTGAAACTGGGGAGGGCGAGGCAGAAGAGGGGGAGCTGGAGGTGGCAGGCAATTATGTTAAACTAAAACTGCTGCAGTTCTATGTCTGTTAGCAGCTATCTAAAAGTCTTTGAAGTTAATGGAAACATTTCTGCTTGTTGTATATTGTGAATGGGATGCTTTGTGCTTTCTTCTTCATTGTGTCATTTTGAATAATTTACATAGTTTGTGTTCTTCAGTAATTTATTGCCTCTTTGCTCGTATCTATTACAGGGTCAAGAAAGTACTTTTGGTACTTGTCACATAGTAAAATGATAGTATTTTTTCAGAACAGGTTGTTTTTCCATTTAGGTGCATTGGAATTCATGAAGATTTTGAAAATATGGATTAATGTGAGCCTTTGAGGTTTTAGGAGGAATTTTATGCACTTTTCCTATATTAGTATAAATTATTTATTAGTAAACTGTAATAAAGCGGCAGTCTTTAGGCTATGAAATAATGCTTGCCATCTGCTGGTTCTGGAAAGTTTTAACTATTACCTGTTTTTCATTAGTGCTTTTCCACCTGAAGAGAAGCTCATATGTGTATTGAAGAAACTTGACCTTTCAATTAAAACTCAAAAGAAGGAAAAAGTAGGGAAATCAAAACTTGGCCAGTTATCTTGTTAGATTTAGGATGTTTACTTTAAGAATGACCATATGACTTAATTTTAAAATGTGAGCAGCTCATTTTTTTAATGCTCCTTCCACCATCACATGCATGAGTATGTGATGTTTCATATACGGTTCACATGTGGTGCATGATTATGATTTTATTATCTCCTTTTGTCATCACCTTTTTTTTCCTGTACTTTGTGAGATTTAGGTTTTTAGTCCTTTAATAATGTATCTTTTGTTGGTGTGTTTTATTTCTTATTTTGGTTATTATTTAATTAGTCTTCTGACAGAGAATGAAAAATTTTTCAGTTTGAAAGAATAGAAAGTAAAAAAAAAAGGCTCGATCTGGGGAGATAGCCTGATGATCAAGGATAGATGGGATCTGTGAACCGTGGAAGATAAGAACTCAGAAAACTATGAAATTCGTAACCCTGCTGTATGTAGCATGAATAAGGTGTCATACTGCCCAATCATAACCTGAAAGTACATTTTAGCAAATCAATATTTGGTAAGTAAAGGACAATTTAAAAAGAAGTAATCTATTTGGTGATAAAGAGTTTAAAATATTTCTAAAGACAATATGCTTTATGCATTATAAGTGCAGTTTTAAATATGTGCCTCATGATTCAGATTACCTTGCAAGCAACATGAAATGCATCCTCTTGTATATGTCACTCTTCAACAAGGCGTTGTTTACACCATGGATCAAATATGCAACATTAAAATTCATTATAGGCATATTACCCACTCTCATTATATGACAGAAGTGTGTCAGTGAAATTAGCAGCCACAAAAAGGACAAAGATTTTCTTACCTATTAGTTGGAAGGTAGCAGCTGTTTGAGTAATTCCACAGAGAGATAACAATGACCAACTGACTTGCACGTTTTAAAGAAAAAATGATATCAAATCCTTTGAGGATGCCATATGTTCTGGGCTTTGAGGCAGGCTGTGTATGCTATCATAGCAATTAGACAGAATGGAGACTCTGCTAAAATTTTATCCAAAATGCCAGCAGAGAAGTATTTCTTGGGGCTTTTTAATCGCAAACAGAGACATACTTATGCTCCCATTATTTATTAGAGGCTAAGTTAGTTAAAGTATAGAATTTTTTCCCAATGATTTCCCATAAAGAACTATGTATAAATAAGATGGTTTGGTGTGGAGTTTGGGGTTTTTATTTATTTTTCTTTTTAATTTTGCTTGAATTTATTTAGGCTTTTTTTAGTTATGAATGGTGGTTATCCTTTTGCTTACAAAAGAGACTGTGAAATGATGTTGCTTAGAATAATTCTAGATTCTTTTGTCATTTGTGAATGAAGTCTGAAGGATGCCAAGCCTGCTCAAACAAACTTGGTAATTGCCACTGAGAGTTGGGCCATTCAGATGATCAATGGATCCATCTGTGTGTTCCATAGTTTGGTATTGAACTTCTGTAGTTTGATGTGACTTCTTGCCAGACCTATTGTGATTTAAGAAAGCTTGTATTGACCAGTTTACCCGAACTGGGCACATACAAATAATCTGTGCTGATGTTGCAGAGATGGGTCACCCGCCAAGCTTCGGCTGGCTAAAAGGAAGATGCCTGTATCAGAAAAGATCTATTTGGAGCCATTAGGAAGCAGAAAGGCCTGTTAGCTGAAACTGTTGTGAAGATGTGTTGAGTCTGTGCAACACAGTCTCCAGAGACCTGCCAGGACACATAACCCTCTGTTAACAAGCTGAGAGATGGTTTGTCTATGGATACCCGTATATACTCGGAGCTGCTATATCCATTTTGAAGCAAGGCCTTTTCTGCTGTGCAGGTTGTATTATTTCTTTGCCTAATAACTGTCAGCAAGATCCACACTGGCACTTTACTCTTTTTCCAGTGTCTTGGTTTCTGTTTGGCTGTTCGCAAAGAGCCTCTCTGACTCTGTAGGCATTTTGGCATTCAGCTTTTCTTTTATTTAAAGCATGAACCTTGTACATGTACAAAAAAAGCTTCTCAGAGCTTTATAATTCCAGGTCATGGTACTTTCTAATGCAGTATCGCAGTATTTCTGTGTTGTGAGTATTGTCGTTCCCAGGTCCCCTTGCAGCCCCTCCCCTCTCCCTGACCCTCATCCAGAACCGTACTGAATCCCCAGCTTGATCTCTGAATTCAATAGAATTATTTAGGTTTACTGTTTGATGAAGTTAGGAACTAGGAAGAGAGCAGTATAACCAAAGGCTTGCCTAAGAGGCACTGTAAAACTACAGGCATGAAGTATGGAGTATGGAAGAGCTTCAGGTCTGGGATTTTGTGATCCGTCAGGTTTAATACCAGGAAGAGAAGGTAAAGGAATGATAGATCCCCTGTTTTTCTGTGATACAGTGAAAGAATATAAAAGTTGAGTCAATAGTGACCATCCAAGTCTAAAGGCAATACAATATGAGGGCTAATTTATGTATTTGAGAATAAAAGGAAAAATGTGAATGGTTTAGGTTTTGTTTTTACTTTTTGGAGCCCCATAGAAACAGATGTTCAAAACTGTGAAGCTTGCCATCACAGAACTAATATTGATCAATAAAACCGAGCATGTTAATAGTAAGTAAAGAAGTCACAGTCATGTGGTGAATACAGTTTTTAACTTATTCCTGTAGTTTATCATGCTTATTCTGCTGAGGTACATGTTTATATACACTGCAGAAACTCAGTAAGTAATGCTGTACTTAAAATAAGATATATAAATTAATTTTGGGTTTGTTTTCTTTCTTTTTCTTGTTTAAAAGAAGCATCAAGTAATGTTTGAAATGCCTGGTATAATAGTATAATTTTCTATGTGACCTCAGTATTATGCACCCAGGTATTTATCTGCTGTAAAGGGATGAAAGGAGAGCTTTTTCTCTTTATTTATATTTTAGGAGTTTCTACATTTTCTTTCCTGAATCTCAGACGTTGTGAGCACTGACATTTCTGGAAAAGCTGCAGACTCTCAGTGACTGGGGACATGTGATGTCTCTGGATCTGTCTCCATGACTGTGGTATCAATTCTTCAGGGCTCCTAATAGTCAGTCAGGATGAATCAAGGAATCTGCTATTAACGGCCATTCCTCTGAAATGCCTTTGCTGCTGCCGTGGAAAAAAAAGACAGGGATGCAGACTGTCCTTGAGCACTGGCATTGCTATTGCCTGCTTTATCGAGCCATGGCAACCGCAAGGACAGGATCCTGGGGCATCTCCACTCTGAGGGTGCTGTCTGCCATGTTTCAGCCGAAAAGGCATCTGACAGAAAGGTGGTGGCAGGAGGTGTTTGCTCTCGAGTTAAAATGCAGTCCCAAAGGCAAGGGGGAAGGAATAAAAATCCTCTCTACTCTGGAGGCATTGCGAAGTGAGAGGATTTCTTCCCAAAGGGATTTCTTTCCTTTCAGGGAAAGGTTATTGCTGTTTGTCTTAACAAAGTGAGGGTGGACTATCTCTTTCACTTTTTACTCAAGGTGTTATTTGCCAGTTATACATCAGTCATTTTCATCCTCAGGAAATTGCATGCAGTCACCTCTTACTCTAAGTCAAGGACCCAAAGCAATGTAGGGCAATCTGGTAAAAAGGATTAAGTTCAGGTATTGTGATATCTTCTTTGTTACACCTGAGAGGTCTTTCCTGCTGAAATTAAATGTAATTGAAGTTGCTGCCTGGATACCTCACAAGCACTGTGCTGCAGGCTGGGAGGAACTGCCTGCAGCACTGCTGGTAAAGGGGGTGGAGGGGGAATTTTGACAGCTGGGTCCATTCACAGCTGAGACCTGGGAGTCCTGATATTTTGGGAAAGATACTTCTACGGGGCTGCTGGCTAACTGAATTTGGTGAGGTCCTTGGCTTCAGCACAGCCTACAGTTATGCTTTACTTCTAGTTTAGAATGCCAAATGTAGCCCAGAATCCTTCAAAGATGAGTGATCTTTAAGAAACTAAGCAAGTAAGCACATAAAGCACTTCATTGTCTTCCATTTTCCCAGGTGATCTATACAGAAGCAGGATTGTATCAATCAGTAGCTGGAAGGGACTTCACTTATTCTAATAAACCCAAGGGAGAAGTAGGTGGTTGTCAGTACAGGCGTAGGGGACAGACACAACTGGGCACACATCTTACTCTGCATAACAGCTGTGAAACTTCCAATGCTTCCTTAAAAGTTCCGCCCCTTTGCCAAGAAAGTGGAATGAACCTTATAATGAATGAAATAAAAAAATAATGTAAGTATCCAAAACCAGTAGCAAATGAATATGCAGTATAGAGAGCTGTACCTATACAAATCTAGGTGTAGGTGAAGAGGCATAGGCATAGTATATGTGTAATATTATCTAGGAAGTTTGTGATTTGAACTATAGGGTGAAGATGGTGAGGTATATACAAGAGAGAACATTGGAGATCAATGTTTTGAATCTTGTAATTAATCTGTAAGATATATTTTCCTATATTTTCAAGGATTTTTAATACCTTGCACTTTAATACCTTGCTTCACTTTTGTTGCTCTGTACATCTGCTGCTTTAATTGCAACAGCAGTTTATGCTGTATATAAAAGCATTACCTATTTTTGCTCTTACAGTGTTTGCTATTGCCTTTACACATACTTCTCTATGTAAAACAAAATTAGATTTCCTGATATATAAATAGAAATCTCTGTTAGAAAAGCAGACTGATTAATAAATGATCTAGTGTTTCAGCACTTACAGATGCCATTTCATTTTATCTCACTGTGAATTGACAGGTTATGACAGGCAATTGAGAACAGAATGCAGTTCAACTTCTTTTGTGCCAAAGATATGTCTTTTAAGAGGTAAAATACTTTAATTAAACAGACAGCTGAAATCTTAGCTTTAATTTTCCTTGATGTGTCAGTATCTTTTATTGCAGTCTTAATATAACTAGAGAATACAAGAATAACTATTCTTGTCTTTATATGTCTATTTAACAAAAATTCTTTTCATAAAAAGTATCTTTTTAAAAATTTCCTTCTGGATGTTATGTTTAGTTTACTGATCTCGGGAAGCAAAAAATATCGATAATAATTCCCTGACTCTCTGTTTCTTGTTTCAGATTTAAACTAGCCTAAATTAGGCTTCCTCTAGCTCACATTTAAAGCAAAAGCTTACCGCTAGACAGTCTGATCATAAATTAATCATGATATTATTTTGGTATTATAGCTGGACATGACTAGTGTAAGAATTGATACATGTTTTCCAAAATTTTCATATAAAGTAGAAGGTTTATTAAAGAGCTCGATTTGTTTTTAAATAGATAAGGCTGGTGAAATTTTTATCAGATAACCTGTATATGAATTATTCCCTATATATGTCGCTTGGATGTCACATTTTAATTTTGTTCTCTAAGAATAATTATTTTTTAAATGTTCTTTTGCTGCAGGACAGGTAGTCTGGGCACTAAGCACTATAGATCATCCTGTTTGTGTCATCTACTGACAGCCATGTCAGGCCTCTTTTCTCTCAATGTCTAGATTGATCCTTTCCTCAGGTCACCCATCATCTTTCTTTCTCTCTTTTTATGTCTGAGAAACAAAGGGAGAGTGGAAGAAAACCCTCAAACAAAGGAGGAACAAGAAGGGCAAGACTGCAGTGAAGGGAGTGGGTAGAAATGCAGTGGGAAGGGCAGGGCAGGCTTCTGACAGTTCATCCTAAGAGACTATTCCAGCTCATTTTAACGATCAGGGCAATTGAGGGCCAAAAAAAAGTGGTATCCAGATTTCAGGGAGTCACGTTTTCCAAGCGTCTGTTTATCCCATTGTCTCCTTCCAAGCAGCGGGTTTCTTAGGCTTGCAAGAGACCTGGACTGCGTGCTTAGCTGCCTCCCTATCTGAACTTGCATCTGACAGCAAATAAACATGGCCGTATGCAGACCATCACTATTATTTTCAGTATGCATGTTTCCTTTAACAAGGATTGCTACTGGGTTTGTGGACAAAAGCCCAGCTACCCATATTCTGTCTTTTCACTGGCTCTTTGTGTTTAGGCAGAGAAGGGTTTCTGAAGTAGGCAGCTCAGACATCAGAAAAAAATTACACTGGTGATAGAATTGCTTCAGCTGCATCGGAAAAGATCATTGTGCTTTGTTTTGAAAGCTACAAGAACAAAGAGCACTTTCCCTGTAATAAGGCCTGTGGCTCCCTCATTCCTCTGCACATCATCACAGAAGGTCAGGCAAGGCAACGCAGTGGTTACTTCTCTGGGTCTTTGATAGTTCTGTCACCTTGGTTTCTAGAAATTGATGAGTCTGGCAGCTCATTCATTTCTGGACACTTTAAAGGACACCGAACATTTGTTTTAATGCCCTCTTCTTCAAAATCTTAGGTGACTTTTGAAGGTGACTACAAGGAAGATGGGTAGAGTTGCTTTGTGCAGCTGAGTTTTTCAGCTGTTGCTTCACTTAATAGCAAGAAGGCACTGACTTTGTACATGAGTTCTTTCCTTTAGCAGATGAGAAGACAGTGTAGCATCACCAGCTTCCAACTTCCTCTTGAACAATTGGAACTTTTTTCTTTGGAGACAATAAAAGTCTGCATGCCCAAGAGACTCTCCCTACTACTAGTCTTGCAATTAAAAAAGAATTTGAAAAGAGAGAGAGGTTAACATCTCAAAGCTTGCCGAGCCCTGCTTTTGGTCCTGGAATACTATTGTGGGAGCTTTGCTTTGGTTTCAGGTTCCCAGGAAACTCTCCATTGAGAATGCTCTGTGGCTTTTATAAGTAGCATAAGAGCTCTTGTTATCTTATAGCAATAGGTTAAAAAAGTTCTGAGCTGTAGTAATTTCCTGCTTCATTTTCCCTGAGATTTCTTTGGTTTTAATTTATTGAGCATATTTGCTTTTCTCAACCATTTTTTTAATCCAAATTTGTTGTGCGCTAGTTCCCATCTTGTTCTCTCCCTTTTTTGCTGGCAACTTTTGCAGCTGCTGCCAGTGAGACTTTTGAAAGCTTTAACTCTTGCTTGGCTGCTAGGAAAAGTTTTTGGCTAATGGATATAGTAAAGGTGACTCAGACTTGAGGTTACTATTGCAGGATGTGTGTGAAGATGTTGCTCTTGGGGAGTCTTTGATAAAAGGCTGGGTTGCTTTTGGCTGGGGAAAGGGCAGGTGTAAGTAACCGTGCCTCAGGGCAAGATAAGGACCATGTGAGCTTCTGGGGCTCCTCCTTGTGTTTGCTGTGCCGTTCTGTGGTTTTGCCCCTTGTTGCTTGGGGTCAGGCAAGGGGATCCCCGGGCTGTTTTCTTTTCTGCCAGCATAGTTCACTGTTACAGCAAATGAGTGTTAAGCTTACATCTCTAAGTTGTCAGCTGAGTGCTCTGAAGGCTCTTTATCAGTTTGAAGAGGGTAGAACTGTTGTGTGGAGAGGAAGGACTTGTTGCTCAGCTGATGTTTTATTTGAAAATTTTATCCATCCTGGATATGGGGGCAGTTCCCAGCAATTTTTAAACCTCACCAACATAAGAAGCATGTGTGGGAAATAGAGGGAGGGAGGGGATCACTAAGCATGTTATGTGCATTAGGAAAATGGTTTCAAAACCGTTTTGCCTCTGTGCTTTTTGATAGATGGCACCATATTGCTAAATCTCTGAACTGCTTGTATGGGGAGGAAGGGGAGCAGACTATGACAAACAACTAGTGGAAGGTAATTTTTCTTTGTGTCAGTAAAATTGAATAATAGAGAAGCATAGCAGAAGCTCCTTTTGTGAGTTGTTGTTCTCTAATGTGTATTTGTTATTTTAATTAACACTTTTTTTCGGCATTAACAAAATCCAAAAGATCCTGTCGATGCCCAGGAGAGGCATAAAGGGAGGCAAACCAATTAATCCTAATCTTGTCCATTGTGAAAGATTTTATATAGAGTCACTATGATCTCTACTCTGACTTTTTAATCTGGCGTCCTGAGAGGTGAATAGCAATTCTCACTGTTTCGGAATGCTTCTGCGAATCCATATTGATACATCTTTTGTAAAGGTTCCCTTAGAGCCCCCTCTTGCCAGACTTCTGTAAGTCTCTGACTTGCACAGTTATAATCTCTGAGCTATGTATAGCAGGTACCAGCATTGTCTGCATTCATTATTGCGTAGTAAAAATGTAAGAAATGTGATTGTGAACGTCCCTGATGGTGGAGGGCACGTTACCTATTTCCTTCAGCTTTGCAGACAAGGCTGGGTCAAACGTAGCTTTGTTGGGGTTTAGATTTTTTTTTGGTTTTGGTTTTGTTTGGTATTTGATTGAGTTTGGGAGTATGTCTGGTTTGCTGTATTGTTTGGGCTTTTTTAATAATGAAGAATTGAGTAGCAGTATGGAAGCTGTTTAACCTCCACTTAATAATTCAGGGAAGAACAGATCCCATAGTTTCCAAAGTTTATGACTTATCTGAGAGTATCCAAATTTCCTCTGGTTATATTGACCTGGGATCTATTTGGGATCCTTGTAAATGCTGTATAATTTGTATTGGTACATGTCAGGGTTCTGGTTTTTCGTATGTTCATCATCACCAGTACATTAGCATTTAAGCAAGTTTGCCAGATGGGATGGAAGGACAAAGGAAAGCATGTAATGTGTTTCTTGTTCTATCTTGCTCTCTATAGGGGTAGCAGATCATGGATTTCATTCTGGTTCATTTGAATGCTAAAATCTATGCCTTGGTTTGATAGAGATAGTTAAGATATGTTAGCTTAGCTCCCCAGCTGAGTGCAAGGGATATTTCTTCTCATGCAGTACAGGAAAACAAATTTGTTCTTTTCTTAGGACAGAAAAGGGAGATATAAACATTAGAAAGCCTGTGAAACAGATGGTGATTTAACTGGTAAAGTTATTACAGATAGGATGGCAGTCATTCAGACAGAAGATGTGCAAATCATAATAGTTTCTCAGGTGCATATGCATGATACGAGCTGTGTTACAGAGCAGGTCAAGCAATCAGTTTTACATTCATATCCTGAGCCTCAGTCATTTTTGTTAGATCACTCTCCTGTGAGCTGCTTATTCCATCAGGGCATGGAAATTTATTCTCAAATGAAGAGCGTTTGTTTGGCAAAAGAAACAGGAAATTCAAACTGGTTTGACCTGTTTTTAGATGACCAAGATAAAATTACTTTTAGTCCAGTTGGGATATGGTGGCAACTTATTCTTTAAAATACAGATGGAGCTTTTTACTTTAGTAAGGTAACAAAAATATTGCAGGTATTTTTATGTGGAAAAGAATATCCATAATATTTTCCCACTGTTCTTTCATGTTTCTAAGGTGCTTTTCATTAGAAATATCCTAGTTTTCCTTTCAAGCTTTTATGTATAGATATGGACCTGCCTATTTTGTCATTCTCTGTAGAATCTATTCATTAGCACAATGTCATGTAGATGAGTCTTAAACTTCTCTGGATAAAGAAAGAAAAGGAACATTTCCAAATATTGAAACATGTATAAATGGATGTGCCATCATCTCCTTGAAAGTACAGAAAGCCTGCGACAGGAACTTTGATCTTTTGGACAGTTCTTATTATCTCTTTGGAGTGTCAACACTCAAACTGTGTGATAAAAATGTCAGAGGCAATGTTATCCATTTTTGTGTTGATCACTTTCACAGAAGTATTCACCAACTGAGCCTACTTCTCAAGCCCAGGTCATATTAGAAGCACTAAATACTTCATCCGTTTTTTCTGTGCAACTGCCAAAATTTCCTCTTGCTACAATGATGTTAAGTCACTCTTAAAGCTAGACTTACTTATTTAATAAAAAATGTAAAGCAGGTGTGTTTATGCATTTGAATATGAAGTTCTGCTTAATTTCTTTTTTCCTTTAAAAAAAGGAGATTAGCAGTGACCTCTGTGATGAAAGTAAATTGAATTTGATACCAGGGAATATTTTACTGAAAGTCTTTTCAACTCACAGTTGAATAAAATTTGTCAGTCGCTGCGGAAGTATTTCCAATTTGTCTGGTAAAATCCCACAATTATAAAAGACTTTGACAAAAATCAGAGCAGAAGCTATTTAGTCAAGTTCAGGATCAGAACTGACAGGTGAAAGCATTTGTTTTAAAGCAGCTGATCATCTAGAAAACCTGAGCAAGACTTAGATGTGTGGATGCCAGAATCATGAATGTCTGCTTTCTCAAATGCCAGCCTCTGACAGTGTTTTTTCGGTGCTTCTAGGTTTGACATACCACAGACACATGGGAGTAACACAACCAAGAGCACCTTCCTTGCCTGTGAGATAAAGCTGTCATATTTCAGGGGCTGCAAGCACCAAGCGCTCAGGAGCCCCAGTAACCCTGCTCGTGCCATGGAGCCCCTCTAGCTCCCAGAGGGAACCACCTGCAGGGGATGGGAGAGGGAGATGCACTAGACAAAGCCTCGGACAGTTAGCAAGCTGCCTAGGACTTTTCTCCCAAACAAAATAGGTAACTGTGGAAGTGACAACGATGAACAAAAGTGACAAAGGAGGTGTGACTGGACTAGGCTTCCACTTAAATAAGTGGAAGTCAGCAGATCAGACATATATGCGAAAGCAGAAGCAAAATGAAAATTATTTACTTTTTCCCCCAAACATTGCATTATTTCCATCTTTGACTTTGGAAAAGAAGTAGTACGTTATTGTAGGACCAATAAAATAGGTAGATTTGAGCATATAGAAAATCTATGATGTATGTTCTAAGAAGAAAAATCCAAACAAGGCCTTAGTAAGACAATAGGACATATTTTACAGAAAATATAATTATTAAAGCTTGAAAATAATGCAAAGTGGAATAAATGCCAGAGGGATATACTGAGAGTGCATTGTGCCAGGCAGAGAGGTTATCTTTGCTAAAGTTAATGAATTTCTAGACTAAGGAGGTTTGGTTTATGTCATCTGACTGTACTGGGTATCTGGTAATTAATATCTAGATATTAATAGTCAAAAGTGGAAAACTAGGGATCTGCATGAGTAATATAAGTGATTAGCTAAATGAGAAATGTACAGGGTTGTGTAAGTGTCACTGTTGGAGTTCCTGGAGGATGAGTTTTGGATCAGTCTTAAATTTTTCAAGTGACTTACTTGGACACTGAAAATGAGAGCAAGTTGATGAAATTTGCTCCTGAGAAGGAAGAGAGTTGAGTCAATTAGTTGTTCACTGAATGACTAAGTCACTGTTATACCTCAGTTGGAAAGGGAGATGGGAAATCATAGGATGCATTTGAATTTAATTCTGCCCAGCTATTTTACACCAGTTAAAGCACGTGTTTAGTTTTTTGTGACCTAAACTGCAACAGTTAGGATTAGTGTCATAACAGATCCTTTTCTTTTGCCAATAAGAACCTTGCAGGTATGCAAAGGCATATCTTGAATACTTGGCATTATATGAAAATGAACCCTGCAGTGCAGTCATATGAGGAAAAAAAAGCACAGGAAAGTGTTTTGGGAGACTTTACCCTGTGTGCATGATGGCAGGAAGCAAGGACTCTTCTGCAAATTAAGCTGACTACCTCAGATTTGACAAAGCACTGAATGGTTTGCAATGCGGGCTTGCACACCTCTGCAAACAAGAAGATTTTTCCTGTAGAATCAATTTGTGAGAACAGATCAGAGAGAACTGGAGAGAAATGGTACAAAAGGGAGTCTGAGAGAAGAGTGGTGCAGATAAGGAGGCAGAAGGAACCAGAATATCAAAAAGATGGAAGGGAGAGTAGTATAAAGATGAGCAGAGATAAGGGGTGCATGAAGGAGGGGATGAAAAATAGAGGAGGGGGCATGAGAAAAGGCAGGCAGAGGAAGGTGTGTATGAATGGCAGTAGGAGTTGCTGAGAAAAGGCTCATGTGCACTGCAGCGGCAGAGGAAGATGCAGGATGGCTGCACGTACCAGGGGGAGGGGGAGAGGCAGTGAATACTCTCAGCAGGAGGGGGAGAGAGATAGATGGCAAACATACACAGAGGAGTGGTGGGGAGAAATAGTGGATGTACACAGCAGGGAGAGAGCAAGTGAGAGAGAGACACAGCAGATGCACACAGCAGGGGGGAGAAATGCATAGAATGAGGAGGGGGGCAGCACAGGGAAAGTATCAAAAAGCCTCAGAAAAATTTAACAGTAAATGAATAAGAAATAATAAAATTCTTGATTTGAACATTTATCATTATTTAACACAGGAAACCAAGAGGAGAATCGAAGAGACTTTACATCAGTTAAAAATTTTAAGCACTTCAAATGTTAATAGTGTTTGGTTTGGAATAAGACTATGCTTGACTTAATGAATTCCTCTTTGCATTTGCAGTGAAGCAGATGTCTGCTTTCTGTGTCTGACAGGGGACCCAATCCATTGCTTTTTGACGTCAATAGGACCGGGGCTTTTTCAAGGGCATGCATTTATCTTGTCAATATGGTCTAACCAGCCAGCCTCGCTTCACTGCTCTGGTCTCACACAGGTGAGGAAGGTGGGTGGGATGTGTCGTCACCTAAACTTTCCGAAATCTAACAGCTGTCACATGATTCTCAGTACTCTTACACATATTTGGGCGCTGATCCCTGCTACTCAGTGCAGCATGCACTTGAGGGGAGGTTGCTGTGGTGTGCCTCTGTGTGTGGCTTGTTGAGGTGTCTGGCACCAGCCCAGTGGCACAGACAAGGTTAGACCACCTTGATAAATATAAAGCAGCATCAGTATGAGAGCAGTCAAATGGTAAAATAGGTTAAGGAGGAGTTTTTGGGGGATCCCTTTTTCTGTTATGGTATTAAATGATGTGTAACTTTTCCCAGATTCTGTGGAAAGTATACAAGAAAGCTCCAACAATTTTTATGAGCATAACATAAACTCCACTGGTATGCATATGGAGAGAACACTGCCACTGGAGTGATTTTCTTGCTACACCTGTACACAAAGTTGCTTCTCTGTGACTGAGCTGGCAATTCAATAAAAAATAAACCAACATGGAAAAAGGGACTCAAAGGGAGACACTTCTCGTTTGTGAGGAGACAATGTTGGTACAGCAAAGGCATGAGGATCTCGGGGTTGAAGATGCTGTTTCTTAACAAAGCAAGGTTTGCTCCACAGAAGAGGAGGTGTCGCTGTGGAAGAAACAAAGCGTGGATGGACATTTTGGTTTGTTTTTGTGGGTGGAATCAAAGGAATGCACTGAAGTTGGGCATCAGTATGGGCTACTGGAAAGTCTCTTTCTCCCTTGATTTATTGCCATTGCTGTTGAGAAAGGCTCTACATAGTACTGACCGCATGCTTTCGAAGGGGGAGGTACCAGTGTCCAAATTCAAGAGACAAAGTGAGTACAGCTAGTGTGTCCATACAGGCACACACCTTTGATCAGAGAATGGGAACGTGAGATTTATGTATCTTCAGTGAAAAGTAGAACAGTGATTGGATTACTCTAAGGTGGAAATATGGTAGAAGACATGCTCAAAAAACAATAATTGTTCTTATTCATATCACTGTTTCCTCCCTCCTGAATTCTAACTTTAAAAGCTCACAGAGAAAAGTTTTATTCAAGTTTCATTTAACCTCTGCAATACGTTCAGTGGTTGCTGCTGTCCTCCTACGGTGTAAGGAGCTCCATGGAATTCTGTGCTCTCTGGCCAAGCAGACACAGCAAAAAGAGAGAGAAGGCGGGTGAAATGTGTGGGTTTCAAGGGAGAAGATGTATATGTCAGAGGCTGATATAAAAATGCCAGTGTTGTAGATCATACTGGGAAATTAGGAAGTTCTAGAAGGGTCTGTTTGTCTTGTCCAGGTTTGGAAGGATCTCACTGCCCATTTCCTTTTACCGTGGTGAAACCTTTTGTGATTTGAAAAGCAATGTGGAAAAGCTGGGAGGGAGAGTCTCCTGCCAAAAAGACTCCTTGTCTTTTTGTGCAAGTGGAACCAGAAGTGAATATGATGTGGTGGGACTGATGCATTCAATTAGATTTTAATATGTCTGAAAGGGCAATTCAGAGACAAGCTGACCGTTCTCCTTCTGTGTGTGTCAGTACCTGCTCTGAGGGTCTCTTAGTGATCTTAGTGTGAGTGCTGTATGTATTAATTGCCTGTAAATCTACTTCCATCAGTCTTCTGCTGGTTCAGTATGATGAGTTTATGCTCCTTTTTCTGAACTGGATGGACAGAAGGATTTTGCTTAGGCACTTCTGGAGTGGGGAAAGGTTCGTTCTGAACTGCTGTCATGGCCATCTCCACCGTCAGAGGCTCTGTCCTCTGGTAGCACCAGCCCAGTCTTCTCTCATTCTGTGCCCTCACGCTGTTTTGAATACAGCAGGGCATGGATCAGCCACCTGAGTGACCAAAACAAGTGCTGATGACTAAGCTCTCTCTTGCACACATTCGCAACCACATTTTCAGAGTGCTGCTGGGGTTGAGGCAGAGGGCGGAACTCTAACCACTCCTGGGAACTCTGTGAAAAGCTGTCTGAAACTGATGGGAAGATGTGTCTTTAAGCTGGGCCCAGTACACATGAGGGACTAAATAATTGCTTTTTGAATGGTAAAAATAGCTAGGATATTAATATTGTCTCTTTCTGTGTTGGTAGAATAAGTTTTGTCTCCCTTCTTAGATGCCTTAAATTTCTACATGATTTTCAAATGTAAAAATCCTGTTAGTCCAGATGTTTGAGGGGGACTTAGAAAAAATCTCCCTTTGCATTCTCGTAATTCTGGTTTGTGACCAATGTTAGCCTGGGAAAGCAAAGGTTATCTTGGGCAATTCAAGTGTGACACGATGAGCTGAATCTTATTATCAGAAATCCAAAAAACCCCCCAACGAAATGACTAAAATACAGGGAATCAGTAAATGGCAGTGATTTAAAAAAAACCAGTAGATGCAGCTTCAGTAGGCCTATTGTAAAAGGAAAAGCTTAGCTGATAGTATCAGATGGGTGACAGCTGATAACTCTGTGAAGCAAATGTTGCCAGCATATAGAACCCATGTGTGAATGTTGTGGGGACAGGAGCATCATTTGGCCTCAGGTACCACAATTGCTCTGTAATTCTCTGATGAAATCTTTGCTTTTCACTAACTGATGGTTTAGTTTCTTTAAGATATGCTTATATGTCAATAGCACAACAAAGTGTTTTTTAAGTATATTCTCCTGCATATGTAAGAAATGCCTCAAAACCCCTGAATTTTGTTTTTGAAGTGACTGCTGTGAAGATTTAATTCTGGAGAGACAAGCTTTAGAAATACCTATAAAATACTAAAACCTTTCTCTTTTTCATCAGCTTCTCTATTGAAATTAATTTTACTGAATATCAAATTAGGTGCTGTTTGTTTAACTACTTGAACTGTAGGGGTTACATGCCAGATAAAGAAAAGTGTTTTGAATATAAAATAGTACAAAATTAAGTCATTTAAAAAATGAGAATGAATACTGTGAGAAAAGCTCAGTCCCCTTCAGCTCTGATTAGTGACTGCGTGATACTTAAAGGAATAGGCTTGAATATTAATATGGTTGATGTGTCCTATCTTCAATCTATTCTATAAAAATTAGAATTAGGCGTAAAGCATAAATCACCTCTGATTCTCTCATTTCATAAGAAGTTCTGGGCTTTTTTGGGTTTAGAATTTCTTTTTTTTTTTCTGAGACGTGTGTTGTTTGTTTTTAACTTCAGCATTAGCAGTGTTGTGATTTAAATTATCCTTCTTATATTCAGACTGAAATTAGAGGACCTTGTCTGGATGTTGATTGCAGTTTTGCTGATTTTTGTTCAGGATCAGGGAGTGTGCAGACATTATAGCCTCTTTTTACCTGTCAACAAGCAGAGGAAAAACATATAATTCTCACATATGATGAAAGACTGGAAGGAAGAGACAGAGAGGAAGAGAGCAAAAACTAAAATTGTAGGTAGGGTAAAGAGAGGAGAGTAATGCAGCTGAATTTCTGTGTATTAATGCAGCACAAGCTGGGACTTAACACAGCAACGTGACAAAAATGTCAATAATGACCCTCTCACTGCTACGTAACTAAAAGGAAAGGCCTGCTCAGCTCTTGATATATAGCAATATCTTGATTTCAGTTACGTTATTGAAGTTGAATTTAGGTTATGCCGTAATTACAAACATATTAAAAAGAAAGAAAAAATGAAAAGTTTATACATGTTCTTTCAGACCTATCTCACCATTGACCTCTCACTTGGCAGTTCAAAGCAGTTAGAACTTTTTAAAAATACTTTTTACTTTATTATTAGTAAAGGTTTTCTTGGTGTATATTTATATCAGTTAATGATACAATATGCACAAAAATTATCTTAGTGACCTTCTTTTAAAATACTGGTTTGGATATGATTTTTTTCCCTTTGCCCCAATTATTAATATTGATTACAGATTCTGAGAATATTTTTCTATTCTATTTTAATTTTTTTCTCCATCTAGCCATTGTATTCAATCAGTAAGAACTTTCCTTTCTAATGTCTTTGTGTCTAGGGGCTTGGCACATGAGGGCAGGATGAGAGAGTTCAGCGCATCATCTTCTTTCTTTATTGGTTTTTTTTTTTTTGTGACAAATCTTTAACAGACTCTAGAGAAAATCAGTATATTTGAAAAAAAAAAAATTAGACATCTCCTCCGCTAGGATTTTTTTTTAGAAGATGGATACAATATTGACTTCCTGATTTATGTTAAATAGGAAAAAAACATTTTTATCCTCTTAGAAATGCATGTTGTCTATGTGGTCTGCATTAAACTGGGTTAGGATTGTAGCAATAGACTGTATTTAATGACTCAATTAATGACTTACACAATATAAATGTATCATATCCAGTTCTGATAAATACAGCTCTCCTTATTTACGAAGTGTACGTCCAATTAGGCAGTGAGTTAAAAATAGATACAACAGTTACAGATAAGATAAAACTCTGACTTTGGGCACATTGGGAAGAGTATATGACAACAGAGTAATCTGTCAGTTGAGAGAAATTCTTCCTACCCTGTTAATGGATATCTACTTGGTTCCTCTCTTGAAGGATACTCATGATGGTACGGGAAGAAAAGGAAAGGCCCAGTGCAATACGTGGCTTTTGTGATGTTTTGTGGCATTCAACTCTTTGAACCAAATTTGTATAGTAAAAGCAAGTGTTTCTTTTCAAGAGGCTAAAAATGCATTACTACATTCAAAAATTACTTTGTGTTGTGAGAAGAATTAGCCACTCATTTTTACTCTACACTGTGAGTATATTTATTTATTTACTTATTTTTGCAGATGGACACCCTAACTTAAGAGACTAGAGACTCCTGACCAGCTGTGAGGTCTCAAGCAGGCAGAGGGAAAGATATCATGCCCTGTATTGTTTTCTTTTTTTCATCAGTCAGAGCAAGTCAGTTTTCTAATTACAGGGTGAAAAGTTTATCTATAGATACAGTATAAAACATAAGGAATGAGAATAAATAAGAGAAAACCTGTTAGTATGCCTTTCTAAATCAGCAAAAAGGATTGCATTTAAAATGCTCAGTGCAATATTGTATCAACAATACAAAAATGTTGGAGAGAATATGGAAAAACCTGAGCGCTAAAAACATTTTTAAAAGGCAAAAGAAAACAAGGCTGAAATTCCTTCTCATCAAATAGATGAATTTGGTATATGGTTAGCATTTTTTAATTAATAACAGATTATTCAGTAAACCAGGAAGGTGAGATGGTAAATTCCAGATGTTTGAAAGAGTTCTTCCAGAAGGCTTCTGCAGTATAGTACCAAAAAAAAAAAAAATCAAGTTAATCAAATATGGTATAGTAGGAAATAGTTACCAGGTCTTCAAATTTAAAATATAATTTGCTTTGAATTTCAGACTATTTGTCAAATTCTTTACCAAATGGTCTTCAGAAAAAAATGAAGTCAGCGTACTTAAATGACTTTGTCTACCAGGGCAGGCTGAACAGACTGGAACTTTTAAGCACACCAGAGGTGCATACGTGGGAAGTACTCTGGCAGAGGTGAATACAAAGATGAGTTCTGCAGAGGGGATAAGCATGGGCTTATGAGCTGGTAGGCTTGGACAGGGGGAGAAAAAACCCCTAACCCACAGCATTTCTTTTTTCCCCTGTACCACAGAATTTAAACTGCATAATGAATCTCTACTATTTTTGGATGGTCTAAAGTACAAACTGATTTTAAAAAGTGTAGAAAAACAAGAGAGAACTGGCTAATGAATAGCTATTGAAGATAATTGTGTGGACACATCCTGTGACTTGTGAGATACTATCCTCGTTTTTTACTGACAGGTATTTTTCACATTCCTTAATTGTAGCGGCTATGGAGACGGACTGTGTACTAGATGGACTAATGTTCTGATGTGAAGTTGCATTTTTCTGGATTTCCAATTTGAATATGAGTATATGCGCAAAAATCATCACTTTAATCTTTTTCCAGAGCCTAAGAAAGATCCAAAAATTACTTGCTGTAGTGTATCCCTGTAAAACACTCTGCATAAAGTATGGGTTGCTGTGTGGTTCATTGCCTGTTTTCTACTTGATAAAGGTGCATTACAACATCAAAGGTGATAGAGTTTTGCTAAACTGAGTGGGCACAATAAGGTTAACAGCTGTTCTTGCTCTGGAAAATATTCTAGGATGTGATGAGGAAGAATGTTTTAAAAAGTCAGCCTTTTCTGTATAAGGGACACATACATTAAAGCTTCTGGTGGTGATTACACCCCAGTTATCTTCTGCCTGGCTCCTGTTGATTGCATTACACAATGACAATTGAACCTCTGGATGCTTTATAATGTGTATGCTGTTGGTGCATGAGACATGGTGGAAAACAATATTCTTCTTCATCCCAGTTCAGGACTGAGGAAATAAATGCACTGTGCAGTTTTGAGTTTTGAGACTTGTAGTCTGTTCATGAATCTGTGTCTCTGCCATTTATTTAAACATAAGCAAGTCTCTGGTTGCCTCCAAGACTCTGGCTTTTCTTTTAAAAATTCTTTGGCAGAAGAATACTTTCTCTCCTCCTTCAAGAGGTTAGTTGCTTGTCAACCTATTCAACTTGTCATTTCCTGAGAATACAGTTGGGGAGCAGTCAGAGCAGGAGCCCGCTGTTGGGGGCCTCCTGCACAGTGTGCTACAACTGAAAGGAAGGTTCACTTTATACCCATCATGTCATACTTTTAACTAATAGGGTTTTTGTCTTTTTTGATTAAAATATTTAAAAAATTATTTGTTTAAATGTAAAACATAAAAAATGTTATCCAGTCAATTCATATATAGATCTAAGTACAACAGTCATTGAAAAAGTATTTATTTTAAAACATAGGTATTTTCTAGTTTAGAAACCGTAGATAAAAACTGATTCCTAACGTATGGATCTGGCCCTTCAGAAAATATACCCAATTCTGAAATGTTGGTGAATTAATACTTCTGAAGAAGCTAAAAGCTTAAGGAGTCACCTACTTAATATGCATAGCAAGTAATAACCTGTCTGCTGCATATGAATTCAGTTCAGCAACAGAGCCAAAGATTACGGTTTTGTGCAATTTTATCAGCACAACATTTAGGCTTATGCTGAAATTTTCAGCGTATTCTTATATTTTGTTGGCTTGTGGACTGAAAGTGAAACCTATGCCTACTTACATTCCTTAGTGGTGGTGGACCCCAGGACACTTGAATGCTTTTGTGTGCTTAGAAGTATCAAGAAGTATATGGAATAGAGGGTGTTTCTGGCAGAGCCATATATGTTACTGGTTTAACAGATCTCAAATTCCACCTTTTTTTTTGGCGTAGCAGTGTGTTTTCATGGAGTGGCCTGCTTTTACTTGCAGAATGTTATACTCGTGTAAGGACTCTCTTGTATGCCTTTCCTTTTAAAGAGGAAAACAAACAAATAAAAAACCACTGCAAAACCCAAAAGAGATCAAAGGTCTTGCATAACTCTTAACAGAAGAGCTGTGGTTTATTCTGAGGTTAAAAAGGAAAATTGAAACAAAAGAATGGCCAGTTAATAGAATGTAGGATGTTTAGGTAAAATAAAGTCATTTCATCCATGATGGAGAAGATGCCTACTGTCAAGCGAGCACAGTGTGAAGAAGGCATAATAACTAATAACTTATTTGTACCTAGGTTATTAGGATAAATCTGCAGATAAGGATATGTGTATAATGGAAGCTTCAAAAGCTGCAAATCTGATGTGATAAATGATTCAAAGTGCAACACATTAGCTTGGATTTTAATGTTTGTAAAATGAATGAAACAATACATCTATATGCCAAAACCATATTATCATAAACGTATTTGCCAAACTATAAGACATAAATTGCACTTAAATTTAGTAATCTATGATGGTATGCTTGAATGTATCTTTGTGATTAAATGTGAACAATTGCTCCTTTAAGGTAAAGGCCTGTGTATGTGTGATTAATCAGATTGAAATGACAGGGCGGACAGCTCGTGCCATGCCTGGTTATCAGAGTGATTGATTTTAGTCAATGCTGCTAGATGAAAAAAAATCTGTTAATAACTACAGCTGCAAAACTCCTGATGTCACTGATAGCACAAATCACTTCTCACGCTCGTATTATCTGGCTCATTTGCAGATACGGAGCACACAAACCGATCCATTGGAACGCAAAAATTATAACGTACAGATTTATGCAAGAGGGATGACTGCAAAGTGCGCTGCATGAGCAGTGTAAGAAGCTGAAAATTGCTGCTGTTGTAGCTGTCATAGGCACGTTATTTTCTTTCGTATGTGTGGAGATTTTGCTGTCAGGCTTTTATCCTCCAGATTGTTTGTGTTGTACCTCTCTTCCAGCTTAAAATAGAAAATCAGTCACTGAACCTGGATGCTATTAAGTGTTCTTAGAATAGTTCTTAACTAAGTTGACTGATTTGCACTTTCTGATGAAGGAACATTTGGCTGTTTATTGCAGGCTCTGAACAAACATGTTTTTCCAGAATCAACTAATAAGATTACTAATTGCATTTCATCAACAGAATTGTTTATCATAGGTATATTCCTTCCATCTAATATTTATCATTTTAGTTGTGTTTTTAATTTGAAAGATCTGGAGTTTATCTGTATCAAACATTGTATCTTATCTCCGTTTTGCAGGGGTTGGCAGGGGATGCCAATGTCTTATGGACTTCATGGGAGAAGGGGGACAACAAATAGTCTCAAGTATTTGGTAGGGTTGTTATCCTAAATCTAGCCCCTTACCTAGCCTTTCTCCACTAGCTTTTCATCTGTTGTTCCCCACTGGCCTAAAGCAACACATTTGATATACCTCCAAACATAAAAATCTTTTTGGGTTCTTATACTCCCTTGTCACCCCAGAATTCACAGATGCATCCGTTTTCAGGAAGCACATACAGTTATGGTCTGAAATGCTGGGGCTCTTGATTTTTTGAAATGATAAAATAATAATCTGCTTTTTCAAGCTTCTCCCTTCTGCTCTGTAAGTAAGCACTTCCAGTGCAAAAGTATTTATATGAAAAACCCCAGACTTACTAATATGTATGCTATCTCATCACACTGCTGTGTAGTTCTGTCTGGTATTCTGCAGAAGACCAGAGAGTGCTCATAGGGATACCAGTTAGCCCCAATATTTCATGTATGTTAATAATAGGGGAAAAAAATGTTCACTTCAAGAAGAGATGATTCTTGCTTAGTTGGATATTAAAGCACTACTGTCACTATTACGTGTTCTTATTTCTCCAGAGGATCTGTGTCTTGATTAGGATTCTGTTGTGGTAAGTGCCTCTATCAATCACAGGGAGATCAAGTCGTTGCCTGAAGATGTGCATATAAAGATACCCCATACAGCAGCATGCCTTGAAGGAGCTTGATGGTAATTTCATAGGTGCCAAATATATTAATGTGAGTTCAGGTAGACTGGCGTGTTTTTGAAGTCTGAGGTATTTCAAGATAAAACCTTCTATTTATTTATTTATTTCAATTATTCCTGTGATTCTCACAGGAATAATTGTGATGCAGAAACAAAGGGCTTACCTGACTTTCAGATTTGGCACTTTCTGAACTTTGGATATTGTCCTTTAGTGTGTTGAGTAAGAATGTGTAGGAGTTCTGTGTTAGGTGCTTTCATCAAAAGAATGAAAAACTGAAGTCGAATCCTTGCCACTAGTGCAGTTTACTTAGGAATTTACTGAGGATTTACCCCTTAATCTAAAGGTCATAACATTTTAAATAACATGCTTCTAATATTCGGAATGGGCCCAATTTCCCTCTAAGCACCTGATAGCTTTGAAATGCTGTTAGCCATAGATACCCACACATTACCTTCCGTCACTTTCCTTTCATGCAAACAATGAAACTTGAACTTTACTGCAAATATGCTTTTATCTTTTGTTCAAGCAAAAGAGTAAGAGTTGACTTTAAGCCCACTCACGTGTGGTGTTCATGAGTTCACTGCTTGATTTGTTTGCAGATATGGCAAACCGAGAAGATATGTTTAAAATACTGCCAGTTGTTTTTATGTGCAAGAAGAATCCCGTCTGTGAAGGAATCTGAACTAAGAGGAGGAGACAGGAGTTCTTGGCTACACTCTTTTGCTAACATCATTAAGCCATTGCCATAAGATTGTATGAAGATTCACCACCCAAGGAATTTTAGATAAAAGGTCACAGTTTGACACCGAAAACAGGGCATACATATATACACCCATTCCATTTCACAGAGCATCCACTCTGTCTCCAGGCACAGCTGCAGGACTCTTCATAAATAAATAACCTCGTGTAAGACAGATTATGTTCCTCGGATATCAATCACTGGTAAATATCATGTTCCTACTTACGATGCAGGAATACTAAATGGAAACTCATGAAGATTTCAGGTTGCCATTATATTTACAGTCCTGGGGCTTACTGCTGAGAATTATTGGATATCTTTGCCTCTGAATGTGGGCTGAAAGCTGCAGTGGGATACTCATTCCTAGCTTGCCTCTCAGATTTTCAAATCAAGGTTAATTGTACTTCTTAAAACCCTACCTCTGAATCACTGTAAATATTGCAAAACGATTCCAGACTTTGTCAGATGGGGTCAGGAAGTGAACAAAAGCCCAAACTCATCCTCTCCTGATTCCATATCTGGAAAATGTGTTGGACCAAAGTGTTCTTGGTATTGTGTGATTGCAGGGACTAAATGTAATGGGAGAGACGGAGGGAAAAATATGTCAAAAAAACACCTGGAGCATTAGAGTGCCCTCTAGTATCTGCACAATGAAAGGGTAATTATTTAATTCCCTTTCTGCTACTGAGCCATCAGCTCTTTTTCTGTCACTGGTCAGACATTCCCCAATTCCAGCTGCAAATAATACATCCCTCCATATGCTGATATCAAGAAGCAGGGTTGTTTTAACCCTGAATTTTTGCCATCTTTCAGAGGCAGTGAATCCAATTTCTTTGCAGTCTGTCTGAATGCTTCCCTCACCGGCCACTGTTGTCCACTGGCCAAAATAAAGGTGAGAGATTGTTTACAAATTCAGAAACTCTGTGTTGGAGACTGTCAGTGTTTTGAATGAAGCCACAGTTGGGTGTTCTGAGATGACTCTGATTTTTTTCAATGTAAGCACACCTGCTGTTTCATTCCTTATTAATTTTGGCTTATTTATAAATAATCCCAGACAAGTTTCAGCATTTCTTTTTGATATTCTATTCCATTCTATTTATTCTTACAGGGAAAAACATAGTTAGAATATACAGATTCACCTCCCCCCATTATTTAGCATATCATAGATTAGCTTGTGATCATTTTAATTGAACAATAAGGATAAGGAAAAACTCAAAGCTTGCTAAATACCCTTTGTTTTTAATTATTGTTTTTAATTTTTTTTAATTAGGGAATGTATAAGGATAAAGAGATATTTGTTTTCATTTACCTTCTTAACATAATTGCTCTTATTTTAGAATTGGATTACTTCAGTTCTGTAGTATTCTCATTAAATAGCAAAAGGGCAATCACAAACAGAGAAGTAGCCCAGCCATGGAACCGTAACAGCAGAGCTGAAATCACCCTGGCCAAAATGTGATCTAAGAGGGGTACACAGCACTCCATTACCCTGGTTTAGTCCAGGTACCCTGGAAGCAGAGCTACGGAGGGTATCTAGCCGAGACAATCAACCTGGTAGGAGAACCACCGCAGCTTGCCGTAGCCATCTTCATCCTAACTGAGCTTTAATGTGGCACAGTGGGATTCAGGCTGACCAAAATTTAGATATTTGTTGAGGGATGATTGTTCTCAACTGGCACATAACAAGTATGGTTTTTTCCTATTTTTTTTAAAAATTATTATTTCTGTTTTGTGTTAAAGCCACTTAATGTGCCTCTTCATTTGTAATTTTTGTGGTAATGCTCTGCTTCATACAACATTGTGGTCAGTACACCATGGGCTTCATAACACAGCCTCCTGAATATTCCAAGAGGATTGCTTCAGTGTAAGGGAAAGCTTATTATTTTGCTATTAGTTTCTATTCCAGAGTAAATAATTTCCAGATAAAAAGTGATTTAGCTTACCACAGAAATGCACAGCGTTTTCAAATGTAGGAATCAGAAGCTTGTTTTTACTACTTTTATGAAACAGTCACTAGGAGAAAGCCATTTATGAATTGAGATAGGGTGGCAGAGACTTTTTAGAGGTGTATTCAGCCAATTTTTATTCTCTTAAATTATCTTAGGTATTTTCAAGCATTTGTCTTCAGTGGATTCGTATTTCAGACAGTATTTCTGACAATCTATTTTATGCTTCATTGACCACAAGGTTTGAAATTCTAGTTCATATTGGCACAGTAGTGTCAAATTTGTAGTGATAAATGGATAACTTTTTTTATTTTAAATAGGTCTCTGTTGTTTAATTTGAGACCTGTAATTTTTTTTTCGGTTCATTACTTCTGCTATTTTTCTGTCTAGGAAAAAGTGATTAAAAGAGACAGAGAGATCAAGGTGCTTTAGACTTGTCCATGTGAAGAAATGGATTGTCCAAGGGAGGGTAAATGTACTCATGCCTTCTATTCATTTTGCTTTAACAGAATTAATGTTATAGTTTTCTGAAATTTTTTTTTTTTTTTTAGTGAACCAACACTGCTACTCCTGGGAATCTATTTAAAATGTGCAGCCCGGGATTCATTATTTGGATAGTATGCTTGGTAATGTTATTTTCATAAGCAGAGATCTTTTATTTAGGTGTATCATGGATTAAATTTCTTGAGCTTCAACAGAGTAGCAGTGTTGCTAAATTATAACCTCCTTATACCTAAAGTGATAATAACTCCTATGATTATTTAAGTATGTTCCACTATCTAATTGTAAGGAAGAGGAAGCTGAAGAGAAAATTAAGCACTGAGAAAATGCTTCTATTTTAGCATGTTCTCTACTATTCTTTATCCATTTTATAACAAACCATATCTCCTCAAAAATGGTCCCTGAATCTAAAGTTAGTCACGTTGCTTTCCTAAATCTACAGAAGTTTGCATTTTATATTAGTCATGTAAGATAATTCTGATCCTAGTCCTTAAGATCGTATAGATTTTTTTTCATTTTTTTTTCTTGAAATTGGTGGAAAATATTCTCAGATTTTCATATGCTATAATATCTGGGAGAGTCCATTTTTAATATAGACTGCAATTAAATAGAGAGGACACAGAGTGGGATTATAATATTTCAAGAGGCAAAGAAGGGAGTTGCCTACCTGTGGTCAATGAATCGCTGGAGAGAGCTGAACAATACTATGTTATATCTAAAGACAATACATAAAACCAACTATTCCTTAAATTGGAATGAAGAGCTTTCTTCTGAAAATGGTGAGTGACAATTCAAAGGCATGGTGAAGGGAATAGGACTATTCCCTTTATTTGAGTCTTTGGCTTGTGTGTACTTACGTGTATTACATTTCCTTGTGTATATTTTGGTTTGCGAACTATTCAAGTTCCCGCTTTTTGTGTGTATCAAACATATGTTTTCACCAGGAAAATCTATTTGGCATGTGTTTTTTATTGCCGTTTGTCCAGGAGCCCATGATAGTGAATCATAGAATCATAAACTATCCTGAGCTGGAAGGGACTCAAGGATCAACTCCTGACTCCACATGGAGCAACCTAAAAGTTAAACCAAGTGTCTAGTGTTGTTCAAACACTTCTTGAATGCTGACAGGCTTGGGGCTGTGGCTTCACTGGGGAGCTTTTTTCACTTCCTAGTCACCTTTTCAGTGAAGAACTCTTTCCGAATCACAGAGTCAAAGAATTCCAGATTGGAAGGGTTCTCAAGGATCACCCGATCCAACCATTCTTAGCAAAAACCCTATCTCAACAAGATGGCCCAGCACCCTGTCCAGCCAAAGTGTCCAGTGTTGAGGAAATCACCACTTCTCTGGGGAGGTTATTCCAATGCCTGATTGTTCTCATTGTGAAGAATTTTCCTCGTGTGAGCAGTCAGAATCTCTCCAGGAGTAACTTGTACCCCTTACACCTTGTCTTTTCCATGTGACTGCTTGTAAGAAGTGCTATAGAAGAGCTTCCTTTCACCGTAGTTTCAAAAATCTGATTGTTTCTAGAAACGCTAAACGTTTATATTATAGTACAAACAGAAAATCTCTTAGTTAAGAAAAGATGAAATGTTTCAACTGGCACGTATCGATGTGCAAATGTGTATGTATATATACATATTCATGTATGTAAAACACAGTAGTACATATAGAATACTTATACCATGAGTAAGTGATAAATATAAAACTTACATCATGAGCTGTGATAATAATGTGCTAAAACTGGAATGGAAATTCCAGAATAACCAGGCGACATTTTGTCTATAAAATTCTGGTGGAAAAGCTACTATTTTACCATTTTCTTTACTGTTACAAATTCAAGAAAGCTGTCTTTCATTAAAAGTGAGAATAAGGGGCAAAAAAAAGTACACAAGCCCTTCTCTCCAGGATTATTTTGACAGGGCTTACTGTTGGATTTCAGCAGGCATGTGCATTTGAGGAGATGTTGGTTTGCATTCTGAAGTGTGCTGGCCTTACACGATAAGCTATTGATATAATAAAATTCCTCTAATACTATTTAGACATGAGATCACTATCCGAAACTCAGATTTGATTATATTTGGCCAACAAGTTAAAAAATCACTGTACCTAGGAAAAAAACATGATCTCATCAAGCCTAATTTCTCCAGAAATCAGGCCAAAGTGTTAAGACAAAAAGATACAATGCTTTTAAGAAGGAACTGTAGAAATATGTTTAGCGTCTAGTGTTTTCAAAGAGAACTAAAGATTTTTTGGGGCTGGGAGTGAGGATTGATTGCTGGCAAAGCACATACATAATTCGTCAGTTGTCCTCATTTATTTTGATGCTTGTGAATTTGTAACATAGGCAATGACACTTTAAAACAAAATGCTTTTCCTCCTCTTCTTTTTCTCACTGATTTTCTTTAACTTCATCTGTATTGACAGAAAGGAGTTGGAAGGAAGGGAATTTGGATGAATTTGTCATAATGGGAGAGGGAAGGCAAGGAAGAGCTTCTAATGTTTTAGCATGCATTAGAATGTTAATAGACAATTATCATAATTAAATAAAAACATTCTGGTTTCTAAGTAGTGTGCCAGTTTTCAAAAAGCAAGTATTCCTTGTTGTCTCTTACTTAAGAGATATAAATCAATTTGTCTACTAAATCCAGGAGATGTCAAAGCACATGTTTTATTTATCATGGTGTGTTCATCTATTTGTTTTTTCTTTTATTGAAAATGTGTGTTGGTTTGAGATTTAAAATTGTTAATTTTCTACCCTCTCTCTCTACTTGAATGTCCTCTATTTTCATGTGCAGTCAAAGAAGCATGAGTATAAGCTTCCATGCTGTGCGTATAAATAACTCCTCTAGCAACTGGAAAGAATTAAAACACGGCATTAGCGGCAATGAATGCATTAGTTGGAATGGTTTACCCAGGATATGCTAACTGATAAACTTGTATCTATTTAAGAAAGATCTAATTAGGATCCTTTTGTTACATAAACTAAACCACATTATTGTAATAAAACATACATAAAATAATGAACAGAACATAATTTTTTATAATTTCATTCAAATGAGATGACTTAAAGGTAATTTCTACATTTTAAGCATTTAGTTTCATGACATTTTCTAGCAATTCACCAATTATAATACCTCAAATGTTTGCCATTATTAAGAAACATTTAATGTAAGATTAGATCAGTCATAAATATTTTATAGGGAGAAAATACATTATTTCGGGTACATCCCAACATCTTTATGCCTGTAATTGTGTGCATCTGCATACAAATAAAAGGGATATGCTCAATTAGCATATTGCACTCCTACTACATCCTTCTGTTGTGGGTGAGTCAGTCTTGAAACAATCTGAAGATTGTTTTAATTTTGCTTCCAAAGTCTAAAGCTACATACATTTTGGGATGACTTTTCTTCCCTTTCTCTGTGCTGTCATCTCAGCAGCCTTTGAAGTTAAGTTATGGCTGTTTCCAGGCATCCGAAGATCTGTCCTTTACTGTCCATCATGTGGTTCTGCCTGGCACAGCAAAGGACAGGTGTGGCAGCCTCCTTGTTGTTTTTCTAGGCAGCAATCTAGAGACCACCACGGCAGATATACTTATTTTGTAACGAAAAACTGAAGTACTATGATGTCTTAAGTGATGGTGTGAGGTTTCGTAACGCCGTGTGGGTGGTCGATGGAGAAACCGCTGCTTATTCCAGGGGGTGCCCGTAGCTAGGGAACCCCCGGCGGTGCTTCTTTGGCACCTTGCAAACCAGCCCCCTCACCCATGCGATAGAATACACACAGCCACTTCCACACTGAGCCATTCGGCTCAGGCGATGCTAGAGACAGATGAGAAAGAGGCGGCCCCCCGTACAAGGCATCGAGGGTTTATTTGACCCCCAATGAGTCCAGGACGAGAAGGGGCGCACTTCCATTCCACACACAGTTTTCAGGGGTATCGGAGGGAGGCAGGGCATACAGGAACAACCAGGGGGAATACAGAGGGGGCCGGGTCACTTCCAATTAAGGGATACAAGGGGGCGTCTGGCTGCTGGCCAGTCACATAGACCTGATCTCCCCAGGGTCACATGATCAATGGACAAGGCTTGTCCCACTGAGGACAGAGGTACACCCTTAAGCTCTGAACCTTGTCCACCAGCGGCTTTTGTTTATATCTGGGCTTTTAGGCCCTTCAGCCTCAGCTGCTGCTCGTGCAGGCGATCCAGCAGTTTTGAAGGGCCGTGGCGTGGAGGTGCTTTGCTCAGTACTTTTAATCACCTTTTCAACTGTATCACTCTTGAGGCATCGGTTTTCCTTCCCAGGGAAGACAAGATTTGCACCATGGCAGTCCCATATGAGTAGGGCAAATCAGTCTTCATGACTCAAGCCAGTGAAGGGGAAAGTGGAGAGAAGAAAACTGCATTTCCTTTTATATTGAACAGCCTATTATGGCAGGATTGCTGCAAACATAAATATTTTAATTTTTAGGCACACATTTTAAGAAAAAAAAAAGTGAATCTGCTTAGGAAACAAGACATATTCTATAAGGGTTTTCCCTCATCATTCTCTTTGCCTTTTGTGTCAAGGAACTGCATACCACCTGCTTCTGGTGCATTGTGCCCACATCCCTCCTGACTATACTCTCATTTTTATGACCCAAACAGCAGTTCCAAAAGTTCCTTTCTCAGGGGCTTCTGACATGTGTCCGGGTTGTGACTCACCTGCAGACTCCAGGCATCCCACGGGTTGGTGACCACATGGCTGTAAGGACACCCTGTTTTACAGCAAATGGACCTTAACTGAGGAACTGGATGTGAGCCCTAAGCAGGAGCTGGACATGGGCAGCAGCAGCAGGAGCAGCCTGCTGTGGAGCTTCCCAGAGAACCTTCACAGCTTTACGAAGCAATAACACACCTCAGAAGAGATGCTTGGTAATATTGCTCTGCCCTGTGCTTTAGGGCTGTTCTTCCCTGTAGAGGTTTAATAAGCTTGAAGGAATCATGGTGTCTGCTCTGGAGCCTGCCTGCTCCATTTATTCTCTTGCTATCTGAAAACAAAACAACGATGAATGATTCTATTTAGATCACACATTAACCAAATTTCTATCAATGGCTTTAAATAGAAATAATACTAGTTGCTAAATAGAGGAGAATAGTGTTTCGCAGAACCACTTAAAACTGTCTAACCGAATGAAATTAGCAATAATTTCTTAAAAGGTTGTTTTTTAGTCTATGTCTATCCTCTGTTTTCCGCAGTTTTGTGCATCTATAAATTCTGCCAAGTCTGTTTTTGTTGACAGGCAATATTGGTCTTCCTTAGAAAGTTTGATTTGCTTCCTATGAGATTTCTTGATATATAGTAGAAGTTTAGTTATGACTTAAGCTTGAAAAATCCCACCTTGGCAGTTTCACTGCCTCTGTGATAACCTTAAAAATCTGTGTGATCCACATGCTACCACCCAGGTGTTGATGCAACAGCACGTCTTTTAAAAATGAACACAATTATTAAGAAAGATAAGGGACTAAAATAATAAAAGATAAATATATATATTCTTATGTAGAACAGAGGATTCTTATATTTTTAAAGTAGTTTTAGCTGTATACTTGGCAACAACTTCTTAAAATTTTATTTTCATTTAGCTATGAATTCCCCTTGGTCATCTATACTAATGAAAGCAGCAGTCCCCATTCAATGCATAGAAGGGTTTTATTAAGTTGTAAGGGTAAGAAGAGTGTCTTTGCTTTTTGAATTTTCCCTTTTTTTGTCAAGCAGGTAGTGGGAAGAGAGAGAATAGGCTGGCAATATCCTTTCTTGGTGTTTAATGAAATGCTGTTAAAAATCAACAGTATGACAGAATTTATTTCCTTCCAGCAGATACAAAAGAAGTACAAAGTTGTTTACAATAACACCATTTTACCATTTATTTCCCTTTTTTTCACTACATGATAAACACAGTATTTCTTGTATAAGACGACCATTCCTCTTCCTCATACACCCTGTAAAGTGATAACAGCCATTCGCTCCTTGGTACCAGTTCCGCTGGTACTAATGAAATCTCTTCTACTGATTTATCTTGTGGTTAATTTTACTTTGGAGCCTTGGAATGACACAAACATGGATTGAAACTTTTCATGGTTTTGTGCCTGATGTCTATCCCATGTTGGCTTCTCCGGTGCATACATTCAGGCCACAGCCTGTCCCTCCTTAGGGGGGTGTGTTCGAGGTCTCTCCCTTTCACCAGAAGTCTCTTTTGACAATACCTGTGGGAACAGTGTGTTTAACCTCTCCACCCCAAAGTTAAATTTCAGCAAAACTAGCAGTTCAGAAAGTGATTAATGAGGGTGGTAAGCAGGCTGACAAGGCAGATAGTATTGACTTCATTAACCTGTTTAACTAGGGAAATGGGTAAAAAAAACCCATAAAAAATAAATGTAACCTCTAATGCTTCCTTGTCATGGGGTATAGGAAGTGGGGATCACTCACAGTAAATTATAGTTCCAAGGAAAATGTATGCCATTATTATGGATAGGATATAGATAGGTAGATAGGCTGGCTTTCACTGCTGCCTTTTACTAAGTCATTGTCCCGCCCCAGATTGACTGTGCTGAATTGATTCATAGATAATTTCTGGTAATGAATGAGCATAATTCTGGTGGAACTTGGAAACTGGTAGTAAAACTTGTTTTTCAAACACTTCTTTATTTCTTTTAGTGATACAGTAGAAGCTGAAACTAAAATAAGAACAGAAGTGTCCTCCTTTTCTCCTTCAAATTCTTTTGGAAAGAACATGACATTTGACTCTCACATCTTATAAAGGTATAATAAGGCAGATGTCCTTCTGGTTGCAATCTCCATCTTAATTAATCAGAAAAACTGAGGAACTGTTTGGATTTGTACATTGTTTAAACTAGGAGTTGGAGATTAGCAGTCTCATCTGTGGTGGTGCTTGTCTGCATCTTGGAAGAGAAACAAAATGGAAAGGGCTCTTAACTTTTGGGTTGATTTTTTATAGTAGAAGTAAAGTTTTTTGAAAAAAAGGAAATGGAAATGGAAAAATGAATGTTCTCAGGGTAACACTAGCTCAGCTTCTTTACAGGAATAGTTTTTTTCCCCAATAGATTTCTAAAGCTTATTATATTACCATTTGTTTTGCTCTGCATGGAAGAAATTCCCTTCCTTGCAAAGTATACAGTGCCTTCTGTACACTGTCAATAGCAAAACAGTACTAATAGCAATGATTAAAGGATCAGATACACAGTTCAATTAGTAGAAGTGGGTTTTCATTTCCTGAGTCTTGATTGGGGATGATATTGATGTAACCTTAATTTTAACTGTGTATATGTTTTGAAATGTAAATATAAAACAACACGTCTGGAAAATGTCATCAGGCGTGAGTGGGATATGCTAGACTATGTGTCCCTTGGACGTGAGAGCAAACTGCAAGGAAATAAGCAGCGAAGTCATTCGATATCCTGTGCTTCACTCAGGTCTGCATCGCACCCTTATCTTCCTCGCTTTCACCACACGGCTCACATATCATTACACCCCCCCATGCAAGCAATTTTGTTATCAGACACAATTATTATTTGCCAACACACTGAATAGAAATTATGGAACTGAAGTTTATAAATTAAAACTGTCATGTAGTTCAACTACACTCTGCATATTTCTGCTCATGAATTGTGCTGGCTAGTGCAAGCTCGGCAATGAGATGGTGTAGAAGAGCTTTTTAAATTTCTTAGGGTTTTTCTGCACTTCTGAGGACTGGAGAGGTGTCCTCAGCATTGAGTGTGCTGCCCTCTGCTGCTGCGTCCCTGCTCGTTGTAACCTCTGCTCGTGGGGAGCATCCATCCCTCACCCGGGCCAGGAACCTCTTTGCAAGACCAGGGCTGATGGAGATGAGGTCAAGCAAGAAGCAGCAAGATGCAGGTCTGCCTACAGCATAGCACGGGAACAGGCCAAGGGCTGCAGCTTAAATACAGCTCCTAAGCTGAGGGGAAGAGGCAGCAGCACTTTTCCCAGCAGCCGACCCGGGGTTACCCAGCAGTGTTACTGGAGCTAGCCAGGAGCAGCTAAAGCCCAGGATGGGCCAGGGGAAAGGCTGCAGGATGCCTCTGTGCCTCAGGCAGGGCTCGGTCATAACCTTTCTCTCTAGAGAGGAGTATTTCAATGTAAATAGAGTTTAATTACTGTCTCTTCCTTCCCTGCTGAGAAATGGTGAGAGAATGGAACCAGAACATGTGGAATTGGCACCGGTGGGAAATTATCCCAAGTACCATTTGTCTCTTATTGGCCACTTCTGAAACCTATACAGTGAGATTTACTATCATCAGCAGAGAAAATGTGTGTCTGAACATTGCAGATCTCATGACAATTCTGATCTTAGTGACTTGACTAATGCTGTCAGGGGAAAGGGAGGAGGTGATGCTTTGTGTGGGAAAATAGAGGTGAATGAAAACTGAGCTGTAGAAAATTTAACTTTGAGAATGCTTTAACATTGTCAAGTCTTGTAATAGACTTATTGCAACTCCAGAACTTCTGCTTGGATTTCACAAAATAAACTCCCATCCAGTATTTGACAATTTTCCTGCTCCCTGAAATTGTAAATTTTCCTCTCCTGTGTTAAGGTTCATGAACTGCAATAGCAGCCTAAATATTTCACCTTTCTTTTGTCATTTTTTTTCTGTAGGAGTTGAGAAGCTGAGCTGTTTAACATATGAAAAGTGAATAATTAAGAGACCTTGATTCCTTCCCTAATGGATGTGAATGCCAAGAGTAGCTAATAATGAGGAAGAGGCTTGCATTTGCTGATTTTTGTTAAGACGTGAGAGAAAGAAAGGAGGGAAAAGTGGTTTTCTTCTTTGTTTCCACTGGAAAAGAATAGCAAATAGGCTGTGATGTAATATTACTAATATTGGTCAAAAAAGAGGATATATCACAACAATGTAATTCTGGAGGTTCATTAAAGAATGGCTAATTGAGGGTCAAAGAGTTCAAAAATGTGCCCTTAGGACTCTTTTTGTCACTATAGCTCATTACGTGGGATGGTAACTTTTGCTTCTTCTCAATATTAATAAGGTGATCCATTTTATTTCCTAAAATGAATTAAATATAGTGACTTTACCTTTTTATAGAAAGATAGCAGAAATAATATTAGAAAATAAAAGGTCTAGAACTGTTATTTGGGTATCTTTCTGTCTGTGAGGAGGACCCCTGTGGTGTTATATTCAGAGACATTTATTCACTGTCTCAAAGTGAATCTTTTCTCAAAGATCTAAATTTCAGTTGTCAAAACTTTCTCTTTTCAGATATAGCAACAGAAGACTTTAAAGCCATGGGAATAACCTTTGGCTTGAATTTAAATGCATATCTCCTGGGACTATAAACTCAAATCAGACTGCTTTCTACCCAAGAGATTCTGCAGGTAATACAGTATAGTTCAGAAATTCTTTTCAGAGACAGGCCTTGCCCAACCCACCACCACACACACGATGAGTAAGGTGAAAGAAGAACCCTCAATACTCCAGGCAGACATTTACAACTCCTTTTGTTTACATTCCCTTGCATTGGTTCTTTTTCTGTCTACATCAAATTGCATGTCTTTGGCAACTGGTTCTTATTTCCATCTCTCTTGCAAACTGAATTACTCATAGCTGTCTCTTGGTTTCATGGTACACAACGCTTTTGCTCCAACTTTGCTTCCTTTGTTTTGGCTGGTGTGCTTGAGAATTCTTGAAGTGTTTTTCCGTTTCAGAAGAGGAGATCTCTGAAAACACAGGCAAGTCATCACAACTTGATGCAGCGTGACACTTTTGTTGGCTGTGAGCATGCTGAGGAGCTGTACGACGTAGATGTGTGTGTACAGTCCTGGCTATGGCCCGTGTGTGCATTCACACACGATCTTCCCTGTGTGGGCCACCCTAATTCATGCGGTGCAGCTTTTCTCCTACATAAGAGGTTTCTGGGACCATGACTGTTCATAATCAATATTAAACGTTAAGGAATGATAATCCAGTGTCCTCGTAGGCATTAACTATCATTTTGGTTTCAACTGTGTTGTACGTGCATTGTGTTCATCTCAGCCTAAGGACTTCTGTAGCACTGACTGCTGCTAGATATCAGACAGAAGATGGCCTTCGCGGGTGATGTGCTTCTGTTTCTCAGAAAGCTAATGTTCTGAAAGAAGCTTTGCTCAGTCTTCTAGCTGTAGTGCCACAGCAGTCATGCAATACATCCAAGGAATGCGATACTGTGGGGACTGTGTTAAAATGCTTATGAGAAGGACATATAAGAGTCATTAACTGAGAGAAATTAATCAGTTATTTTTACATATGCTGAAAAGGAGCAGCCTAAAACAGCAGTTCATCCCATCATGTACAGCAGCACAACCATGATGTGCTATTTTACCAAATCAGACAGCTCATCCTATCCAAGTCTTCACTTGTGTCACACTGTGCAGTGTTTTTTTTTATCCAGCATACACATTAAAAAGGAACAGAAACAAAACAAAAAACCCACAAACCCTCAAGGTCAGTCAGTCTAAATAATGACAGGCAATACAAATGCATTTTTATACATAAACAGAAAAGGAGTGGGGAAGGTCTTTCTCATTATGCCAAATGGCAGTCTGGCTATGATTTAATGCATTTGAAATTAAGTCTGTCTCTTCAGCTGTACATTTTTACTAGGTCTGCAGAACAGACTGGCAGACAGTGTGAGCAGATGCTTCTGGTTGGATCAGGATAAATTTCTTTGTGCTGGCTTTTTGGTCTGATAAAATCTTTTGAGTCTTTTCACAGTAGTGAGCTTTAGGTGTTTTCCAGATGAAGTGTTGGACCAAATGAGCCAACTGGTGTATCGTTGAAAGGTGTCTGTAAAGGCAGGTTCTCTTTAACGGTCTCTGCTTACTGCATTGGTAAAGAACAAATATGACTCTATGACTTCAATATCTTTCTCCTTCTTTCTATTTTCTCATGGCACCTAAAAAACCCGTAATTTTTCTTGTGAATTCTTGTGATTTTTTTCACCCAGTCAGTGCAACATCTGGTCCTTTAGGGATCTACAGTATGTGAAATCAATACCTTATTTCATAAGTAACCCAAAGAAAAGGAGATTGTGGTTTGGTGTTTTTTTCCTCAGAATTAGAAGTAGGAACCTACTCTTTTTCCAGCTGCCTTCTGTGAGTGGGTGTTCCTGGACAGTTCTATTGGTAAGATATTTATCAATAGTCAAACTCATTAAGTCCCAGATCCCTGTTTCTATCCCACAAGCAGACCCTGACGACAATGACCTTTTCCTGAAGAGTGGGGAAAACATATTATGCAACCATTTATTATGAGCTGTCATCTATCATAATTCAATACATAACAATAAAAAAGTACCTCCAGAATGACACAAGACACAGTATAGCCAAAACCATGGCTGAGTATCATTGACTGAACATATTAGAAGTGTAATTCATTATTGTTGATGTGAACAGTTCAAAAGCTTAAGTTCTTACTTTAAACCAGAAAATAATCTAGAATCTCTGAAAAGTGATTATGCTTGCTTAAAAATTCAAATAAATTGAATTTAATGGAAAGGAACAACAAAAAAAGTAGTTTAAACTGCCCTTCTTGATAATTCTCTATATGCATCATTTTTCTTTGTTCCTCTTTTTTGCTTCTTTTCTTTTTCTTCTACTCAGAAGCTTTGTTATCTGGGTCTTTAGTTCTTCCTGCTCCTTTCATACCTTAGCTACTCTTTCAGCAAGAGTTTGTGGCCTGTGAGCCAATTGCCTTTTTCTTCTTTAATTATGGAAGCTGAAGGCCACTTTGTCTGCCCTGAGTGCTTAATTGAAGGAGGACCATGCTTGCTTTTTTGTTTCTGCCTAGCTTGCCAGGAGTATGGTGCACTGCACAGAAGGGACAACAGCTTCTTTGGTGATTTCTTTTTAACTAGCATCCGGAAGTAAAGACAGGAGCCAATAAGGAGATTATAGTACTCTGTCCCTTATTTAGGAAGGATTGTGATGGCCTAGTCTAGGTTAAGTATATGTAGAATGTTCTTCAGTTTTTCTTTTACATTCGCAGAAGATATGGAAAGTACTTTTTTTCTAAGGAGTTCACTTAACATATCCTGTGTCACTCTCCTTTTCCCCATAGTAAAAGGGGGAAGGGGTTATATTCACAAAGAAATCCCCTGCTTTCTACTCTTTCGTCACTGAGTGATATTTCTCTCATTAATTTATTTTGAAAGAAGCGTATGTGTGGTCACTGCAAGCTGGTTGTTTGGCCTTTTATATGCCATTCCTATAAATCAGCCAGAATGTGACTTTGAACAATAATTATCTCTATTCAAGTTTCATTATTTATTTGCCTTTGTTTAATATATTTGCCCAATTTGATATCTGAATGAGTCATTGTTTTATAGAAGGCATGTCTTTGAAATTATTCAATACAGCGATAAGATTTCTAAGCAGGGAACTTGAATTACTCTTACAGTATTTGCCCTAAAGTGACAATCAGACACTCTAGTTATACCCTGAGCTACTTGCTAAATTGGTAGTGGAATTGAACTTGGCTTTGACTTTTCAGAACATGCAGATCTTATGACTGAGTCATGAAGGGTGATCTGTCACGTATCAAAGCTTAATTATTGCTTAAGTTTATCCTTCAGTCATTCTCCTCTGATTTGCTCATACTAAAGGAAAAATACTTCCTGTTGTGATGCTTTTTATTGTCTGAGGAACACATCCATTGATGCCAAAGGAAGCTGTGGTTGCAGTTTAGTGACAGAATACAAAAAAAAAGTGATAATTAAGTTATGCTATGAATATTGGTTATAAATTATGTTGTCTCATGTAAGCACTTGAGACTTCTGTTGTCTTTTTCTTTCTAGTGCATCATATTTTCACAATATTGGAAGCTTGGCCATGTGCAGAGATTTTCTTATCTAAAGATACCAGCTGTTTACTGGAGGATGAAACTAGTTGTTCCTTTCTCAAGAAATATCTGTCACAAGGAGACAAAAATGTGTGTATGACTTGATTTGTTTTCATAATGACGAATGTAGTTTAGTTAGGAAATTGATTATAAAAATAGAAACCAGGCTTTGAAAAGCAATTTGAATATATGATGTAGATCTGTTATGATCATTTTAAGGCTACTGAGAATATTTCACTTACGTAGTTTATCTTTTCAGTGTCTAGCAATAATGTTGATGTGGGAAGCCAATGTTGAGAGTAGGATGCATGCTTGGCTGATATGCACCCAAATTATATGCTAACTACTTAATGCATTATTTCCATGGAATGAGTACATAGAATGCAAATGTAATATAAAGCTGAGACATTAATCTTCTTCAGGATATACAAGTATCAGCACAGAAGAGCAGTAATCTCATTTAGGCTTTGTTGGAATAATGCTGAGAGAAGATTTTGACTCTCTACTGGTTTAGAGGCATAAGCAACAATTTGAGAGCCAGGATCTATCAGACTCATGCTACCTTTGAACCATGTTTCAGATCCCAGCCTTAAAATATCTCGAAGCCTAGGCTGAAAGAAATATTCCTTGTATCAACGGAGTACTGTCTTTGTGTGACTCAGACAGGGGCTGGGCTGTATGTCATGCTATTCATCCCCTCCTTCACATGGTCAATGTCGCTCACTGTTTCTCTGTATTAATTCTGACCAAATTAAGGAAACATCCTCTCTGTAGCTCTGGAAGAGCTCTCTACCTGTTGGTATAAATAAACTAGTTGGTGCTTATTTTACAAACTGTGTGCACGTTGCCTAGGCAGACCAGTTGCTTCAAATTTGCTCAAGGCTTTGATAATGCTCTCAGTACACTGCTGCCTTCTTTGAGAGTTCTTCCACCAAATGAGGAAATGAAGCAGGTGTCATTTAAAAAAACAAACAAACACACAAATATATGAGAAAAGTGAAATTATCTTGGTCTTAAACGCATTAGTTTGCCTTTTAGCGTGCTAGAAATGTAAACTTTCAAGTTCTCCTGCTTCAGTGTTGTGTTTATACGTTCGCTTCTGTGGTTATTTTGCTCTATTGACAAATGTAAGAGGAAGGCAAGAGAGGCACTGACAGAAGCCCTGAGGAGATGGCAAGTATATTTTAGCATGAGGCTTGCTTTCTCTGATTTGGTTTAATCAAAATCAGTATGGCAATGCCTGTCTCCACTTTGAGTTTTATTAGTCCACATAAAACTGCCATTTCATCTCTTTACTTTGCCTGACATATTTAATGGTTGTGGCATAGACGAGTCCATATCTTTAACAGCAGAAAGTGTTGTAGATTATTAAAAGATTCAGTTTTCTTTAGAAAAAAACCCAGATATTTCCTTCTTGATTCTAAATCCTAAGTATGTGTGGATACATTGATACAAATACCACTTTACTTCAGCTGAGGACACCCACAGAATATCTACAGATTCTTTGCAGGCTGAATTTCTCTAATTGTGTTGAAGACCCAAGACTTTGTCAGGTCCCTGCACTTCTCAGGTGCTGCAATACCAATTTTCAAGGCATTGTTTGGGGATATTTGGATACACACTGTTGGACATGTAGGACCTGGGATGCCTCATGGATTTTCATGTTTGTTTCCAATTCTATAGTACTGTTTTGCCACACTGAGTACAAGACTTCTTTGGGAGATGGGAGGGGCTGCAGGTCGAGTTAGAGGTGATTGCCCATGTTTTATTAAACACCAGTTTTTGCAATCCTTCTACACAATGTCTTCAAAACGTGTTGAAGAATTTAGTTAATCTTAACCATGTTTAGCTTTGCATGCAAGTGGAGATCTGGTTGTACATAGAAGAATTTAAACAGAATTGTCATACTAACATTTAAATCTTTTCTTTCCTGCACAGCAGCACTGTGGGTGTGTTACATAAATTGCCACAATGGAGTGTATTTCAGATCCTTCATCTCAGAGGCCATCTGTCATTGAAAGTGGCACATTCACCTTCCCATCACTTCTGCAGCAGTGTGTGCACCAGACAGGGCACATCCCGATGAAGTTAACAACAGGAGCAGCTCTTCATACAGCTGACTTTGGAAAGCCTTAGTGATCAAGTCACTCTTTCAGATGGGAACAAACACCACAAATAGATTGTTCTTTCTGTCCAAGAGAACACCAAATGCTTTCTGTTTTGCTTCAGAAAAGAGCAAATTAGTTCCCTGAAGGATATTTTTCTACTCAGTGGAATCTAGCACTGCTTCTGTGAGCTCTACTCTACTGTCTCTGACCCTTGACAGGTAATCCCAGAATTCTAATGAGAAAAATTATCCTCAAGTCCTTGAATGGATCTAGACAGGATTCAGCATTTTTATGATTGTTAGTACTTATATATGTCTCTCCATTTTCCTTCCACCTTCGTTTTTCCTTTAACTTGACAAAGTTGAAGACAGGCATGATGTTGACCATTTTTAATATTATTTGTCTGGAGTGTTTTTTGGTTTGACAATACGTATGCATCTCTGTTTTTGTCTTACTTTTCCTTGTTCCATGTTTAATGCAAACTGTGTAAGTTGTTGAAGGAGGAACTTGACAGTGTGGATGTCTGCTCACAATTTGCTCAAAGAATTCCAACTATGGGTCAGAGATTTTTCTTTCTAATCAGTGACAATGTACATAACCTTTCTGTCTGCTGTAAATGTTCCTGTCTGTAAAATGAGGTTTTACTTGCCTGCCTCACAGGCATGTTGAAGCTTAATTAGTGTAGGTAATAAATGCTAAGTATTATTTTAAAAGATCTATTGCTCTCTAAAATGATCAAGTTTGGATCTTAATTCACAGCTTTATGAGCTAGGGTTCAGTATTGACTACCTTAGATTTTCACAAAGCCTCTCCTGAATTTAATAAGGGATTTAACAAAATAACTCTTGAATACACTTATGATTCTTCCTAACAAAAAGCTAACTTGTACTTGCATTAAACTCACAGAGCTGTGCACATTATCAGAATTTTCTTGAATGACAGTCTTTGAAATACAAATGTTGTATGGGTCTTCCTCGTCTGAAGAATATATTGTTGTTATTGTATTACCAAATGTAAAATGTTTTTCTGTAGATATTTTCTTAAATTATTTTCTTCAGACTCCACTATAGAGAAAGAACATCATTTAAAAATCACATGCATGTGGCATTCTTTCAAGATTTCTTAAGTAAAAACAAAGTACACAGTGGAAATGGATTCTATTTTTCGAAGATGGGAGAGCAAAGAATAAATATTGGAGTTTTGGGGTGCCTGGACTTGTGCCTCATCATGTTTAATCCCTTTCTCAACATTCCTTGGAAGATAAGCATTGCATTTTTTTGTTTTCTCTTCTTGTTTCAAACCTGCTTAAAGAGGTTGTAATTTTTTTTTTAATATCTATCAGAGATATTTCTGGAAAATTCTATCAATAAAGTTAAAATATGCAGCATAAACCCAAGGAACAAGTTCTGCATAAACCCAAGTTCTGCAAAATTTAGAGAACAGTAAAAGGTGCTTTCTAGAGAAACTTTGTCTATATGCCTATTGTAAAGGTAGCTCTGTGTGTGTTTTGAATGTGATTTTACTTTTTCTGCTCTTACACTTTTTCTTGAGGCCACTTTTTGATATTGTGGTATCTAATTAAAATTAACCCTACTTTAGTCAGGGATTCTGAGAAAGTTCCTTCCATGAATTCTTCTAATCTAAAAGTTGTCTAAAGCTCCAGGATGGAAATATGGTTGCAAGTGTCATTCTTTTTCTACAATGTAAACTTCTTTGGTAGTGTTAAAAATAATCTCATCCTTGGGGTTCATGTCAAGGCTCTGGGATTCTCCCAAAAGCTAAGAATCATAATAAATCTTGTTTCAATGTCTTTTTTCATAGTTACGAACATTTTTGAACTTGCCAGTGTAAATACACAACAATATATAGAAAGCAATAAACTCTGCCACAGTTCCCTTCATTTTAATCCTTCAAATAACAGTTTAATTAACAGTGTACTTGCAGATGTGCCGAAATTCGTGGTGGTGGTTGTTGTTTTCAATGCATGCGGTGTAGTAACTTGAGATAGTTGCATTCACAGCTGTGCCAAATGATGTACAGAAGTGGTCATGCGTAAGTTCACACACATATTCAAGTAGAAATGGCTCAAAAAGGATTTGTCTCTTGGTGGTTAGTTGTTGATTTCCAATGATAAGAAGGTGCCCTTGTACACTGGTGTAGTTTTAGGTACAACAGTAATGGCATTCAGGTTAGTTGTCTTCTAGCAAAAATTTGCGATGTCTGAAAATAGTCTTTTTATGATGAAGAATGAAGTACGTTCAAGGATTTTCTGTGTAGCACAGTTCTGTCTCTCTATCTATTTGAAGGGGAGAATCTGAGTGCAAATTTTCTGCTCAACTGTCATAAGCAGTTAGCTATGTCCTTGATTCATAGCTGATGCTCTTCTGGATGCATCTGATGCTTTCATTCATTAAGGAAGATTTCCAGCAAATGGTTTTATATCTGCATAATTTAGCAAGTTGTGATGGCACTGGAAACAAAGCAGCAAAGCACTTCTGTATTCTCTAACACGGTCCCAGATGAAGTAAGTGTTTAACTTTAGGAGCTTTAAACTGGTTCTGAATGACTGGTCTGACACTTCATGCTGCACCTCTTGTACTTTGGTATTTCTTTTCTTGTTAGGAAGCAAGTGGCTTCTTAGATTCCACTCACTGTACAAGAGAAATATCTTCATGATCCTAAAGATAGTCTAAAAGGCTGCCTTATTTTTCTTTCTAAATATATATTTAAAGATCTCAGTGGAGATTTTTGGTTGTCTTTCTCAGGAAATAATGGATACCTTAGATAGGGAATTCCTGATCCTACTGGCATTGGTTCTGAAAGATAGAAAATACACTACTGGCTTCTCATGCTGGTGGGTAAATAAATCAGGAGTTTGTTCAGGCATGGGGAAATGGAATGAAAAGGCGTCAGGAGAAGTTCAGAGTTAGCACTAGGGAAAGGTTCCTCACCCAGAGGGTGTTTGATTGCTGGAATGGGCTTCCCTGGGAAGTTGTCATAGTACCAAGCCTGAAAGAGTTCAAGGAACATTTGGATGAAGCTCTTAGTCATATAATTATAGGTAGTCCTCTGAGGAGCAGTGAGCTGGATTTGGTGATCCTTGTAGGTCCATTCCAACTTGAGATATTCTATGATTTTAGACTGCAGAGTTTTTGAATGATTGAATTCGGACTGCAAACTTTAAAACATTTTGTAATTCATGTCTCACAGCAGGTTGCAGATTTTCAGTATTTGATTAAATACACTTTGTGTGGAGGTCGGTTTTGGAAAATCAGAGAAAGTAGCAAAATGCTTTCCCTAGGAGGAAAAATTAAGAAAACACTATGTGAGTGAAACAAAGGATGCTTCTTTTATCTTTTAAAGAAGAATATGATCCCTTCCTATGTGTCTAGAAAAAGTATTTTTAATTTCTTTTGCGGGTAGTTTTCAGGCTGATAAACCAATAATTATATTGTCTGTTTCTTTAGCTATGTACTCTGGTCCCCTGCCCCTTCCCACTCTAATCTGGAGGATGAGAAAATGGGTCTCCTTGCTGAAGAACTATTGTGGAAGGGGAATTCTCTGTAGATTTTTTTTTTTACTATGAATTTTAATGAATAAATGTGAGATCTAATAGTGTTGGCCTCTGCTGCCTAAGCTAAAAGACAAACAGTGCCTGCGTGAGGTCTACCTGCGGAGTGTGACAGGAGGAAGGATGGTCACACTCTGAGCTTGACCTATTTTCCTTATTTGATGAAGAGAATGAGTGAATGTCCTGGATGCCCATCAGCTGCATGACTGAAGAATCATTTATATTAAAAGAGATTTAACTAAAAGAGTATAGCAACAAATATTTACTTAATTTAGTTAGCACATTCCTGCTGTATTAAAGAGTTTTCTCCAAGGAGAATATGCAGAGCTGTGTGCAAAGAAGCATGAAATTCTTTTTTGAATGTAGACTGTTAGGCAACTCTTCATTTCAAGTGCCCTGTTTAGTCTCTAACAGTTAAAAAACCCCAAACTTAGTTTGTGTTTTCCTTCTAAAAAAAGTAATTTCCTGAGGGTAACTTGGCTTAGGGAAGGACTGGGGATAAATTCAACAGTTTCATACAATCTCCAGAAAGTCAGTTGCCTTGTGAATCTTGCAGAAACCATTTGAACATCTTATATATGTAAAGTTTGGGAATAAAATACTGTGAGAACATGATTTAGTGTTTTTAGGTAGGATGAAACTGACTTCAAAGATTTTTGTTTTGTAAAAGACAGATTTCTTATCCCTTCAGAGAAAAAGCTTTTCATATTTCTTTTTATTGATGAGTTATTTTTAAGGATAACATTTCTCCCTTGTTGCATAGAAATTCTCCTTGATGATTCAGGTTTGTGCTGAGGTATGTGTACATGCAGGATTTTAAAATAACCATACTGTTTAAAATACGGAGTGTGAAAAGTCATAATCCTATTGGAAAGTCAGGGTTCTACTCGCTAATGTTTAGCACGGGTGTTTTGGTTTTTTTTTCCAGTGCATGAAAAATCTATACAAAGACAGTATTTGTCATCGTGAGTCAGGAGATGTTGATTACTTGAACACAATGCTTAATTCGCTCATTAAATGGTCCTTGAGAGGGTTCTGGGGGAAAATAGATATGAAGTGTAAGTTCAGATTTTGTCAGGTTTGCTACAAGTTTAGTGGCTGCTTGCCAAGGGGTAACAGGACTTCAGGGAGCTCATCTAGCCCACACTTGTGTCCCAGGGCAGCAACAGCTGTCTCTGCATCTTCCAAAAACTGCTGCCTCTCTCTGTACCGAATTTGGCCAGGACCACTTGTGAAATATGTCAGTAATCAACACAATCTTAGTAACTCTCAGCTTTTAATTTACATTTAGTCCTTCACTTACACCTTGCTGCAAATTCTTTTTTCCAATAAACTTTATTGTAAGTATTAACATACTTTACGCTCACAGTTATTGCCTATTTAGTGGCTGTGGATCCCTATTGATTTTAATATCCCAAAAGCAAAGTCAGTTGTATAATTCCCTGTATAAATAGATGACAATAAAATAGGGAGCTTGGTGGCTTTCTGTAGATAATCTGTTTGGAAATAAATAATTAATTGTCATAAATACATCCAAAAGGAAGTTGTCTGTTTTTTCTCTTTTGTTTTTTTGGGTTTTTTTTGTTTGGTTGGGTTTTTTTGTCGTTGTTTTTGTTTTTGTTTTTTTTGTTTTTCCTGAATTAAAATATCGGGTAAACTCTACTGTATTCTGCAGTGTTTTAAGATATTTTTCCATGTGAATTCTGCATTAACTTTTCCATTATTGTATGAAAGTAAGAAAACTCATTATTTTTATAGTCACCTGGAAAATTTCCAGCCCAAAAAGTTTTTGTAATATATTTATCTCTACATGATAGGAATTCAGTATTTTGAATAAGTTAGACCATTTCTGACTCACAAGTACAGAAACTCATGAGAGTGAAGCAAATGGCTGGGGTTAACCACACACGCAGTTTTTATTAAGCTGGTAAAAAGAGGGCTAGGGAAATACTGTGCTTGCATTCTGCAATCTAAGGACTACATTTTTAAAGGAATGATAACTGAATAGAGGTGTTTACTTAGCTGAGTTCTGTTTTGTTGAGGAGATGATGGTCTCATTTGTTTAGCGAGGGGTTAAACAGAAACTAATCCTTTAAGCTTACTTTGAAAGGTGGCTATCTTTCCAGCAAGAGAGAGTATTGTTTGCTTTGCCAGAAACAGTGTAAGTGTTCCTTAAATCATCATGTTCTCTAAAAGAATAAACTTCTTAGAGAAAGAATATCATGGGCATAAGAAATGTCTTTAGAAGATTCCAAAATCAATGAAAGTGCTTTCATTTGTATCTAACAAACATGGGCATTTTGCTTGACGTAGGCTGTATTAAAACTTTTGGTGAAGAAAGTAATTTTTTGTGTGACAATTGCTGTAATAGAAGTATCCTAGGTTATGGGAAATGGAACAGAAGTGTGGTTGGCTCAAGTTAATTACATTTATTCAGATGAAATACTATTCTACTGTACTCTTCAGAACAGGCAGAGAAAATACCAAAACCTTCTTCAGCCAGTATTTATCTATTTCAATTATTTTTGACAGTTTGTGTTGCATGTGTGCTTTAGCTACAGTGCCTTTATATCGACAGTTGGTAGCACAAGCCTTTTAAAGCACAAAGGGTAGCAGTACTTCAGCCAATCTGTGATAAAAGGGAAAAAATGAAATCACTATGGAAACTGCAGGAAGAATCTAAAAGCTTTCTTTATAAAGTAAACGTCTGATGTTTGTGACTGCGGGGGCAAAAAATTCATAAATCTGTACGATGCTATCATCTCTGATTTGTTATCGCAGCAAATGCCAAGTCTAAGCAGTCTGACCTTAGCCTTATTAAGTGCTTTCTTTTCAGATACAGTTATTATTTGACAATAGAGAGACTGCAGTGCTGCAAGGGGGAAAACTAATATATTTAAAATATGTGTGTGTGTGTGTCTACGTGCGTCTGTGTGTGTGTGTATATATAACTATCCATCTTTTTTACCCTGTGAAGCTTATAGAGTTGAGAGCACCGAATGTGGGAACTCAGGGACTACTATTCTGAGCACAATCGAGAAAACTATGTTTCGTCCCATTGCATGTGCTTGTCTTTGATCTCAAATTGAAAATCTCTCAGCCTCTTCCTCCAATCCAAAAGCAAATAAATATTGAGAGAAAGAAACCTCTCTCCTCTCAGCACACAGGGCCTCCACAACCGAAAAATGAAGGTGGCTTTAAGAGCTCTGATGAACCTGTTTGGACAACAGACAGCAAAAAAAATACCTGTCTTGGTGGAGGAGTTTAAGAACACTGCAGAGATCATCAGACAGTACAGAATATCTTGGCTCACAAGGGCCATTCTCTTTATCTCAAAACAATACCAGCCAAGCTCCTCTGTACCTACGAGTGAAGAGCTGCAGGAGCAGAACAGTAACTAAAACAGCTTTTAAATATGAATCTTCTTGTCTTATTAAGAAAAAAAAGGAAAAGAAAGATAAATACATGAATTCAAAGCAAGGCAAGATATCTGGTAAGTATTTTTATTGCATTTGGCTGCTTGAGCTGAAAGATTGTTTTTAGTCATAAGTCTCTGCTATGAACAAGATTTGAATGAGTGTGGGGCTTTTGTGAAGTTTTTTAATTATAGAAAAATTTCATGCCCACTTTTGCATCCCCAACTTTGATAGTTTTGGATTTCTTTGTTTTGTTGTTGTGCTGTTGTTAGTGTGTAGACTTTCCAAGTCTGATGTTTCAAGATGCTCAAAAGAGCACTGTTGTTCCCAGGCTCTTGGACTATAAACATGCCCATGGGTAATACATATTATTGTATATTATATATACATACAAAAAACCAGGCTTTAATACTTGTTTTAGTGTGGCAGTTTTCAAATATACTGATAATGACCCAAGCCAGGCAAGTATTTTCTGACCGTTTCAAGCTCTCAAAACAGTGTGAATGCTTTAACTCTTATTGAATAAGTTCATATATGAAGATTTAATCTAAGACAGGTGACAGCATGAAGTTATTTGGCTATAAATGTGAGAAGCCAGAAGAACCCTTGATTATATTTGGATTTCATAGTACATTGGTGAATGCTACTATAGTATGTGCTTCTGTTATTAACAGAAAGATTCCAGGTTAACAGTAGAAAAACAGAGACTATACAATTCTGTCAGAAGCAGGTCAGTCTTTCAGTAACAAATATAACTCTAAGAAAATATATAGTTTGACTTATTGGCTTCATTGCAGCTTTTTATACATACAATGAAAACCAATTATCTGTGGAGGAAATTTGACTTTGTGGAATGGAATTAAATTGCTTTTTAAAGGCTTGCTTAAGCAGCACTAGCTGGAGGGAAGTCCAATAACATTTTTAGCTCTGAATTGTAATGACTTTGCTACATTAATAAATCAGGTTGTGTTCTGGCTTTTATCAAAAGATTCCAAGGAAGAAAACTATCCACGGCAGGTTGAAGCTACAGGGGCAGTCCTGACTTGCCTTTCTCCATCCAGCTACTTTACTTCAAAAAGTGTCCCTTCAAAAAACAGCAACTCCCAGGGATCAGTGCTTAAAACGGTAGGTCCAAATCCATCCAAGGTGATGAAAACAAGTGATAAATATTTATTCCTGATAGCAAGTGAATTGTCAAACTGGAATATCTGTAATGTAGTGTGCCTACTTAAATCACTGTTCTTAAGGAAGCGGGGGGAAAAATCCCTTTCATGTTCAACACATTTGGGGTGGTGTTGGTACTGTTTAGGGGATTTTGTGGGTTTTTTGTTTGTTTGGGGATTTTATAAAGAAAATATCTTGTTCTATTTATTCTGTTTATCTCTTTTCTTGATGTGGAACTGGGTACAAGATTGACTTAAAAAGTAAACTTTTTCAAAAGTGATGGTTTAATTCACTCTAAATGTGTCAATATGCCCTGTTACCGTAATTCAGGTACTACTAGTTAGCTAGGCAAATGGTTGGGCTCAGTGTGGAATGGATGAAGGTTTTACAAAGTATGTATTTGGGACTCAGAATCTGAAACTTTACAAAAAACCAAAAAAGGATTTATTCGCACAGTGCTTTGGTCTGCTGATGTTAGCTTGAAAGTAATTGGGGGAGAAAAAAAAAAGATACTGTCACCTTCTACTCATTTTCTCCAACAGATCCCATATCAAAAGTGTAATCTGTAGAAGGAATGTGAACTGGTGAAATGTACCTCTGATGTTGGTTTCCTATGCCTTTATGTAGAATGTTTGTAATTATCTTGCTGAGTTGTAATCCCTGACATTTGCTTTCACAAGGCATCTAGTGGAGAATGCAATACTCTAATTACGTTTCTGTGAAAGAGTTGAGGGGAAAAAATGTTATGCTCTTTAGAACAGCATTTTAAAGTAAAGGAATTTTGTTAATAATATACATACCAAATTTTGGGAAGGTTGAGGATTCTTTATGGACTGTAATTCCGGGTTGTTTTATACTGCAGTATACAAACAGTTGAATGTATGTTAATTATATGTTCTTTTCCAAAGTACATGCTTTGCTAGCCTACACCCAAAGCAAAATAGGTACTGGCTTCTGTCGAAATATCTTTGTATCGTTATGTTTGCTATCTTACATTTTTCAGTATTTTCTGAGATAAATGAAGTCTAGTTACCACATAATAAATAAATATATTTTGGTTAAAAAAAAACATCAGTGCTTTCTTATATGATGTTTTACAGTAGCTTTTGTATTAAGGAAACAAAGATCAAGAACAACAATGAGTTAAATTTAAATTGCACTTCATGAAGATCATCTCCTGTTACGTTCTTTTATATAGGGGACTAGCCACAAACAATGTGAAGTTGTAAAACTGACTTTTGATCATGGAGGGAGCTCACTTTTTACAGATAGGTTTGTCTACAAAGTGAGGCAAAAGGTTAATTGAGGTTGCATACTTGAATACCTTATGTGCATTTCACCTCTGTTAGACAGTTACTGAAACACTGTGCTTTTTTCATATCTGGTATAAATAATTTCTGAATACAAAGGTATTTACTACAGAATCATTAAAATTGAATCTCCAAAGGAAAATGGATACATGATACTGGTACATGCCTTTGTTTGCCGAAGTGGGGCTGTGTGAGTTAGCTGAAAGAAGTGACTCCAGCAGTCTGTTCTCAAGCGAATTTCTCAGATGCAGAATTGTTATGCAAGACATACCTGGCTTTCTTTATGCTCTCTTTTTGGGAATTCAGTTCAAACTGTTCAAATATCCTATGGTATGTGAGATTAGTTACTCAAAGTGGTGCCCATAATGCCAGCTTTTAGTACATGACTTGTACAATTAAAAAAAGAAGAACAAAATTAAAACTAAATTAAATTTGTTTATTAAAATGGTTAATGAATTTATTAATTGAAAATTAAAAAGAAATTAAAAAGAATTAAAAACAAAAACAAATGGAAAAAAGCCTTGCTTTTCCTCCCCCTTAAGTGGCCCCTTTTTTCCCTTCCACTTTGTGTTAGTGTGTTTTTTGTTGTTTAAAATAAAAAAAATAGAGAAAAAAAAAGTAGGGCCAATCAGTGTAAACAAACATCATACTTTACATAAATCCCATAACTTGTATTTTATAGCAAGACATCTGTTACTGGTGACTTGGGGTAGACTTGGCTGGGAAGAGTGGCCATTGCCCCCTCAAAGGTGACCTCCAGAGATTGTGAAAGTCTTTGGGCAAAATACTTCTCTTCAGTCTTGTCTCAAAAGTTGAAGAAAGATGCTTCCCTCATGGATGCAGCATAGGGGTTGCTCCAGTAACAGCGGAGAGGGTTCCTGAGGAGGAGGAGGAAGTCACACCTTCATAACAAGCACCAACATCTCTGTCTTCCCACAAAGTGCCCAGCTCCAACATGAGCTCCCTCCAGAAAGTTTTCATTCTTATCATCCTGTAAAGGAGTATTTACTAATGCTGTGATGCTTTTGGATGTCCTGTGTGTTCATGGAGATACCAAGCCAGCAGCAGACAAACAGATACTAGCAGCAGGATAACACGGGGGTGGAAGATGTGTGGGGCCCTTGATTCAGGGTGAAATACCTCAGGGTTATTACGCTTAGAAAGGCCTTGCCAGAGGTTGAAATCAAATGTGACCATGCTCAGGAGCTTGTCACAGGGTCCTTAGCAGGGCTTCGAAACAGGCTTTCCATGGCATGGTAGTGGTGGTCTCCGTTTGGCAGCGAAGTGCATGTACTGGGCAGGGTAGGTGTTTCCAGACAGTCACGTGCACTCCATGGGCTTTTGTTGTTGCGGCTCCATGGCCATGTTCTCACCAATTTTTCCATGCTGTACTCCAGCAGCAGAGGATCTTCTTGGCATTTATTTCTCCAGAAATTTTAAATTCCATTTAGTGACAGGAATTTGTTACTAGTTGGCTCAAATAGAAGGGAAACTGGTGCACAATGCTTCAGAATTCACAATAAATTAATCTTTTTGTCTAAGAACACTATTAAATTGCAGACATATTTATATCTGAAAGCTTTTTTCCTACATAATGCCCGGCATTTACTTAAGCCAATGATAAAAAGTACAGTCCAAAGAATATGTCTATCCCTAAGCACTGATATTCCAATTGACATGAAAGAGATACTCTGGAATTAAAAAGCAACAAGATTTTTGAATGCAAAGTCCTGGTTCTTTAAAACACATTGAGTAGGCTAGACGTATTCTGCCACACAGGGCATGTTATACTGAGTAACACTCGTTTGCTTCCCTGTTTGTCAGTTTGTTTCCTCGCTGCACTGGAAAAATTTTGAATGGCTCTGAACGCCTGACATTTTGGTAGGAATGTAATTAAATTCTCAAACATGCAGAAAAGGTTGCTTTGAAACACTCCAAAGTGACCATTGGCAACTTTCAAATTAAATCACATACAGTTTTTTTAGCATGTCATTTGGAAGTTGCTGATAAAATGGTTGTTTATTTGTAATGGGTAGGAAGGCCTCTCTGAGTTGTTAGGGTCTGTCAGGGTAAAATACTGATTTTGACATCATGTCTCTAATTTGCACTTGTGTTAGCAGTCTCTTTTTTTTTTTTTTTTTAACTGTGCATTTTATAAATCTGATTTTATTGCCACGTGAAATCGTTGCTGGTAATCTTCAACCTTTACACCTTAAACATGCCTTAAAGCAATCCAAGCCACCCACCCTAAGGCAAGTATACCCATGCATATACACATCCTACTACAGTCTGCGTGAAATGAAATTAAGACTGACTTACACAGAAGAAAGGAAGAAAGTGTTTTAGAGCTGAAGTCTGCACCTGGCTTGAACTTATACAATAGTTATACAGAATGAATGATCATTAGCTTTTCATATAAAAATGCATTACTTCCTCAAAGTCAAACAGAGTGTAAATGTCAGGATATTTCCTCCAACATCTTCATAGACCGCATCTTTGCAAAAAAATGCTTAAGCTCCATGTCATATAAAATAAAAAAAAACCCAGAACCTTTTGTGCAGATAAAATCTCCTTATAGAAATATATAACTGCTATGAGACTGAAGTGAGTATCTCTGCTTTTTATGCCAGCTAATTACTATCTACTTGCTCTAGCACAATTTGCTACTGGAGATGCTAACTTCATTTTCAGTCAATGCTTAAAACATATGTCTGTTGGAAAAATGCTGAAGCTTTTGCACTAAATTTCCCTGGATTATTTGAGCAAGGATGCATGTTATCTATTCCAACTGTTTTATTTCCTCATGATTGATGAAAATTCAGAGGAAGGCAGAGCAGGACTTATTTCCCTTACAGGATTGGAATACTGTTTTAGTGCTGAAGTGTGCTGCCGCTGTGTTGTCCAGCATCAGACTAGATGAGATTTCAAAATGAAAGTCAATACTCCTAAATTTGCATAGGATTACTGCCTATGTACATGAAACATTTTTCTTAACAAAGGCAGAACAATTTACTGATTTTCATTTTTTTACCTTCCCTGTTCCTCCCTGTCCAGGGCAAAAGGAGATCTTTGTAAAAAGTGAACTGCTAGTAAATAAAGAGTTAAACCGAAGGCAGGCTCGCTGGTTTGTTGAGATCTGTCAGAGTCTGAGTGGCTGGCTACATATCTGTCTCAGGAACAATAGCTACCTGTATTCTGCACGGGCTGCTGGGCAGGCACTAGCAGTCTGGAGAAGGTCTGCCTCTGTTAGACGCTTTTTAGTGGGAATCCCTAATGACAGCCCTACTTCTCATTGGGAGGGGGGAGAGAAATCTTGTCTACTCTGTTGATGAGGGACAGAGCTTTGATCATTTTCATTCAGCCTTGACTTGGCCTGAGGTTTAGGCTCCCAGTCCTGAAGTCAGCAGGCTCTCTTTTCTCTTTTCTCACACACACACACACTCGCACACCCACACACACCCCTTTGCTGGTCTGTGCAGGCAGATTAGTGTCACGGCTGTGACTGAGGCACAGAGCAATAAACATAGCAGAACCAATCTCCATGGTGGCAAGAGGGGGCACTGGAGGTGACAACAATGGAGAAGGATCTTTCTTCTGACAAGTTTTAGGTAAGAGAGACTATTTATACCCTCTGCCAAGTATTTTATACCCTTCAAAATAAGTTAGAAATTGGTAGATTGCAAATGTGCCTTGTTATAGAAATATCTTAGTTTACTGCCGTATCCAGGCTGTTACTAGCGTTTAATCTGTAATTGACGTGCTTTGTGCTATGAGAATGTTTGCAGAGAGCAGACAGGCTTTTTTTTGTGGAAGTGGTGGCTACTATAGTTATGTTCTTGAAAATATAAGACCTCTAATATTTGCATTTTTAAAATTTATTTTGTCTGTGTTAAAATTGTGCTTAGCTATCATAAATATCCATATCTGATAAAATGTTGTGTAGCTGATAGCACACATGCAATATTAAAACAGTGCTCCCTCAACCCTAATTTGTAATTATTTTTACACCCTTAACTGCACTAGGGTCAGAGAGTTTTAAAAATTAATGAGGTTCCCTGCTGAGTTCACATAGTATAATCTACATGAGTTGTTGCTGCAGAGGGCTGAAATTATTCCTGCATGTTTTTAATTAGGTGTAGAATTTTTGTTTCGATATATTTCTGCCGAGTACTCCTTTAAACATCAATTTATGCAACCTGCAGTAAGAAGGGAAGGACAATCTATTTGTAATAATGACAAACTGAGCATGGGAAATACAGGGCATACAGAGGCAATACAGCACAAACATTTGCTGGATGCGTTTTTTTATTTCATGTGTTAGATCTGTGTTAGATTCCTGCAGCTGTGATCAGCTTCACCTATTTACAAATAACTACTGCTCTAAGGAGAGGAAAATGAGCAATACTTAGCGCTTTGTGTGAGACTGGAGTAATAGGTTACTGATGTGTTTGGAACATTAGAGAGAATTGTTCGAGTACTTGAAAAGATATATAAAAGAGAAGAGGAACAGTGCAAAAAGAGGTAGTAAAAATGAAATAATGGACTATCCCTTTTCCTGGAAACACGAGACAGATAGTATCATCAGTGCTCCTGGAAAGTAGAATTTGCTGAATATCTTCGAATGGAAGGACTCAAAGGAAAGGGGGAGGGAGCTGTTTACTATGAAATTTCCATATTGAAATTGTCAAAGTTTCATACCGCAAGATTTAAAGTGTTGTTTATTATTTATTATAATCTACTGTGCATTATGTTTAAATGGCAAGCATTTTAAATCTGAGTATAGTGTAATCAGTGCTAAAGACATGTCTTCCATTTGCAAGACCCACTCTGAGCTTCCTGTGATATATTGTTATGTAAATACTGTGCAGCAAGGGAAAGCAGCACTATGGAGATTCAATTTACTTTGAAAGTTGTTCATTATGGAAGGGATGAATGTTATTTATTGGATGTGAATCAAAGGCTAGAAATGACTTTTTCACTGTGAAGTCTATTGTGATGGGTGCAGCGTGATCTAATCTTTTTAATTTTGGCTTTCACACCAGTGGAGATGAAAAGAGATCTGAGCTCATTTATTGGTTGCTAAGTCTTACTGAAGGCCTAAGTACCATTCTTGGTTGCTATGGCCAATCTGACCTCAATCTATGCAGTTTTAGGGACTTAAGCAATCCCTTTTTTATTTAGGAGCATGTACCTTGATTTATGTCCAAAATTGTGCCTGAATGTCTTTGTCTACAAGTGATAAATGGTGGTGTACAATTCATCAGTTCTTACAAGTAAACACTGCTGTCCCACTAAAAATATGTTTTGTTCTGAGTTAATGGTATGGAACAAGCCAGTCTCCACAAATAGCTATCTTTTATTGTAGAGAGCCACTGAAAGTTGGAGCAAAGTGAAGGAAATTGGCATTCATCTTCTCTGCCATTAGCATTTCATTTGTGCTCTCTGGTGATGAGACTGTGTGTCCATGGACAATGAAAGGCTAGCATTGTGTTTCCCCGCCTGAATATATAGTTGATCAATCATGAATTTCTTTATTCTGAACAGAAATTAAAAAGTCACGAATATGATGTCTTATGCTGTTTGCCTGCCACTTTCTTATTACTAACTGCAAAAATATTTGCATTCAAATAAACTGTGTCCTAGCTGCAGGAAATTCCCAGTTTCCTAGGCAAGTTCCTTGTTTTCGAGTAATATCAGATACATGAAACTTTGAGACATGTACTACTTTTGCGGTTCTTAGTGGTGCTTAGTTTTTCATCTATATTAGAACTTCTTTCAGTAAGAGCTGTTCCAAGAGGTAATTGAGAATATAGAGTGGTTTTTATGATATGAGTAGTAATTTTTTTGCATTGAAATTGCTGGTAGCCATTCAAGTTGTACATACACTGAACAAATGTGATACAGAATACGCAGTAGCAAAAGCAAAATATTTTGCTGGGGTTTTTGGTCATTCTTCTTCTTATTATTATTATTATTTAGTTTTTTGTTAGGCTTTTTTTTTTAGATAGAGTCGTAATAAGTATATAAAACTATATGAAGCTGAATGTTAAAATGGCTCCTGAAAAATTTGCTACTGTAGATTTACTGGTCGGTAGAGGGAAAATTATTGATCTTAGTACTTGACAGTATTATAAATGTATTGCTTAAAACCCCAAAACTTTTTGTTTTTAAAAATGTAAAGAATAGCTGGATATAATAGAGTTCAGTATAGCTTGGGACAAAAATCATTCTTCAATTGGATGCCTTTTAAAACTAGTGTCTTAGAAGAAAAAGTGGTATTTCCTGAAGCCTGATTTCTTTTCATAACTTATTTTTAATATTAGGCTACAGTGAGGGTTAGTATTTTAATTGAGCAATTTTTAGTCCTCCTGAGGTGGATTTTAAAAATTTTAATCTAGAGTGGTAACAGATTTTCCCCGTATACTCAGTAGATGATAGTTGTTGAAATCAATTCTCAGAGATGGAATTTACAAAGGCTTCTGGAACTACTGAGCTGCTTTGCAGCATCAGATTGATAGCAGAATGTGCAGAGGCAGTTTCTTGGGGTTAGTTCACAATAGTGCTATTGCTTCAGGGCTTTGAAGAGTTGTTAGCAGCTATTGCTAAAAGTGGTCTGAGATGTTAGTCACAGAACTAACCTGGATTTTCTTTTCGTAAAGGTGCTTTGTAATAGTCCAGTGTTCACCTACTGACTGCTTTATACAATAAGAAACTCTTAAATCAGTCCTACACACTTGGAAGTAGATTTATGTCACTTAATATAAACGCTACCAAACAAAAAGACCATGTTTTTTAAAGAGAAATGTCCTAGAAAAAAACATTTAAAAATACAAATCAAGACTGCATTGTTGTTTCTATAATGTGTTTTAGTGTTTATTATTTGTTTCTACAAATGTAAGGAAATAATAGCTGGTTTGCTGATCTTCTGAATTTTTTTCATTTAATAGAACAGAGACTAAAGAAGCTTTGTTGAAGGGTTTGTATCTTTTGTCTTTTGCACACCTGTATTTGAGTTAACTGGTTTCTGCATGCTTAGGCAGAAATTGCTTTTGGAATAATGGTTTGTAGGATCAGGACACACAGTATATCCTTATTCTTCTTGTTATGATTTGGTCAACTAAAATGCAAATATATTATGAAATAGTCTCTTCAAAGGTACAGAATTCTGCTTAAAAGGAGAGAATGCAGACATTCTGTCTTTGTATTTCAGTAGAGCATAATAAAAGAGTGTGGATTAACTGGCAAAAATGTCACCACCACCTCGGTGGAGTACCTAAGTAAGAGGAAAAAATCATTACTGTTTTTTGGGAGTTCCTTCAGCTTATGAAACAAGTTTCCTTTACTGATAGTATAGTTTTAATTTTTGTAGCAGACTTTCCATTTATCAAAATATATGAGTAAGATCCATCAAATTGCAATTTGTTGCAAGAAAATAGGAAAATTTATAAGCTTATTTTAATCAGTGGTCATCTGTGAATAAAGTCATTATTCTTTCTTGTCAACAGCTGCTTTTTTTAGCTAATTTATAGTCCATGTTTTGAAATAAAGGTAAAAGAGTGGAAAACCCCTGTATTTTTGCTCTATTAAATGCATGATTTTGCGTGTAATCTTGCCAGTAACATGTACTTATTTTGGATACATTCACTATAAACTCTGTTAGCTATCAGTCTGCTTTGTAAGAAAAATAAAGGCATATATAATAATATTATGTATAAATAAGTACATGATCATAAATCTTGCTGGTTTATCTCCCTCATGTTTTCCATGAGATGTGCACATATTCTCTCACATGTACCCAGAGTGAACAAGCTGTGACATGTAAAATCAGTTCCCACAATTTTTTGAATTTTAGATGAAGCCAAAACTGTACAAGAATAAATTTCTGAAAGGTACAGTTAATTTTGACTACAGTTTTTTCTACACCCATGAGGTTACAGTAGGTCATGCACTAGTAAAATAATGCAGAGCAATTATAAACTACATGTGTTGGGTTTTTTTTCTTCCTTTGACTTTTCTGACAGCTTTGGCACAGTTCACATGTTGGGGACACAAAATGAGGTAGCTTCCAGACGACATCTGTCTTACCCAGCCTGCTCTTGCCCCCGGCCATAAATATTGAGCAAAGTATTAGGTTTATTGGTAAAAGCCCTTGGTTCCTCTTCCCTTTGACTGGGACAACAGAGTCACCCACCTGAAGCTGGAGGAAATCCTCTTGCTCTCACACAAGCAAACAGTATGTATTTCTCTCTATCACGTCAATGTTTGTTGTCACACATGCATTTGTATTTACCTAATTGATCTAAGGCTACTAATGTATTCTTATTCATCATTTCCTGGTGTAATTTGCCATAGCTCAGCATCTGATTCTCCACAGTTCTTGCTGCTCTCTTGAGATATCTTATTGACTAAAGTCTTGTGGAGGATTGAAGCAGTGTCTGGGTGGCTCATGTTGTTATTTTGCCTACAGAGGAAGACTTTTAAATTTGACGATGAACAGCACAAACCCCTTTCACATCTGATGGTTGACCCAGGTATCATCAGTGTGCCATCCTCTCCTCTCCTTCTCATTGTGGCTATTGTCTGTATATCACTCTGCAGACCAAAGATGCTTGAGAACAGAGTGATTTGGATTAAATAATCCATTATTTAGTAACAATCTTCCTGTGCACTTAATGAGATACGGGTCTGATCAAAAACAGAAGAAAGGTAGTTGTGTAATTAAACATGTTATAATGAGGTGCAGTTCTGATTTCATCATCAACATTAATTTTGGTTCCTCACTTATTGTTTATTTTATAATTCTGTACCCTCTATCATAATCTTTAATATTAATTCCTGTGTGTTTATATAGAGACAGTGTGTGTGTAGTTAAGTTTGTGAGAATTGTGGCTTTGAATAGCATCCATTTTGTTGAAATGAACTGGCAACCAAAATATACCCGCAAGGTTGTCTGAATATTATTTCCCACATTGTTTTTTTTGCTGTAAATCAATAGATTCTATCAGAGCCTGGCTGAGCGAGAACACTTCACTTTGTCTCTCTCTATCAATTTCATCATCTTCAATCATCTTGATGATACTATTGACCAATTAGATAAAAAATTTTCAGGCCTCAAGTACAGGGTGACGTATCATTCTCTCTTCAGAATGCAAGGAAGAAGTAGTTACTATCTCTTTGTCTGGAGATATTTTGGGCCACCTCCTCTGTAATTTGAGTCTGTTTGAACTGCAGGCCAAGCTGTCCTCTACTAAACTAAATACCTCTGTGATGTGAAGCACCTGAGGAAGGGTCACCTGGTTAGCAGTGCTGTGATTTTGTGCATGAAGGAGTGAGCAGGAGCCTTTCATTGCAGCAGCTTTGCTGACCTGGGCCAGCAATGCCACGGAAACTGCTTGTCCTGTCTCCTCTTTGTGGTAGAAAGAACTTATAAAGCTTTGCTGATCAACTGAAAACTAATCTTCCTTTTCTTTCCCTGGTAGGGTTAGTTTTCAGATGGATCAATCACCTGATCCAGCTGACTGCATGGCTGCTCATGTGCTGGTGGCTGCACCGGAGGGGCAGCTCTAGCAGGGATGGAGGCTGCAGAGGGCAGGTCAGCTCTTTGAGCTGGGTCCATCCTGGGCCCTCAGCAGGGGCTAAAGCAGTGTTTGTGGACAGGCAGCTCTGTTACACTCCCCTGCCCCTCTTGCTCCTGCACCTTTTGGAGCAAAAGCCACCTGCCTTGGTGATTTCGAGTGTTGAATAATGTTATGATTAGGATGCTTCTCTTCTTTGCCCTCACATCTCAAAAGGGATCTGATCCGGTGTTTCTTGCTCCACACTGTTAACATCATTTCTTGCAAAAAAAGCATTTGGAACAGTCTTTAGGTCAATCTGTTAGACAAAGATATTATTCCCTTAAACCTGAATGAGAACGTAGACCCCCTTGAATTCTAGTTTCAATTCTCAATGCTCTAAATGTGCCATGCTGTGATTAAATTGCAGGTGCACTACTAAAATTGGTAGGTTACATTTTCCAGAGGTGTCTCTTACCTCTGCGGGTTTTTTATTTTTAGTCTGTTGAGGTATTTCCTTTAGCTTCTTCTGCTTTTGTTCAGTCTACTGTTATTGATTGCATGGGTTCCAGCCCTCCGCTTTAAAGAGGTAGGAGAAGTTTGCTCTTTCATTTCTTGCTAGTAAATCCTCAAGCACTTCTTCAAAATCATCTTTATCTTCAATAACAGCTGTCATCTTCCTCTGGGCCTGTGGCATCAGAAAATGGTGGCAGTGTACTCCTTGCTGATGGCATTGACTTGAATGAAGAAATTAATTTTTGTAGTAATTTTTGTAGCTTTCAACATTAAATTTTCTATTTTACTATGGCAACTATACTATATAGGCAGCAATGGGATCTCTACAAATAACTTGTGTAGCTGTATTATGTTCATTACTGTTTAATATCTTCTTCTTAAAAATCTGAATTCCTGTTGTTGTGACAGGGGCTTTGCATCTAAGAATGGAGAACTAAGGCATTCAAGACCTTCACTTGGCCATCAGCTGGAAACCATAGATTTGAAAAATGACCTCATTGTTGGAAACTGAACCAGTCTTCATTCTGCTGCTTAACATTTGGTTTCCGTCACTGAGGAAGTATGGTAAATTGAAAGAGAGTGAGTGTGATGGGGGCACTGTAAGATTCTCTGTCAAATTAAACTACGAGCTTGGCGTGTCTTGGCAGGGTTGTTGCATTGACACAGATGGCAACTGTACTGTCCCATACCAGGAATGCTGATTTGAGCAGACTGCTCTTCTTTCTATGATGAGAACACAAATTCGCACCTAACATGCAGTGAAGTGCAACAGACACTAAAAAAAAGCATAATACTGACTATTACTTCCCCATAAATTATGCCTTTTAAAATTTTTATTAGAAAAAAAATTATTTTCTAGCAGGTTGAAGTGCATGGTTTTAAAAAATTGTTTCTGGAAGAAGGAACTACTAAGTGATTTGGACAAAAAATTTTGCCAATGTGTGTAAATGTGTACTGATATTGCAGAAAATAACCATCATCATGACAGGTAACTTCTGATCACTGCTATCTGCATTCAGCACATTTGTTCAAGACTGTTATCGCACAAATCTGACATTTTTTCTTTCTGTTCGCCACCTTCCATGTCCGTGAAATAGACTTTAAAGCTAATATTTGTCCTTACATTTCTTCATGTTTAGAAACTCTTCACAATTCTAAATATAATAAAAACAGGTACGCAGATACATTCTTTGCGCCACGATATGCATTAGGATTGTCAATTTGCTTTAGCATTTGGTTGAAAACAATAGACAAGGAATATCTAATACTTACTTTTTGTGTGTATATATTAATATATATATACACATTAGTTTATTGTCTTGCCTCTAGACTCACTCACACCCACCAAAGCTCCAAATCTGTTCTGCAATGCATGGTTTGATTTTTCAGTAAGTACATAGTTCATATAGAAGTTAAGGCTTTAATACATTGGAAAAATAAGTTTTAAAAAATCAGTTCTGTTTCTTCTAGATTGTTCAGAGTTCTGGCGCACTGTGCGCACATCTCTTGAAGAGAAACTGTCTGCAGGGCCTAATAGCTACGAGAAATTGTGCTCATATACCGTTGCAGTACTTCTCAAACACTGGAGGACAGCCTCTCCTTTCTCTAGATTTTCTTGGGATACATTTTGCCGCCCCTTCCTCCGCGCTGAGTGTTTCGTAGGCTCCCTCGTTGTTAGCAAGTTGCTAGAAGTTGTTATTGTGTTTTTGCTTCCCTAACCTGCTTCTTCCTGTTTGTGTGCCTGAGAGCAGAGATTTTTTATTTTAAGAACAATTTACTCAAACTGAAATGAGATTAACTGGGGCTGGCAGGAGAAACCATTCTGAGGGACTGTCTGCCTGAACATGCCCTCTCCTTTTGATGAGAGCAATTCCCCATCTTAGAGGTTTTACTAGTCCCCTTGGGCAGTCTGTAGAGAATAGTAACTTCTTTTACATTTGACTACTCAGTTTTGGCCACCTGATGACTCATAGCCATCTTCTCAAAATGTCACTTTTTTGGTTTATTCCGATTGCAATAATAGTGATGGAAAAATTGAAGCAAGTAAAAGAAAAAGTACCATTTTATTAGTGTGCAAACCATTCAAATAATTAAATCAATAAATAAAAGTTTATTCTCAGTACCCTCTCTCTCTAAAACAAGTGAATAACACCAGAAAAAGGTGTTTTTTTAACCTAAACTATTTAAATAGAAAAACATCACATAAAAAAGACTTTCTGAGTGTGTTTTTCCACAGTAAAGGTGGCATTACAATGTACCTCCGAGTATTCAGACTGATCTTTATTTTTTTCAAATCTATTTGCTGATACTGTCCTCCGCATTTTTCTAGAAGCAGGGAAAGGAGGGCAAGGGTTTGAAAAGTCCCCTGCTTCGCAGTTAGCTGACTTTCCCTGTGCTGATTATGTAGCTCAGTATGCCTCCATGTCACTTATTTTCCAGCTTTTGGGGTTTTAGTTTACAAGGGCTGAGGTGTTTCCTTCATCCCAGTCCATGTATCCATCTCTGCAAGGGTGATGGAGAAAAGGGAAGCAGCTGGGATTGAGATGAGCCTTCTGCTGCAGTATGTGCAATGGGTTAGAGGTGACTTCTCTGTTTCGTACACGAGGTCTCCATGTGACAGGGGGCCAACAAAGTGACCCTCAGCACGGGAGGGGTGTTGCCATTATCCTCCCCCAGCTTGCCCAGCCAGGCTTGGCACCGGCCAAATTTGAAGCCTTCAGGTTAGTGAGGCAGGGGATGCTGCTGCAAGGTTTCTATGGAGACAGAAGTGGAAGATGAGAGACAACTAATAAGAGGCCAACTCAGCCAGCTCCTGGATAGTGATTTGAAAGTAAGGACTTTTAAAAATAACCCTTTACCTTATTTTCCCCCACCTAATCTTTGTTTCTGAAGAAAGAAATCAGAAAGTCAGTGGGTTGCCAGCAGCAGTGAATGAGAGCTCTCACTCACCACTTTCATCTGTTGGCTGTCATGCAAGACCTGTAAGTAGCAGTTTACTAAAACTGGCTGCAGGCTTATAAAGTGTGTAGTAATTGTAATTTTGGACTAGAGGAAAATGTGAAATGCATTTTAGAGGTGTTTTTCCACTCCTGTTTTCGTTTTTTTGAATGCAGTAACTTCAAGGATGGCACAAAGCCTCTTTCTAAGCCATGAACTTGCACTAGATATTAACTGTGGCAAAATATATGTGTAACAAAATATTTTTGGTGTATTGTACTCATATCGCAAACTAGATCTAAGTTGTTATTCCCTTTAATCTGTTTTGTTTCTCTTTATCCTTCACAGCATTGTCCCTACACTGACAACTTCTAATGTAGACATTAGAATGTTTCAAGAAAAATTTTATGAAGTTTTTTCCAAGAAAGATCTTAGAAGAAGGTCATCATGTATCAGTGACAAAGGGAATTCTTTGCCAAGTCTCTGTTTTACTTTTTTTTTGTTGCATTGTTTCTTTTCTTTCTTTTTTCTCAAAGGGTTTAGGAGGTGGGAAATTATGATTGTATCAATTTCTTACATAAAATCTAAAACAGGCCATAATTGGAATTAAGAGTGGATTTAGTGCCTTCAGTCTCATGCTGGATTGATTTTTGCTGCTGTTATGTTAATGTGACACTTGGATGCTTGTATTAACCTTTAGAATACAGAAACTAGATGAGATTGTGACTCAACTTCTTAATCAATTTTTAAAAATCTATTGAGAAATTAAAGAAAAAATTGTATACTCAAGAGAGGTGGGAACTCCACAACTTTATATAATATGCCAGTTCCCATGCACGCTGATGCTAAACCAGAATGAGAATACCAGCTAGCTGATACCCTTTTGCATCTGTGTGCCTCTTCTCAGACTGAGGTGCCCTGTTCTATCCCTCTGACCGATGCCTTAGAAATCCAGGGAAACCTGGGCCAGAGGTAGTGTAGTCTCTGCCCTCTCTGTCCTGTCACGCATGTGCAGGAATAGTCCTATTTTTCGTATTGTACCCAGAGTCTGATTTGCTCCCCAAGGCCACTTGTGCATGTGATGTGCACGTCTGCGAACATGCGGCTGTGTGATGCTGCTGAGAAAACTCTTCAGAGAAACAAAGTGGTGGCAAAGATCAGAAATCAGCTGTTTGTGGAAACTGGGAGCACCATTGGTTGATTTAGGTAAAGTTCAGTTGGAATAAACTCCTGCACTTCATGCCTCAGTTGAGAGGCACTTCTGAAATTTTAGAGAAAAAAATCTCTTTCTGTGGACAAGTGGGAGCAGAGAACAACGTGTCTGGTTAAGTTGAATGAGAAAAGTTATTTTGCTGGAAAAGGGCCTATGCACAAGGAGGTCATTTGAGCTCTGTGCATTTAGCAAAAATTTTTTCTAGAGTGTCCTACAAAAATTAAATAACCTTTAAAAAAGTTACCAAAACTGAAGCACCATTATAGCGTAAACAAAATAAATTTAATTTACCTCTATGTGCAAATTATTGGACATTATATAGGTTTCCATTGCACAGATGTTTCATTTTTTCTCAGTCTTGTTTTAGAAGCAGAGAGAGGAAAAGGAGTAGGGTGTTGAGGAAGGAGTAGCTCAGGCTTATTTTAATTAATAGTGATTTAAGTATGAGCAATTTCCAGCATCTTAGTATTTCTTACACTTACAGAAAAGAAGAAAATGGTTACTATCTACCAGGAGTTTTATTTTTCCGTTTGATGTACTCTGCATTCCTCCTGTTGATCATAATATACTTAACAGTTGTGCTTGCAGACTTGAAAGTGTAACACATGCTGATTTGTCCTCCCAGAGGCATGCTAGATTTGACATGCAATACACAATTTGACTTTTTAAAATACTGTATTTGTCACTGTTGAAAAGCTTCTAAGACTATAAACATCATTAGTTCATAAAAAACAACAACAACAAAATGAACAGCAAAACGCATCAATTGCTGTAGCTTGCTGTGTTTGTACAGGTATAAGTATACACAGGTATACACAGGTATAAGTTTAGAATATTCATAAAAATATTGAATGTTGCAATGGTGTAGGTACCATAATATGTAAAAGCAATTTTTCAGTAGATTTTTACTGCTGTAAAATAATCCCTCTGGTCTTAGATTTGGTCTTCCACAGCACCATGCTGGTACGGACTTGCTGTTTTGAGTATGTCTTAGAGATGTCAGAATAAAAGTGGGGTTATACTGCTGTCAATACAGAAAGCAGGTCACTTTTCAGGGATGGTCAATGAAATTTAGTCAGGTAAACGTGGAAGGTCCCCTGGGAAGATGATCTAGGCACTTAAATACTTCCTAATTTTAATAGCACGTCATAGATTTTCCTGGATTGACTTTTAAAACTTGCACCAAGTAACAGCAGTGGAAATGCTGCCAGAAGGATTGGTAGACACACCTATCCATTTGTGGAAAATAATTGAGACTGTATGTAAGTAGTGACGGTAGCACCCATTCCCACAGCCTGGGAAGATAATGAATTAAAATATTATTTTTTCTTTTATTTTTCCTAACTAGCCCTGCTGGCATAATTTAAGCTTAAACTTAATATATTTAATGATGTTTAATAATATTTAGACTAGTCCAGCTGGCATGAGTCACACTAAGAGAAAAAAAAGATAACAGTTTTGATATCATTCGCTTAGATACTCATGTGATCGGTCCTAACACATGTCTGTAGAAAAGGAACAGTGTTAACTTATGGCAGTACTACTGCAGGGCACTTTCAGGTCTTGAGGAGCAAATGTTAGCATTTTCTCTGAATGTTTCTTTTGGAAGAGATATTTAGGAAGCAATTTTGCACCCTTGGTTCTGCTTCTGTGCAGATTTTTTTTTGATCCATCCTTATGAGTTTTTCTTTTGTTGCTTTACCAATTTCATTGTTTTGGAATGTCGCACTCATGTGAGATAGTGCCCTTGGAGGGAGAGAATCAGAGAGAGAGGAGGGGGCTTTGAAGCAACTTGGGCTAATCTGATTCATCCTTCAAATTATCCGTGTTCCACAGGGCTGTCTGCCTGGTGAGTATATGATAGCCATCCATCAGCTTTTGCAACTCTGTAGAGGTTGTTTCAGGCTGAGGTCAGATTTGTACAGCTTTTTTTAGAATGGGAGAGAGAAACCTGTTCGAAAATCTATTTAATTTTTGTTTTTCCCCTCCATGTGGAATTATCTCTTTAAATGTTTTTTTTCTTCTTATCTTTTTTCTTTAAACATTCTCAGAAATGTAAATTGCATTGACAGAGAGGACCATTTCTTAGTTTAACAAATCTCACTAGCTGATGGTGTTTTCTACTGTTCAGTCTTATTTTTTTCCCTTCTTAATGCCATCTCATTATAACTATCATATCTTCCACGTCACACTAAGTGATTTAGTGAATCTGATGAGATATAGACAAATGTGTTCACTTGGCCATAGGTTCAGTTATCATCAGTTCTGTCTAATTGAAAGAAATTGTGTCTTATTTTTAAACTTTATCATTCTCCATCAATTTCCTTTCCCTTCTTTTTATTCTTTTTGGTAGGGCTAAGGATAAATGTACTCAGAGAGGTTTTTTACCTCTTCTGAGCAAGTCCCTGAGCCTTCAGCTTTCTTGGGATTGTATATAAAGTGGCAGTTTTGGCCAGATTGAATATGTGTTAGGATAAAGGAATCAGCTAGCAGGTCAGAGGTCTTTCCTGCATGGTGTTTTTAATGCTCACAGATACTACGGTTAATTTAAATAGAATCATAACTAGATATAGGTGTCAGCTCAGGAAAGACTCGTGGACCAAAACAGCGTACCAGGGTTGACTGCTAGAGCAGTCAGAAGCCTCCTGGCAGGAGTGTGCTGGTAGCAGAGAGGGAGTTTCTTAGGAGAGGAATTTGCTGCTGTGTTCACAGGGTGAATGGGTTGAAACAAGAATTTGTGGGGAAAAAGAAGAGAAGTCTCTCTCTCCTGTGTTACAATTAGTTCAGATTTGGCTCTCCTTACACCAGGATATTGTGAGGAGAAGGTGACCAGAGAAGAGCCAGATAATGTTTCTTCTGCTGCCCAGGAAGAAGAAGTTTTAAAACCCTTTCTGGCAGTGTGAAGCTGAGTTGCAGAACTCAGTGCCAGAGGAAATTAAGGAGGACAAAGGTGTGTGTTAAAAATGGAATTAGTGAGGTTCGTAGAGGGTAGATATCACGGTGGCTATAAAATGTAACTCTCATGATGTACCCTGCTCATTCAAGTTAAGTTTAAATCTCCAATTTAACCAGGAAGTGGGAGGAATATGTCCTAGTTTTATAATCTTCCTTAACTGCCTGCTCTGAGCCATGGTCAAGGACAAGCACACATAGTACTGGCAGGACTATCCTTGCGGGTCAGGGAATTGGATTTTTTTTCCTCCAGAAATGAGATGTTTATTTCGGTGTATAGTTCTGCATTTTTTAAAGGTTGCACTGAAAATAAATTCTCAAATTATAGTATTCAGCCCTTGCTCTGATTTGCATAAGGAGGCAATGCACAGGTATTCATTAGGAGCCCATAGTGATCAGGCAAGCTGGATCTTTTACCAGAGTGTTCTTCTCTTCAGGCAGCGCTGAGTCTCGTGCAGGAATTCAGTTACATCGTTATCATTGCACTCCGCTCTTACAGAATGAATCTGACTGGGATATCGCTTTCGTACTTCTAGAAACTGCATCCTGTGGTTTCCGCTATTGCACTTGAGATGGTTTGTGCTCTTTAAAGTTATACCGGGAGCAGCTTAATTTTGTGTCAGGCTAGCTGGATTTTTACGTCACACTTGTAATTTTGTGTCAGACAAGATAGATGTAATACATTCTGACTCTCTTTCACCCCCTGATAAGGATAATTTTTATTTTTTATTTTTTATTTTGTACTGGTACAGAAAGAGGACTTTGGCTGAATTCAATCTATTTAAAGTTTGATTTTCTATTAAAAGTTTAATAATTAGGGAAGAAAAAATACCAGAAATTCCTTGTTATACTATTTTTTTTTTTTTTAGCTTCTTAATAGATGGTAATCTTGAACATTTTTGGAATCATCCGATGAAAGCATATTTGAGGCTTAAATTCCAGGCTTACGGTAGTATGCTGATTATTTCTGAAAAATGTGGTTGACACATAGTGAATAATGCCGTTGAGTTCTTCAGTCTTGAAACAAATATCTACAAGTGAATCTTGGTCCATTCCCACTGTTCTTGCATTGTTCTATTCTCTGTTCCTGGAAGAAGTAAGGTAAGACTGGTAAACTGGTGGGGATGGGCTTAGGTGAGTGGGAGAGGTTGTAACAGTACTGAAGGCTGATAACTACTTTAGATTTTTTAAATCCATACTTGGACTTTGAAGTTTAGTATATTTAGTAAATAAAAAAATGTTAATTTAATTAGCATTTTCATTTATGGATAATCCTGTTTTAAGTTGTCCCTTCCCAAGACTAGTTTTAATATTGGTGTTGTCTGTTCCAAGAAAATAGAAAGCAAAGATTGCTTTTAGATTGGGGGTTGGGAATTTACTTAAACATGAATCCCTGAGGAGGAGAATCACTTAAGTTCTCTTTAGCTCTACCTTAATTTTATTGAAAAGTGTCAGGAGATATTTATATGAAATATCCTCCATCATTTAGAAATTTATGGAAAATTATTTTAGAGTACAAATAGTAAGTTTACTTGAGTTGCTAGTTCACAATTTTGAATTGTGCAAAAAACAGCCCATACATGTTGGGATGAACATTAATTCTCTTGGTAACTGACCAAATTATACTGAAACATATATATATAATTAGTACTGCATCTATACAGTATAGCAACATTTTGGTGGAATCATTCCACTTAGATGTATACCTCTTAGATGCCTTGAACCTGAGTTCCTGGAAAATATTTTCTGGTTATATTAAATAGTATGAAAATATAGATTTTTAAAACCCAGGGAAACATATATTTTTGCCTTTGTTGCAAATCTTGTTGGCATGGAAGTGCGTATGATGGCATGTGCATCCTTCGTTTTCTAGAATTCCAAAATCCAAGGAACATTCTAACAAAATTTTGCTATTCTAATCCACATTTTATATCTGTTTATATAGCAAAATTTAAAAGACTGAAGCCTACAGAATCATAAGTTAAGCTTATATTTCATATTTGTTTCCTGAAAATACCTCCTTTTCCTGGAAGAAGATCTGAGAGGATGCACATTGGTCAGAAATAGCCTCAAGTTCCCAAGCACCAAAGATCTTAGTATTTCATAGCGTTACCCAGCTCGATTTCAACCTAATTTGGCACATAAATTGTAGTTGACCTCAGACAGAATAATTCAGATGTTTGAACCTCTTAGATGTGTAGCCAAAAGCGAATTGTCTTGTTGCATGTATTTTTAAACATCTGCAAGCTGAGCCGAGAAGCAGAATGCAAATTCTAAGACTTGAAGACACCTGTGAGGTTATGAAAATCCCTTTGGGACTGCAGAAAATCCTGGCGCCTATGAACATGGGGGTTTTTTTTCAAGGCACGGTGTCTTTAGAAATTTAGTATTTGTTTTAATTTCTGATAACAGAAGTACAAATGACAATAGAAGCAGCTCATCAATAATTTAATAGTAAATGTACGGTCTGAGATAATAACTTTTGTTGAACCTTTTAATGCCTATTCCATGAGGACTGAAGGAATTTTTTCCTGCAGTTTGCATTTCTGCTTTATTAGGATAGAAGAATAATTTTTTGTTCATGCTTGAAAAAAAGTTGTAGCAGATTAACACTAGCAGAATCGGTTCTTTCAGTAGTTTTCTTTTAGTCAAGTGGGTACCAGTACACAGACAAATGACATTTTCAATAGATTGCAGAAGAAATCCCATGCTTCTTAGTTAGGAATAAGAAACAGCTAAGTTCTCAGCTCATGATAAGTGGGGTTTAGGTGGGGAGCTTTGAGCACTTGGAAAATTTGACTAATATAAAGATGTGGTGATTATTCTACTTAATTAAATGTTATGTATATCTCTATAAATTCCCTATTTTCATTGTACAGTAATTTTTTGCTTGAGATATTTCATTCTCTGACTGTGTTTTTTTAGAAGTAATGGGGGAAGCCTAAGTTTCAGCAGGATGTTCTACCTTCACAAATAGACTTTTGAGGGACAATTGTGTCTAAACATTAAACAAAATAAAATGCTTTTGTTGTCTGAAACCCTGGGTTTGATTCCAAGACGGGATTGTTTGGTCCTTCACCATTATAAAGCCTATAAAATGGGCTCTGATGAGATTTTTTCTGTGGAGGTGGTTCTTATAAGCACCTATAATACAAGATTCTCTTGACTACAAAAGACATGACTCTTTTTATAACCATAAACTCTTTTGGCCAATCTTCTGTCTAGTCATCGGTCCATAACTTACCCCCTTCTACCAGCCACCCTAAGCAAAGTTGCATGTCCGTGGTTGGGGAAAAGGCTAGTCTGTGCACTGATTCATAAGATCCTCTCAAATTTTTGAAAAGTTCCAATATGTTTTTGGAAACATCGCAACCATTGATTAAAATAAAAAAATCTCATGCGTTAAGGAAATGGGTGTGTGGCACCAAGTTTAGATGACTTTGCATCGTGTGCTATTACCCAACAGCACAAATTCAGTAGGTTGTAAACTTGCCTTGGGCTTCCTTAGTTTGTCTGTAGGGTTATTGGTTCTAAAAGCTGTTGTGTTATTAAACTGAAGGCAATAAGTTACATGGGCCCCCACAAGTCTGCAAGTTCATCTGGCATCCCCATACAGGATCTGCTGCCAGTATGCATCCACCGATGAGACCAAACATGCTGTCATCTCTCCACAGAGATCCCTTTTCTTCTGAAAATCTTGTTTTAAAAAATAGACAAATATTTTGGTCCAGGATAATAAGTTTTTCATTTTGAGTTTTAGCAGTTGAAGCAGTAGAAATTACCACATGTGTTTCCTATGATATTGGGATCATGATTGCCTCTCCATCTTCAGTAAGGAGGTGTGCAGGAGCTGCTTCTCTGAATAGTCTCCTCCCTGATCTCATTGGACTAGAAAATACCTAACATCCTGCCAGTGATAACTGAGTGTGGTATCTTTTGCAGCCAGGGAAAGTAAGGAGCTGTGGTTATGATCTTTTTCCCATCTGTGTCACAGAAATTAGCTGTGGTTTTCTCCCACGGGCCTCAGCACAATGTTGGCCTTGAGCTTTGGAAACTTGAAGTGGAGAAAAAGGAAAGAAATAACTGAACTCCATTCCATAAATGAAAATATCCAGGAACAAAATCCAGATGGGAATTCGAGCATATTTTTGAGCGCTAGGTCACCATATTTAGGAGCAATGACTTAGTATATCAGCAGTGAGGAGTATGCAGTGGCCTTAACTGGTGTAATTTCAGTTGTGGGTAATAGACTGTTGTAGCTTTCTGACTATTTACATTAAAACAGGTTGGCATGCCAATACCTGCTCCAGATGAAATGTGTTGGAACTGCACCCTTAAATACCTTTTAACTTATATAGGAATCTTTTCAAATCCAGGTTTGAAAGGTGCCAATGATCCACAGGGATGCACATTTTCTGGGAAAATGAAGCTCCTCTGAGACTGGCAGTTTTGGGATGTTGAGCTCAGAAACAGCTGCCTGAGCAGTGTTCCGGTAGACTGTAAACAGGGAGGGAGATCTGCTACAGTCTTTTGAAGAAAACAATAGCGTGATGTGGTTTCCTGGGGTTTTCTTCCCTCATAATTGTGATGCTTTTGATTAACTGAAATTTTTGACAATGTCTGATCATGAGGTAAACTGAAGTGTAGAGCCTGTTCGCGAACTAGTTCAGCTATGAAATGAAGGTTAATTTATTATGAGTTCAAAAGCAAATTATGTTTTTGGGTAAAAAGTTTGGGATCTATCAAGACAAGCTTTTATGTGAGCCTAAGTGTATTTGGCAGGTTAGCTGCTCTTGTGGGCTTGTTTCTGTCATGTCTTAAGACAGAAAGCAACATGTCTTTGTCACAAAGCAACTCCAAATGTATTATTTCAAATGAGGACGTCATCTGTACTGTGGAAAACACCCTTTTCACTTTCTATTTTTCAGGACTTGCTGACAGAGCAGCAAATTTACCACAAATCGCCTTTGCCTCACCTTGCACTTTCCCTCCACAGATGCCAGGGTCTTGCTGAGCCATTGCCAACCCTCGGCAGTGAGGCTGTGCCGAGCAGGAGGATTGCAGTGAACCTCTTCCCATGTCCTCGGGGAGCCAAATGTCAAGTGTGGCAAATCCCTCTGGGAGGGTAACACAGGTGCGTGAAAAATGTTGGGAATGTGGCTCCATATTGATTTTATATTAATGTTTGACAAGTAGAGTGGGAATAATATTCCAGTGGCAATTCCTCTCCAGACATGCACCATTATATAAAATAAGTGTCAGTGTTTGCCCTCCATGCATGCAGCCTTCTGATTGACACAGATAATTTGAAGATTTTGAAATTTAGGTTGTCCACTCCTCTTTCTTGGCAGAGAAAAATTAATTAGTGTGTCCTGAAATCATTGTTAAGAAAATAACACAAGGGATTTTTTTTTCTGTTCCTTTTGCTCATCTTTGGAGACTTTGAGCAACAGTAAATATTCAGGTTTACCAACAAAGATAAAGGCTGAGGTCTGATCCATCCTCCTTTTCTTCCGCTCTCTGCTGTACCTTCCCATATTTCCCTCAGCCTTTCTTATGACTTCTTAGTAAAAGTCTGCTTCAGATAGTCAGTACCAGAGAACACAGAGATAGAATGTTGATTCTAAGCATAAATATATTCAGATAAATCACAAGTCAGTGATGGGTAAAAATAAAGTTTTGATAAAAAATGAGTCAAGTTCTGCTAAAACATAAGCCGGGCCTCATAAGCAATTCTGATTTTTTTTTAATTGGCTAGTTTCTAAGTTGTTACAATTATGTTCAGGTGCAATGTGAAGCTTTTGCAATTTCAGTGTCAGTGAAAAGTGCACACTTCATAGCTGGAGACCGAAATCCGCTATTCCTTTAGTCAAAAAAATAGGCACAAAATAGGGAAAAAATATTTTCACACTCTATACTGTCAGAGTACAAAAGCTGATGGTGTGGGAGAGCCCTGAAATTTGCACAGAGAGGTTGTGTTCTCCTCTGCTGAGAATGATATCTGTAAACATCACAGTAGAGAACACTATCCTCTGATACATGCAGAGAAATGTCTAATTAACTTATTTTATTGCCTGAGAAATAATTCGAATAATGTGAAATAATTTGATTGCCTCTATTCTGAAACTGAAGGCAAGACTGAAAAATTCCAGGATGTGAGTTTTCCATGGTGACTGAAATCAGCCAGATTGGTGGGACTTGTATGACTTTGCACTAGCTAGTACCTTCTGGGATGAGGACTTGATTCTCACTGCAAATTTTCTCGAGCTGTCTGTTCCTTTCTGTGGTCTTTAATTTCCTAAAGACAGGGAAAAATTAAAGTGAGTAAGTTATCATGTTGGTAGGCTTTAGGAAAAGAAACATGCTATTTTCATTAAACCAAATACGTTCTCAGAAGAAATTTGTTTGGTCGGAGAAAGGATGGTATCCTCACTTCCAGTTTCTCCTGGGACTTAAGAAAACAAACAGAAAAATCCCCATGGTGAACTAGGATGTTTGCCTATTTTAACATTAAATGAGTCACTTAGTCCAGTCACTTTAAAGTAGTAAGAAACCGTAGATACCATATTAGCTGCTCAAAAAAATTAATTCTTTTTTAGAAAAAACAGAAACACTGATTTGTTCACTTAAGCTTAAAAAGGAGTTACCAGGTGGTCTCCTTCCCAGCGTTTGGGCAGATAATACATTCAAGGCTTACAGAATAAAGAAACATAAGCCTCAAGCATCTCTTCTCCTCATATTCTTTTGAATTACTGTACAGTAATTTATGTAAGTAGCTTCTGTTGCTCCCTTAATGACTACCTAATTTTCTTACTGTGTTTCCTCACATAGGATCACAGGATGACTACACAGTTACTTCAGTGATATCACTACTAGACTAGATAATCTTAGATTTCTAGACTGAAATATCTCCACGGAACATGAGAAAAAAGGTTTTTTTAGGCTTGAACAAATACAACAGTGATGAGAAACTAGGTTGTTAAGATTAGGGCAATGGAGAGGTATTGCTTGAAACTGTGATAGTTTTTAATATCTTAGTTTTAAAATGATACTGCAATGCATGTCACAAAAATACTGAATAAAAATATGACTTTTGACCATTTTCAGTGCTGGTATATTTACAAATATTTTCATTTCCTCCCTAGTAAGCTGCCAATTTTAGAAAAAACATTATTATTCAGAGTAAGCTTCTGTGCATGATTTTGAGTGGATATTATGCCAAAAGTGTTGTTTTTTTACTTACTGGCAACATACTTAAGTGTAAATGGTATACCAAGTTAATTGAACAGTGTTTTCTTTTTACTTACCCTTTTGAGAACATAAGATTTTTTCAACAAGATAGAAAATGTCTTTCAACTTTCAGTTAGATAAAAAGAGTTATACAAATATGGTTTAGTAACACTCTTTTATTAAAATGGTTTCTAAGAAAAGAAAATTAGGACTATTTAATGTTTCTCTTCACCGAGGAAAACAATACTGCGAACAGAAGAAACTGCTTATCTGGAGAATAAAATGTTTCTCTGTTCACAGGAGATGCAAATACCTTTTGTTTCATCATAATCAACAAATTTCTCTGCTTATGTTGCGGAGCACAGTTCACTCATAGGTTCCGGTCCAGAAAATGATTTTGAGATACAGTTTAAGCAGTAAGCCTGTAATAGTTCATTATGTTGTGAATTTCCATTGCTCATTCCTATTGTGCAGGTAATGACTTTGGGGGCAGAGAGTGAAATGAAATTCCCCATTGAGTAGATAAACACTCATTTATTACTGCTTCTCTGGGTCCCAAATTATAGGCTAGTTGATAGTGAGAACCTCTATCAGTTTTTAGCCTTTGACTCCAGATGACTGAGGTAATCACATGACTCATATCACCTCCAAAGGAAAAGCTCCTCTTATGAAAGAGTGGTTGAAAGCCTCTTGCTGCATTATTAATAAAAAACAGAGGCAACACAGAGTCCCTGATGTCTCAGGATGATGAGGTGAGACTTTGAATTGTCCCATAGGAAATGGTTTTATTTTATTTATTTTCTTCCAGCAAGTTTTGCATTTCCTTTGTTGCCAGAGGCAGCTGTAGCGCTTTCATGTATAGAGCACAAAATGCAAATAGCAGCTCTACAGTTGATAAGTGGTTGGAAATGCTTAGTGCCACAGAATGGCAAACCTGCTTGGAATGTGTTATCTCATACATACATTTCTATTTTGTGTTACATCTGCTCAGGGTTCCTGGGTAACCTTGACGAGCAAGGACGCTCTGCTAACGTCACAGCAATGGTGATATGGGATGGTAAAATACTTGGAGCAAGCATCAAAATAGAGTACTATTGAAAAAAAAAAATCGCTCTTCCTAATCACATACACATTGAATTGGTGAAGGATATGTAGTCAGAGGCTCGGTGTTTCATTAATGATGGATGATGTAATTCAATAACGTAGTTTAAAATTAACATTTAGTAAGACTCACCTATGGTTAATTTGTAATTACTTCACTTTTATTTTGATGATTTAGGTTCAATGCTCCAGTAGCCCTGCCTTGAGAACACTGTCTGACAAGTTTAGCTGGTAATATTTAACAAGAGCCAGGAGAGCAATGACTCCCTAATCCATATGAGATTTAAGCAGTTTGAGATTCCCTCCAATCTAGAACATTCCTATTGCTTATAGCTCACTGTCATTGTCACCTCTTTCAAAAGGAACTAGTTATCTTCATAAGATAATGCACTTCCTTATATTTCTTGTTTAATGGATTTAACTTTTTCCAGGTGTATGAACACCTGATATTTATTTTTGTGCCCCCTGATTTTGCACAGCAACTTGCGAAGGGTGTATGTGAAATGTCTGTCAACCTACTAAGTACTTACCTAATGAAATAATATTCTTTAGTAACAATATGCCTTGGCTAGGAGATATGATGAGGCAAGGGTAAGTCACACCCCAAAAGAGAGTGCAAAATTTAAATTAACGAGGTCTGGGTTTGGGACTTTTTTTGGTTAAATTGATTTTAAGTTAGGCATATGTTTGTCTCTCTTGCCCATTCAACAGTTCTATTAGTAAAAAGTGCTGAGGTTCACTTTCAGCTGAAGAAGAGCAGCGCTCAGCAAGTGCTAAGTTCAGTGGACAGGTACCATTTGTCTGTGTTGGCAGTGGAGAAGACAGCGCTGTGGAAGCTAACAGTGTGTTTGAAGTTCCTTATCATACTTTAGTTGATCTATGACTTTCATGCAAGTGCAAAGAAAATCAACCAGGATGGTCAGCATTCTAGAAAACTTTCCCCCAGCACCACAATTTGAAACAATTGGTCAATTGAAGAGAAAGTTTAGGATTGAGATTCAAATACATGAGAGGTTGTTGCAAAAAGGAAAGTACTAAAATGTCCTTTTGTCTACATGACAGCATGTAGAACATGAGAAGGATAATAATGTTTTTACAATCTAGTGAAGGAGATTTAAGTTAGACGTTGGGGAAACCACTATAAGTGTAAGGTTAGTGAAGCATGGCACTGCTGGATTAGAGATGCTGCAGCATTCCTGTTGAAGATTCTGGGAATGAGTTAGGATAACTTCTGTCAGAGGCAGGTTAGTGATCCTGCTCGTAAGAGGGGTGGCAAAGATGGCTCATGGCATCCCTACCCACCCTCTCAAGGTCACCTCTGTTTTTATGCTGTGCTTGGGAGGCAGTGAGGTTGAAAACTTTGAATTGCAGTGGCTTCTTTACCCTGATCTGTTTTACGATTTTATGTCTTACTTTGCTCTTGTTAGGGTATAAGATAAATCTTAAACATAGTTTTGACCAGCAAGTTTCCACAGCTTTCTTTTCCCAAGAATGATCTTAAAATAAAATGCAACATGTCTGTTTAATACTATCTTAGCCCTGGTTTTGTGTTATTTGGCAGTATTCTTTGTTCATATGTTGTGAATGAAATCTTTTTCTAATAATTTGAAACAAAATTTGCATATTGTCATTCAGTAAAATTAAATCCCAGAAATTTATGGGTTAACTTACATTTTTATTTAAATCAGATTTGTGGAAATTAGTTAAATTGGGGGTTGTAAAATGCCCTTCAGGGTTTTTTTAGCTATTGTAGCATAAATAAATAAAGTCCCTTTTATTCTAAGTCTATGGAACATTACATTGTTTCACACATCAATTTAAACTTCTGTTCTCTAGAGAAGGTGTTATTTACAGTAAAATCCTATGGTATTCAAAGTAATATAATGTGTCTGGTCACAGCTGATGAAGACATTGTTTTCTAGAATGGATGGTAAAGTTCATTGGAGCATTAAAAAGGGTATTCTTGGTATCTCATATGTAGATACAGCCTAAGCACTTGAATAACCAGCAGAGTCATTAGAATGTCTGCCTAGAAGAATATTAGTGTTGGTGGTGAGAAAATAGAAGTATTTTTTGCTCATCGTTGTCTTTCTTATTTTTCCTTAGTATCTGACCTTTCTTGCTTAAATATTAATTTGCCCAACCTGTAGTTTGCCTTTCCATTTCTTCTTTTTGTTTCAGTTCAAGAGCTGGAACAGGAAAATAGTATTGGAGATCCACTGATATATTTTCATTGAATGGTAACAGAATTTAACTGACTGATATTATACAGTCCTAATGAATTTCATTTACAGCATTGGAGATTAGAAAAGCACTTTCTAACAAAAACCAAACCATTGTTTTCCACACAAGTGCTTGTTCCAATACGCTCTTAGATTTGGAAAAAGAGCAGTGCAAAGTTCTATTAACATTTTTTAATTAGGAAATATTTTAATTGTGATCTTATACTTCAAAAGGATCTGTGGTCTTTCTGAGCGCTAAAATAGTGGCGTATATAGCTTCTGCCTCTCTTAAATCTCTGCTTTGAAAAGCACAATTAGAAGTGTATTTTTGCTGCTACTGTCACCACTCTTTAGTCCTATGACAATTTTAAGGGAGGAATTTGCTTTGAGTCCAACAGGATGGGGCTGAAGTGCTACACATGAGAGAATATATTCTAGTGGGTTTTTAATAGATTTAAAAAAAACCCACTGTTTGTCTTACAGAAACAAGTAAAGGGCCTCCTGTGACACATAAGATTTTGTAAGCACACTGAACTGGCAATCAGCTAATCTCTAGTGTCAGAACGCTATCAGTAATTGGATCCCCTATGAAACAACAGGAGTCAGTGGTGGGTGGATTGTTTCTGTGCAGTGCAGTGCAGGCAGCTGAGTGCTCCGTGCTCAGCTGCGAGGTTGTGGGAGCATGATTGCCACAGTACCAGGAGAATTGAGACAGGTTTTTAATTACCGCTTTATTGAATTATTTGGTATTATTTCTTGCAAGTGCGCAATGAAGCACCGTGTGAGAATACTAATTTCTACTCGGTTAATCATGGGTAGTAGGACTTCTGTTGCATGCTTGTAGCCTGCTTGTGTCTTTTCGTTTTATAGCAATCATGAGAGATACCACTTTTACAGTTCTATACTTAATGTAGGTAAATTTTTGAGTCAGAAATAATATTGTTAATGTGCTTGTGATATTATGATTGAAAGTCACAGGAGAGATTTCAGCTTTTCAGGAGTCCACCATGGGATTGCCTTGTTGTTTGAGAACAAAAAAAATATTCAAAATTTAGAAGGCAGAAGTAAGAAATAATCTTATTTTCTGTTGTTTGTAATAAGTAGGCCTGTTTTGACTCAACTAATTATCAGAAGCCCCTGTTCTGCTGTGAGTATTTTCACCAAGAGCAATAACTCCTACAAGACAGATGTCCTGATATTTTGAAAGAGTGGTTTAAATATGTATGTGTATGGTTTTTTGCATCTATTTGATGTTAAAATTAATTTTAGAGACAGCCATGATGTAAGATGCTCTTTTTCTTTTACTGCCTCAGTCCATACTGCTCTGAAATAGTATAGCATATTTTCCAAGCCATTTAGGCTCCTAAAAGGCTAACTTTTTAATCACTGAAGAACCAAATAAAGCCAAGTCTTTGAAATTGTACAAAAACATTTACTATCACATTATGTACTTAGCATGACTTGAACAATAGCTTCAAGCTTCTGAAGTTAATTATTTTCCCCAGTTTTGAAATAATTTTCCTTCACCCATCACTTGCAAATGTTATTGATGCTTGAATGAGTCAAAATACTTGAAAACTGTTTTACTATCTTATTCTAAATCTGGAGGACCTCAAAGTCAGCCCCTATTCAAATTATATCCATTGAGTGGAATTGGAAATGGGGAATATTCCTGTGGGGATTGGGAATATATAGGCAGAGGAATACATAGAGGGAGTATTTTAAGAAGGGTTTTATTTATAATGGATGTTTGTGTGTTCTATATTTATACTCTATTTTTATAACTTCGTCAGAAATGAACACAATTTCAGCATTTATCACCCATCCACAGTGACACTTTAATTGTTACTTTGCAGATCAGAACTAGGCAAATAGAGGGAGAACAGTGTTGTCTTCTCAGCCATGAGTCATTACTATCTGACTAACAACAGTAAACTGTAGTTTCATGCAGTTAAAGCAAGATTGTAACTGACTTTGTAAAGAGATTAAGGAAGGATGTTTTAAGTCCAGTAAGTTTTAATAAACTTTCAGAGAAAGACAATTTTTTATCTGATTTGGCATAGAAAAGACAAAAGTTTTTTCTCTTTGAAATTAATTGCTCCTCTTCCAAGAACTGTTTTATGGAAGTTAGTTCCTTAAGTGAAAGTACTACAGCTGAGCCCAAATCAGTTTTGTCTTTTCTGCCCTCAGTGGTTAAATAAAAAAAAAAATAAATCAGGTGTATTTGCCTCATTTTATTATTTTGCCAGAATGAATGCTACACACAGAAGTAGAGTCTCCTCTCGCAGAGCCCTTAAATATCTGACTGTGCCTTTACCCGAGCTCCCTTGGGGTTCTCTCCCTGGAGCATTGGTTCAGAGGGGGATTTGGGTTTTTCCTTGTCCTTTTCAAAACTGCTGCTCTGATAGACACACACACACACTATTATATTTTGAGTTTTATTTTTAAGATTTTTTCCTCAACCACTACCTCCTGCCATAATTTTACCAGCCTTTAAATGCTTTTCTCCCCTGTTGTAGTTTCCTGTGAGAAGGCATTATGTGCAGGGTTTTGCTGCAGCCGCTTTTCACATTTAGAGTACTGCTTTTTCAGCTTATTTTGGCAGATTGAGCAAAGTGATAAGATTGCTATGTAGGAAAGTTAGACAAATAGATCAGTGCTGTCCTTGGCACTGATACTTTTCCAAATACTCTACTTTCTTAGTTGTCTTTTTCATATTCCACATAACGTCAGCATCACAGTTTCAGGGTCTTAATCAGATCCCAACTTTGTGGTTATCGCTTCTCTTTTTACATGTTTGTTTTTTTTTTTCCAACAACATGAAAAAGATAGTTTCCTTACCTTATTTTCTTCATGTGAGAAATGCCATTTAGGTTTCACTTTACTTTGACCAATTATACATTTTTTCCACCTGCTGTTTCTGTGGCTGGGTGTGCAATGAGGCAGCTTCTTGGTTCCCACTGCTGGGTTGCTTGACAGGCTGTGTTGACTAATTGGTCTCAGCCATTTTCACTGTCTTTATCTCCTTTCCCTTTCTCCCCCAGTTAGAGCAGAGCCTCTCTGAGAACAGCCCACAGGAAAGCACCCTGCTTGAGCTGCTGACAACCACCTTGTCTTTGGTGCTGCTATTAGCAAAACAAAAGCAGAAGTCCTCGTGTGGGCTTCCTGCAAGTAGTGAGGAGTCAAACTGCGAATTAAACATATTTTCCCTACTTTGCAGCTAGGAAAGAAATGTATGAGTGATGTTTGAGGCACAGATCAGGCGGCTTTTTCGGAACACCAAAGAGACTGTTTAGTTTTTGATGCAATGTTTATGTTTTGTCCTTTCAGGAGAAGTAATCATAGCACGTCACCTTTAGTAAGGTAATAGATTTAAGAACTGAATCACAAGGTAGGTATAATATAAGGGCAGCACTCCATTCTCACACGCTATATACAAACTTTGAACGTCCTTCTCCAAATTGAATAAGCTCGTGTAGAAATGGATAGCTTTACCAGTGTTCAGAAAAGTGCAGGAAGTCAATGCTGAAAGTGATTTAATATTGTATTTACCTTCTTTGCTAGAATTTGAATTCAATTTGAAAATTATAGAAAAGATTTCTATTCATGGCATTTTGTGACATCATTTTAACAACATTTACTGGTAAATTGATGCCACCACAGAGCAGAACAGTCAACTTTTTAATGTGTATTTCAAGTTGGCAATTTAAGCATAACATTTGGTGTGTTCATGCTTGAAGTTCTACTTTAAAAAAGTGTACTGAACAGAATACAGGAATTTACAACTACAGCATCTAACTTGTCTTGATTCTGCCCAACTAAAAGGCCCTGTAAGTATAACGGTTGTGTTTAAAAAATGTCAGCATTGAATAGTAAATTGACTCTGGTATTGCACATATTTTCTTTTGTTTAAGAAGATATATGGTCCAAAGTTAAAGATTTTGAGGCATTTAAGTGTGTATTTCCCTGTTTAACCTGCTAAGACCTCTTTGTTTGCATCTTTTTTTCTTTGGTCTATGGTTCTGGGCTAATTACTAGTCTATTTAAAAACTATGAATGTATTTTTTATTTCTGATATAAAGTCAGCCTTAATCCCATGGCAAGGTATTTTGATCATTTTGGCATTAGATTGCTCTTCGCTATGACATATTCCTAATGATTGGAAGTGCTATGATTAAATCTTGTATGAACTGTAACTTTCCATCTTAGGCTAACTCAAACTGTAATTTGCAGCAGGGTAACATTGATAACATCCCAAACCCTTCTGTTAGAGTGACACAGTTGTCCAAGTGCACTATAAACGGGCCTTGAGATGCTACAGGTTCTGCAATTGACTTTGTTGGAGGACGTGCTTTGCAAGATCAATGTCAGTGTCTCTGGATATTAAGGATTTTCCTTGTACATCAGCTTCTTTGATGTCCACAGTAGGTACTCAAAAACATGCAGCTGTACAATGTGACAAACACCACCAGCCGCTATGGCAGATGGCCACCAAAGTTGTTGACCTTCAGGCTAAATACTCAATTAATTTTAATATTGACTCATAAAAATCAGTAGAAAGCATGAAGAGAGAAGTTTCATTTACTTCTTTTTAACCTGACTTCATGTATCTTGTATGTGTGTGCATACATGTACATAAAAATAATTCCCGAAGTTTGTAGATTAAAGTTCACTGGTAACTTGGTTTAATTTCAGCTTTTTCAAATTTAAATTCACAACATATTTAGGTTGAAAAATTTTGAAAGTGTGAACAATTGAATTTTAATTGTGATCACTCAGGATTGAAACTAATCCTGACTGCTAGATTCCTTAGCCATTTTAAAATATTTTAATTACTAATCACACCTGTAAAAACTATATTTAAAATAAATGCCAATCTGCAATTCAAGGATATGGTGTATTTTTCACATAGTTCGGTTGACTAAATGGCTTATAACAGCTTGTACTTTACAGCACCAAAATTATGTTCATAATAATTTTCTCAGTAATATGCAGAGCAAAAGATTTGTCAAAGAAGTTTACTAAGTTGTGGGTTTATGTGGCATCCCAGTGTTTAAGGAGTTCTTTAAGTTAGGATCTGAAATCATGCTCCTGGGAAAGTGAAAGAGGTGACGAAGTGCAAAGAATTCTCTCTGACCACCAGTGGCCATCTCCTCCACCCATCTGTCCTCTGGAAGGAACTGAGGTCTGACTGATAGATCCCTCTGGATGGGTACCAGGAGGCAGCTGATGAACCCTATGAAGTTTGCCTCTCCTGCTCAGTCGTGGTTCCTTGTGCTGGTGTCTGTGGAGGCTCGCCCTTTCCTTGACTTACCTTTGAGCGGGAGAGAGCCTCAGAAAAGACAGGCCTGGGCTAGGCAGCAAACATCCTTAATGTGAAGGCAAAAAGAGAAGCTTAGGGAGGAGGTGTGACTGTTGTCTAGCCCATTTTGCCTGCTGTCAAATGCCTTTCTGCATTTCTAACTAGTCAGTGCAGGCAGTTTTCTTAAAAATCAAAACGGGTAACATTCTGGTGTACATCAATGAATATGCAAACAGACAAGTTTGGGGATCCTCTGACTTCTAATCTCTTAACCAAATGAGAAGTGTTAGCACATCTCATAGGGGAAGCAAAACAGAACTAGGACAGCTTATTCTTTGCTAGAATGCATCATTGCTGCCTTTAATTGCTCATAGCTGTGGGGGCATATGACCACCTTTCTTTGCTGTTATTCTGCCAAGAGGTTTAAGGTAATGCCCCTCACAAAAACCAGAATAGAAATGAACCCTAAATGAGAATCCATTCAAAGATTTCTCCTAAAACTAAACCTAGTTTTTAAAGGGCATGTTACACAAAGTGCCTATGATAGTTGTTCATGAAAATGAAGGTAAGATTTTGAGAAAAAATGAGAAGATTTTTTGCATTTGTCATAAGTGTTTCTTCAATACTGTATGAATCCTTGTCTGCTAATCAGTTAAGTTCATTTGCAAATATGAAGTGAGGGGAAAGAGACTATTCAGAGGAAAATCTGTATGGGATAAAGCCTTCTATTTCATCAAAGAAATCCGATCCAAATTCAACTAGTAGTGATTCTGTAGTTAGCAGTCAACTGTTATTGCCTGTTCAATAGCAAAATGAGAAATCAAGATGATACTTACTCAGTATTTTTGAAAAAATCTTTTCCACCTGAAGCAAATGTATTTGCTGATGTTAATGAACATTGGAGTTGTATGGGAAATGAAGCTGGAGGAATTTTGTAGGGCATTAGATTTGTATTTATTTTATGCTCATGACTGACACTTGTGGTAAATGAGGCCAGATGTTAGATAGAAAGTCCACTGTTTTGGCTTAATTTAATTTTTTTTTTTGTAGACATTCTTTCTGTACTGTTTAAACCAGAGTACGCTTTTTGTTAACTTCAGTGGATGAAGGATCAAGCCCTTGAATCATGATTTTATTGAGTCTTATTGGAAAAAGTCTTCACATAGACCCTGGAAATGTTTCATGTTTCAGAGGAAACAGACTACATTACAACTGAGTTTAAAGAATGAGGAAGACTTTAAAGTAGAACAGATTTCTACAGATGGTATTTGCATTAATGGCAAGTGCTAGAAATGTTTACATGGTATAATTTTCACTTGATGACTGGGGAGTATTTTAAAGATGGAAGGTGTCATTGCTGTTACTTGTTAGTCTGTTCTATGAGTACAGCAGAATTTCTGGCTGTTTTTGTGGAAATGACTGAAAAATATTTGTGAAATTAAGAAAAAACATCTGAAAATTTACCATCTTCAGTAGAAGCTCATCTAATTTTAATGTATGCTGTGGGTTCAAATTTATGTCCCTTTGTCAGTAAGCTAATCTGAAAGAGTCTAATTGGGAAATACCTATTACCGTTTTCCTCAGTGGGACTGGGCTTTCAAACCTATTCAAATTCATCATCAGTCTTGTACAAATCATCTTAGAAAGCCTAAGGAAAATTCAATGGGAATATTTCCCTCAGGGTCCACCATACTGATTACAAAAAATATCCTTGCTTAATACTGTGTTTATGCTTATATATTTGCAGCCTATCATGAAAGAGATTCAGTGTATACATTCATGTGGAGCTAGTGATGTTGCAAGTGCTTAGAGCTCTGATAAATTTTGTAGTGGCTTGCATTTGCATCAAACTCTGCTTTGCACTTCTGACAAAAATACATACGTAACTCCCAGGGCATAACACGTGTGTTCATTTTCTCACCACACGTGCAAATCTGATGCATCAGACTTGACAGTGTATAACAGAACATTTCCTATTGTGAACTAGCTCTACGAACACTCTGTCACCTTCCGTAATAACCCTTTACCTTTCCTAGGGTGAACCACAAATGTTTGCACTCATGCAGTGTTGACAGTGTCATGCAACACTGATTTCTTGTCATTACCATCAGCTGCATGATCCTGTAATGTCCAATAGCAGCTGGAACTCAGCTGTGAAATAAAGACCACACAGTTGGCTTTTGGGACCTTCTACATTAGTGTTGTGAAATTCCTATGGAGTATGACATCCTTTTTTTTTTAAGAATGCATAACTTTCCTAAAAGTAGTGTTACTGTTTGCTTTCTATTAGTCTTGCAAAATTGTGACTGGCACAGCCTCATTAGAAGCTTGTTTTCCTTTTATCGTTGAACTTAAATTTTGCAGTGGTGGAAACTTGACCTGATTTTTCATCAGGTTGAAGGTCAAATTCTTTTAAAAATTAGGACAAAATTAGATTAAGTTTCCTATTTTTGGAGAACCTCAGTAATGTTAACATTACTTCCTATATCAAATTTCTGATGCCATCAGAAAGGAGTGAAGGAGTGGCAAGGGAGGCCTCTAATTCACGTGGGTGTTTTCAAATCCATGACAGAATGGTGAAGGCAGTAGGAGATGAAGATTTTCTACAATGTCCGCCTTATTGTAGACCTCTGTTGCCTGGTCTTATTTCAGTTTTACAGGCAAGGAGTTTTTAAACTTTTCCCTTCTGTTCTCTCATGTTTAAACATGTGTGTTTCCATGTAAAATTACTGGCATCTTTAGCATCCCGTCCTTTTGCCCGAGAATGCTCTTTTGCACATGATGAAGAGCTGTTCCTCTTACTGAAACAGGGCTCATATGCCAGGCTTACTTGAAGTCTCTGGAATGACAGCATGAACCTTTCACCACAAACAACCAGCTGGTTGCCTTCTTTAGGCATTTAGAGATCTCTTTGCTTCTCTTTGACGTGGTGGCTACCTGTGGTTTTGAAATTCATGCTTTTAGAGCTTTCTGGGAACCACAGGCAGGACCCTGAAGACAGTGTCCCATTTATAGCCAACCCAGAATCAGCAGATTTCACAGGAAGAATGGAATTCAGAAAGTGGTGCGGCAGAAGTCCAAAGCTGGGTGCCCTGTGCTGCTTCCTGCTGTGGCCAGCGCACTGTCTCTGCAGTCAGTGGTGCTGATGCCCTCCTGGAGGGAGGGATAACTGCAGCTCGCTTGTTGTGGATGCTGGGTTTATCAAGCCCTGCTACTTAAAAGCATTGTTTATTAAACCAACCAAACAAGGGAATTAAACAGATTATAGGCTTATCGTAGAGCAAGTGAAAGACAGAAAGCATGTAATTGGAAGGTGGAGTGTTTTGACAGCTTCTGCAGATGGCAATAGACAGAAAGGAAGATTGTGTTCCTAAAATGTAACTTTTTTAATAAGGCTCAAATAATTCTAGCAGCTTTTTTGAGGGTATTGTATTTGTCATGAAATGTATGACTGCATCTCTTTCTAGGTATTGGTTATGAAAATTTTTCTTGGGCTTTTTTTATTTTCTCTTCATGATGCGGAACATTTTGTGAGCAGTACTATTTTTCAGTTTCTGTACTAATTTTTGAAGTAACGATCTGATTTGTTTTTGCAATGCAGTGTTATCTAGAAGGATCAGGAATTCAGTATTGCCTCAAAAACTTTGTGTTATTTTAATACTCAGCAGTGCTTTCATATTCAGTATCATGTCTGAAGAAAAATATTTAAATGGAAGATTGTTTCAGAACACTTATTTTTCAGAAACATATATAAACATAAAAATAATACAGTGAAGAATTTATTTTTATATGGTTTTGGCTTTTGCCTTTTAAAAACCAAAAGGATTTCCTGAGGGATATGCTTGTCTACATCTATTTTCTTTCCAGCATATGAAATGACAGGCTATACGAAGTGCCCAAATATTAATTTTTGTGGCATGTCTGTGTATTCATCTGTCAGCCTTCAGTGAATTTTCTAGTTTTCTATTAGCATGTCCCAAACTGCTGGCAAGCTAAATTTTTCTAACAGACATCAATTCACTGCATTAAATTCCTATTCTACTCTGCAAGACGTATTGATTATTTTTTTCTCAGCAAAGTGACAAATACCATTTTCATGACAATAATAGAGATTGATTACAATTTTATGGAACTGAGAAGCAGCCGATATTGCTGAAAAAACCTTGGGGCTTATAAAAAATTGGAAAAAAGATCGTTTGAATTAATAAAAAAAAATTAATTCATCTGTTGCTGATGAAGCTGAAGTATTTTTGATATTATGAAAACTACACTAAATGCATGATCACTGCTGAAGTGAGGCATATTTAAATGTGTTTGTAACTTTTGGTGCCTGAAATCACTTGAAGAAATGATAGTAATCCATTTTGAAGGGCTTAGACTCTGAACTCGATAAAACTTTAATAGTTTTTCGTATGTATGTAGGTATGTATGATGACATAACCGTAATCATGCTGATTTATCTTGATCAGTGGAAGTTGAACCTGGAAGACTGAGGAAATATTGTTGGGCTTTGTATAGGGGCATCTATTGAAAACCTAAGAGGAAATAAATTTCTTTTAATTTTTAATTTTTTTTTTATTAATTTCATTTGCATCTCAAGTTATCTTCTTTGCTGTAGATATAAACTGCAGATCGAGCTCCTTTACTTTTCTCTCCCACCTTAGCCACTCTAAATGAAGCTGGACCCCGAGACAGTGAGGGATCAAGATGAGACTTGAGTATTTAAATTTGACCTAGAGTTTGTTTATTCATGACATGGTGTCAAAAGCAAAGTATAATAAAAGAACTCATGCAGGGTATAACAACACATACAGTTTACATGTGCTTTTATGTATTATCTTATAATTAAACAAAACAAAACCTGTTAACAGATACTTTCATATAAGGCAGAGTTCTCTGTGTGTGATATGACTGTAAAATTCACCTCACATTCAGCAAGCTTGTATAAATTTCAATACTTTTTTTTTTACTTCAGAGTGTATTTTTATGATTGATGTATAATTGAAAAGCCAAGGTTATAGTACAATGCATGTAAGATTTTTAAACAAACTGGAAGGTAGGACAGAGAAGAAAAAACGTTATGCAAATAAGTCTAGTCCCTGAAATGACACTTTCTTTTGCATTTAGTTTATTCTCTGATTTTCTCCATCAAGAAATACAAAGAACTACAATTTTAGTCTAGAAAATGAAATTCAGAAAATAAGCTTACAGAGATAAGCCAGAGTAGTATGCAAAACTAATTAATTCTGTGTCTCTTGCACACATGAACATGTCAGTACAACTTGGAAAATTTTACTCCTGCCTCCAAATAAAAAGTTGTAATTTATCACAGTACTTATTTAGTGTTGAGCCAAACATAAGCCTATAACAGACACAAAGAAGAAATGTTTCAGTTAGGTGTGAGGATGCACTTTTTGTCTCATTTAGCATATTTATAAGTATGTCCAAATGTTTGGGTTTTTTTCTTTAAATTCCGCATTACCAATACAGCTTATAAAGGATTTTTGTTGCGGGTTTATTTTTTTACTTGGAAGAGTGAGATAATGTATTGTTTGCCTTCTACTAATTTTATATATATATATGTTTAAAAAAAAAGAAGAGCAACAGAGCTGGGGATATAGTATTCAAATGTAAAAGCAGAACAAATACATGAGTACATTCGTCCCACAGTGGAATTTGCATAAGAGCCTAATGGTTAAATTAGCGATAGAGGCAATTTCTGTATTTGGCTAATCATGACCTTCTGAACTGTTCACATACTGCTCTAAAATTTTCAATGGTAAGCTTTCAACACAAAAGTTATTTCAATAGTTTATGGAGCAGGAGAAGGTAAAATCATTACCTCATTATAAAAAGGATTGTTTATGATCTTTTAAATGACAGCTGTAGGACCAAAACAGCTGGGTAAATAGCTTTGAAATTTTTCAAACTGGCAGTTCTCTCTTAGAAGAAAAGTGTTTGAAATGTGTCTCTGAAATCAATTGTGATTTGGTCTGAATGCACTGGGATTTGCCCATGGGCAGTAAAATTTTTGATAGTATACCCACCAGGTTACTTGGAAGGGTTGACTCAGTCTCTGCTATATATCTTATGTGATTTTTGCAGGATGTGCACCTGGGGTTTGCAGGAGTCCTGGTGTCATTTGCTGTTGGCTGTAAATCGTAAAATGTTGGGCTTCCACTTGACAAATTTACAGCGTGCTAACAAGCACGTTTATGCCCCAAGAAGTCAGGAAATTGGCATTGTTTTGCATTTAGGAGCAATCTCAGTTTCCTCTAAGTTTTCTGCTTGGAAAGAAAGCTCTGTCCAGGTGGGACTGAGGGGTCACAGTCAGACTTCTGTGGAACAGAAGAGGATCCTGTGACTCCTTAGGGCAGCTGCAGCACTGCACAGGTGTGGATGATGCCACTGGTGTCTCCTTTGGTCCATGAACAGGTAGAGCTGCTCTTGTGAGAAGCCGCTGCTGATCAGCCCTTAAGCACCCACATTACTTTTACATGGAACAGGGGAAAGTCTTGGTGCTGCACTCCCCAAAGGATCCAGAGAACGACAAGAGATACCCCTGCCTCCTGCTGCATACTTCAGCCTTGCTCCTCAGAGCATGGTGAATGTGGGCTCTGCGGTGAAACACGGGCAGGGTGAGCTCACTGTGGTTCTGACTGGATGGCCTCCCACAGTGTGCTTTAGCATCCGATTTAGGCTACATCCTTGAGGGTGCTGTCTGGTAATGTGTAATACCTTCAATGATGTATTTTGCTGCTGTTTTCCAGTACAAAATGCCTTAGCATTCAGACGAGTTCTGTCAACAGTGTGTGTTCATAACAGAATTGTGCTTCCACACCATTTTGTGAAGCAGGAAAGTTCAGTGACCATAAAATGGTGTCACAAAATAGCTAAAATGCCCTCTGTGACTTTTTGCCAGATTTTTTTATCGCTAACTAACTCTATTTGCCTATTTACCAGGCAAATGCTTCGGCAAGTTATTTTAAATATTATCTGCAAGTTGAACCTACGCAATCACAAGTAATGTATCCCCAATTAAACAGCATGTGAAATCCCTAGGAATTTCATAGGAATACTGTCTGAATTTCGGTTTAGTGCTCTCATTTTGGCTTGAGGTGCTGAAAGCAGCCCTAGAAATTCTGCTTAAACCACACTACACAGATTAATATTTGTAAATGATTTTGGAAATGTAATGAGAGAACATACTTGTTTCTTACTTTAATTTCCACTTTGAAATATAAATTGATTTGTAATCATTAAAACTGAATATAATGCTTGCATGTGATCGATGATTAAATTACCACTGCATTTGCTAATTTTTTTTAATATCCTGTTTTTGTAGTGAAATCTTTAAGTATTTAGCCAGATTAGGGACTGTGGGATGAAGCCCTGCTTTCATGCAGTAGGTGAAGGTCTCTTAAATCAGTCTCTGCAGTTATTTAACGGTTACCAATTACTCCTGCATTGTAAACAATCAAAGTGCTTGTATCTGCAGGCAGTAGATAACCTGAAAATCAAATATATCAGCTCTGCCCAGATCCTTGAGGAGATTGTCCTGTCAGCTAAAACAAGAATAAAAGATGTGATTGTAAATAACATTCGTGGGACAAGCAGGTTAGTAACATTCATTTGAAAAATAACCACCTGTAGCCTTCAGTGGACATTAATTGTTCATCTGTCAGAAAGCAAAGCCTTAAGAAACTTGGGAGCTTTTCTTCCTGATTGTTTTTAAGTTATGGTTTGCCGCCGCCTGATATGAGGGCGTCCCTCATCCGTTCTTTGCAAGGAGGTGTAATGGAGAGCACTGATCCTGTCAGAGGTGTTGGAAACCCCTGCAGTTTGGATTCTTTGAGTCATGGAGTCCCTGCTAGCCCTACATTTTCTTTTTTTCTGTGAGAGGGCTGTGTTTATGGCTACATGCATGCCATAGGAATTTTACTTTAATATAAGAGTTAATGAATGAACTAATTAAATTGAATAGTGTTTCTTACCTCTTAACTTTTTTTTCTGGTTTTGTTTCTTGTTACCAATGATAAGAGAAGAGAAACTAATAATCAGCTATAAATTTTGATTGAAATATCTCCATCTCTACCCATTAAGTGGATGAGAAAAATGGAGATTTTTATATAACCTTATTTTAAATGCCATCAGTATTAGAAATAATATAAATTTTACTGACCCTTACTCTTAATCCCACAGCACTAAAGTTTATTAGAGATTTGGCCAGTTAACACAAGTGCTGGAGTACCAAAAGAGCTTCCAAACCAGAAATATTGTGACAGATAGTTTCATTGAGAATACTAGGCTGATCCTTCTATATATGGATGGTTGTATTGATAGTTTAAGTGCTAAGCTTCTTTCTTTTGTTTTGAGGGAATGGGAGGGTGGTGATAACAATTTCTTTACAGTCATTTGTGGTGGAAATATTTGGTAAATAAATGAAATGGAGGAGAAAGAGCAAATCTGTTAGCTGCTGTTTTCTTGCATTGGCTCTTTTTTTTCCCTCTTAAAGATAGCTATTTAGTCCATTAGTGGGTTTCTTTCCCCTTGCAGGCTGGCTTCCTGTAGGTTTCACTGTGGAGTAGCAGGTGTACAATTCCAAAGTGTCTTTACAAGTGGCTCAGCAGGGCTTCCTGTGCCATACATTCACTGGAGACAGCTCATCTGTTTAATCCTTATGTTTTAGTCAACCTTTCTTATTATGCGGACAGGGCTCCCATGCTCAGCTGGAATTTGACTCTCAGAATGAATTGATGGAGCTCTTTGATCTTTGCTGTGTATTGCATCTGTTTCATCTTTCATCTTAATGCATGATCTTCCTAACTTCTAGCTAATGCTTTGTTTTGTTTATTTTACCTTTTTCCACTTGTATACATCAATTGTATTTTGTTCTTTCAGCACAACTTTTTATTTTCAATGAACTTGATTGCACAGCTTTAACATTATGATAATTAAGTTGGTACGGATATTTAAAATACAAGCAAAGACTTGGAGAGCCATGTTGTTTTCAGGGTTGGCACTTTGCATTTTAGAGGCTTGATCAGAACCCTTAAAAGGGATTAGTGTAGTATTGTACAAACTTAGAGATTACTGCACCTGGTATTAGTGATAAATAGTGGACATGCGAAAGAAATAGGATGTGACAGTACATACACGTGGAGCAGCCTGCTACTGGGTATCGACACCTGAACTACAGCGGCATTGAGCAGTAGTCAGCAGAGCTGGTATAATGCACAAGTTTCTCGAGGTATATCACCTTGACAACCTGACACATGGGCATATAAATTTAAGTTCACCCCTTCTAAACTCCTGTTAAAAATTAATCAGCTCCTTAAGAACTGTTAAGAAGTTATACTTGTTCTTAACAGTTGGTTTATTCTACTCCAGGCAGTTTTGATTTAAAGACATTCAAAATTCCATGTTCTAACTCAGTTAAATGCTGAGCTACAGCTATACGTTTTGAGTTGTTTTTTTTTCCCCCAATCCCAAGTTTAAGTATGACAACCAGCAAGAGGTTACTATTTTTCAAATGAAGCCAGCAAAATTAACAATTCTCATTATACTTTTTAGTTGAAACTAGCACCACCAACAGAGCGTTTTCTAATGGTACGATTGATTCCTCTACTTATACAATAGAGTTTAAATTCTGTTCTTAAAAAGATTTAAATTAATGTTCATCTTTAAGTGAGAGTAGCAATTTAATTTTTCTCGTGATCCATAATGCTAGAGTGGAAAGAGCATTTTCAAATGAGCAAAGGAGTTCTACAGCAGCAAAACTCTTGAGCCTTTGATCGCAAGAGGTTTGATATATTTCACTGCCGTCTAGCATCTTACACTTATGGCATACCCAGAGCTATTCCCTATTTTGCTGCACATACTCATCATATTTTTTCACTTTGGGAATAGCCAGCATTTGGACACTGAAGTTTTTGTGGGTTTATTTTAATGCTCTTTCTCTGGAGATGGCTCCTTATGCAGAATTTCCACTTTCGTGTTTGGTGTGGTAAAACCTGGGGCAGTTGAATGTTATGTGATGGGGAAACCTTCTATTAAAAATGGAGATGGACCCTCCAGCTGTGCTTCTTTGGTTGATGACATATGCCCCATTCAGTCACATTACAGGAGAATCTTTTAGTATCCTTGTGCAAATTCCATCTTTATAAGTGACGAAAAAAAGCCTTAAACAGTAACTTTTGGGAAAGAACAACATTTTTACTTTTGAATTTGTTAGGCTTTATTTAAAAGGAGCCATAGCCTCACAAAATTACTTACGTTAGGCTTGATTTCACTGTGATGTAGGCAGATAACGCTGTTCCTAATGATAATTTCTGTAGTGAAGAAGTAAAAAGAGATCTGAACCTGATGAATAACAATGACATCTGCTGTTGCTGCAGAAAAGATAATTTGATAACTTTTTTTGCGTGATATAATGAATATCTTTCCCCCAAACAGGCAAACTAACCCACACCAACCCCCTCCCCCAACCAAACCCAGACTATGCTTCTATTACTGTTAGACCTTCTTCCTTTAGGTACTTCTTGACATAAGACTCTGTAAGAGCTCTCTGTCATCTAATATGGAAAATAATAGATAACTGACATTGATGTGGAAACCAGTTTAAAAATATATAAGAAAGAAATTTAGAATTTGGAAAAAAAATGATGACTGACTTGGCCTCCTTATTTATTTTTTAATTTGTCTTTGGAGCTGTTGCCTTTTTACTGCTCTGAAATGAATCAGTTGTAGAGTATTATCTGTCAGGAAATTAACTATTTGTATTGAAAGAAGCTCATTAAGTGAATTTAGAAAATTATTAATATCCTGGACACCTGTATAGAGCAGTTTCACAATTTGAGACCTATCTTTGTAGAATCCAGACCCAAAATGTAACTACATTAACTCTATACTTTATTTTTAATGAATTACAATCAGACAATTTTAGTGGTTCATGTTGTCAGATTTTCCTTTTTTAAAAAATTTTCCTGTGTCTTGGGTGTTTTGGTTTATGTCTCTTTGATTGGATCAGTGAAGTTACAGCCTTTCTAATGGGTCATGTACCGGAGTTTGTTTCTGCCACGTTATTAGTATTTTACATGTTTCAATTTTATTCAGACAAAATGGATAATTTTATGAGACTACTTCAACTGTAAGTGCATTTTTTATTTTGGGGAAAAATATAAAATGACACATTAAACATAAGTACCATATAATCTAAAGAGATTGTGTTGCTGTAGCATGGCAATATGTTTTCTCCAATGTATTTTGTGTTTGTTGTCTCCAGAATAAGCATTTGTTTAATTCAGCTGTTAATTTGTTCTGTGTGTCTGCCATCCCAGTTCCAGTTTACTGCAGGTGAGAGCTTTTGCACAGGAGATGCCTTCAGGCTGTAGAAAAGCCTTTTAAACCACAATATTGGGAATGAATTTCCTGTAAAATAGTGCTTTCAGGGAAGAACTGCTGCTGGCTCCTGAAGTTGTGGTGCTCAGATGTCTCACTTGACCTAGTGAGAGGCTCTCTGGGAAGGTGCTTTATATACTGTCTTTCCATTAAGACGATGCAAGTGTTTTATTGCCTCATCTTTAAAGAATGATACAACCTCCAACCCCTCTTCAAATCCAAAATTGTTAGTCTGAATGTTAATGAACAACTTGTCTTTTTAAGAAATGGGCAAAGAAATAGCTTAAGACAGATAAATTTTTTGGAGATTTCAGCTCAGTCTTAGTTTCTTATTCCCATGAGCATTTCTGTTTTACAGATACGTGTCAGTTATTTAACTGCACACCTTGGTACTGATTTTTTGGGTCATTCTGTTACGTAGGTAACTGTATTGAAATTCTTGTCAAATATGTTGCATTAAGCCATCCTGGCTTTGTGTTAGGTTAACTTCCATGCCATGAGTGGGGAGAAGTTGGAAGCGTACATCAGGAATGAAAATTGCTCCTTGCTTGCCCTTACATTTTTTCTTAGACATCTGCTACTGGACAATGTCAAAGGCAGGATGCTGGTGTATATATATGCAGTGTCTATATTCTTAATGGTCAGTTTAAGAAGAGGTATGTCTGACTACTAGTGCGGGCAACAAAATAGCACAGCATTGGTGAAAGGGAGTGACAAGGAAAAAGCTTTTGCAGCTTTCAGGCTTGTCTGCATCTGGCCGCAGCAGGACAGAACAAATGTCCTTTAGTTCCTGACAATATTAAAGTGGGACAAAACTGGACCTGTTCATCATGCTACACGTGGAGAAATGGTCTTTTTCCCCTTTTCCTTTCTTTCTCCGTTCCTAGAATATAGGCAGGATTGTTTTCCTTGCAATGCATTAATATTTCACCTCTGTTCGTTCTGTGCTAAGGATTGACACAACATGTGGCCTCTTCACATCTGCCTCATGGCGCTTCCCCCTCGAGAAGCTACGTGTGACCTTTGCACACATTGTTCTGCACTGTGAAACTTTATTATTTCATTCTTTTCAGTGCAGTTTATACTGCAGGCCAACTGCTTTAAACAAAATTAAAAAGAAAAAATATCCATGACTATTTCAGATGCATATGGCATGCCAAAATGAGAAACTATGCCATAAGGTCTCTGTCTGTAGTTGCATATGCTTTTTCTTGGAGTGAGGGGGGAATCAGTTTTTGAGAGGGTCACCAAGCCTTCAAAGCTCCCATTTTCAGGAAGAGCTTCACTGCAGGCAGGTTTCGGTCCTTGGACCCAGGCTCTGGTACATGTGTTCCCTCAAAGCTGTGCACTGGTATCAGTGTACCCTCCTGCACTGGCTTTTTGCCCTTGTGTTACACTTTTCCTTCTAGTTTGTGTTTTGTAGCACAATCAAACGTGTAGGCTCCTTATTAATTGGCAGCCGCTGAACATTAAAAGTTAATTTAAAAGCCCACTGGATTGCAATGTGAAGAGTGCTCCTTTCATTACATTGTTCATTATTTTAAATGTATAATTTACATATATTATTGCTTAATTTCACTTAATTTTTTGTAATGAGATACTGAATGGAAGATTTACAGGATTTGTGAGAGTACAATGGAAGGTTTATTAGATGGACATTTTTAAAGTTAAGCTTATGAATAGGTTGTTTTATTTTGGGTTTTTTTTCGGTAGATAATGGATTCTACTCTTTTCTATACTTCTTTCTACATTGGATCTTTGGGATTTTAGGGTTTTTTTTGTTTCTTTTCGTGTTTCGGGTTTTTTCCCCCCCAATATTCTGTGTTCTAAGAATGTAGCAAATATTGTGGAAATCCTGGAGTTATCCTGTCTTTACCGGAATAAACCTCTCTTTTGAAACTGTACCACCATCATTATAGCCATGGCTTATGTTTTCTGTTTTAAACTGAATATGCTTTTAGTTAACCATGGCCTTTGTTTTATTTTCCTCCATTCTAATGAAATTTTTCTTTTACCTGACCCTGAGTTTACTCCTCCTTTATCACTCACTTTCCTTTTCTCCTCCTATATCAAGTGTGTTGTCTAGTTGCTTTCTTGGAGGTCTTTGTGTGCTTCCTTTGTGTACTCCCCTTGACATATTCCCTTTTCTCTGAAGCTCTTATTGTATGGAGGATTTGGTAATTCTAGTATTTTTTGTCTCAATGGACAAGAGTAAAAACACCCCAAGTAAATACGGCTGACTTTTCAAAAGGCTTAAGAAACCGAGGGCCAAAATACTCAGAGGAGGTGCCCTGCCCTCCTGAAAAAATTACATATCTAATTCCTGCAATTTGGATCATCTCATAACTTTTACTATTTATGTTGCTTTTGCCTTAGACAGTTAATAGATAAATAGAAAAATTCCATTTGGAAGAGACATCCAGAGGCCAACGAGTTGAGTCTCCTGCTTCAAGCAGGGTTAAAACTGAATTCTGACCAGTTTTGCAATCTCCATGGCAGCTAATAAAGAGAGCTAGTACATCCATCCAGTGTATAAGTTCTTCCACCAGTATCCAAGTATGGAAATGGGTATAATAATTCATGCTCAGCAGATTCTTGTCATGCTGTCCATCCTAGTGATGACAGAGGGGAGCACAGTTACCTTGTTTATTGTAGCTGAGGGCAGGTGAAGTTAATTCCATATTTTTCCGCTGTGAACGCTGAAGTAACAAAAAGGAAAAAAGTGTGAATAAGATAAAAACCTGATGTAATTATTGAAAATGGACAGAAACATGTTCTGCTGGAGCCCTAAGTTTGATCCTTCTTTCATGCTTCTTTGAAATAATCGGTCGGGCCAATCTGTATCTGTCAGAGACCATCCTGTTTGTTTTCCAGTTTTGCCAGCTAAGATCTGTTCTGACAGCTTAGAAACCCAGCCAGGTCTGTGGTGGTGGCTGACTGGAGATAGCGCTAGGGACAGCCTTACATATCTGATGATTTTGGTTAACCTTCCAGAAAAATGAATCGGTAGTTATGGCAGCCTCCTGGGTTTGTGTCCTTCCCAAGTCCCTCGTTCATTTGCGACGCTCAGTTATTTCTTCTTGCCTTAAATCTCTTTGCTAAAATCAAGACTATTTCTTCATATTTAACTGCTGCCTAAAGCAAGCAAGATCTGATTTAAGTAAAGCAATAGAAATGAGAACAAATAATTCATGAAGGTCTTCCTTCTGAGTAAAATCCTCTTGGTGGTAGATATTTTAATAAAGTGAATTAGTCAGGGGTTTTTAACAGTGTCTTCCATTTCATTGGTGACAATGTGTTGTGGAGGTACTTGAGCTAGATCTCAATTTGTTAACAATTTGGATATAGGATGCAGAGCAGAACTGGTGTAGTCCTCAATATCCACCTGAGAAGCTGGTTGAATACTTCAGTCATCCAAAATGAATGAAACAAGGACATCACATTTGAGAATGTAATTTGTTTTCTTGTCCTCATCCTTTCCAACAAATATCAGAAAGCAATTAGCTCTGTTTAATAATGAATTATGAACGCCATTAATATTTCTGTATTCAGCCTCCTAAACTTTCCAAATGAGGAAGTAATATAGGAGAAAAATTTGACTTCTAAAAGGCAAAGAAGGTTCTGCAACACTTTAATTTCAAGGGAACAGGGTCAGGATGTAATTGTTACTCCCACTAGCTGCTGTTTTCTAACTGTCAATATTTTCTGTTTGCATTTCAAGAAAGTGTGAAAATTTTAGCTGAACTGCATGTGGAAATGTTCTAGAAAAAATGTATTGTTTTCAGTGGATTTACTAAAAACAGAGATGATTTTATGCTGTAAAGTCCAGAAAATCTTCTTCACGATTGAGACAGTATTTCTGGATGCCACCTTAAGTATTAAACTAGCTTTCAGTTAAGGTGAAGTAAACATAAGAATACTTTTTCTGAAAAGATATGGTTTTGGAAAAGCGTATCCAGGGCAGCCAATGTATCAAGAATCAAAAACTGATCCTAAAAATTTTTGCACGTCCTTGTAAATTTGTATTCACTGATTATTATACTCAATTTAGTTAAATAGAACTGTCGGCAGGCGTTTTGAAATGTATCAAGTTAGTTGGTGGGGTTTTTTGTAGCAGAATGCATTATTCTGATAGTTTTTGGTCTATTGTAACCTTTGTTTCTACTTCATATGAACTACCTTCCACTAATTTGCAGTGCATTTGGTTTGTAAAAAAAGGTTTTACAGTAAGAGCCCATGATTGTTTAATGCTGCTCTAAATGAAAAGCCCAAATATATTCCTGTTTCTAGACCAATGCTGAAATTCACTCTCAGCTCAGATTCTGTTAGGAGGCTCTTATATTCTGGGTTTATAACATATTTGCGTGTTTAACCTTCTCAAAGCATAGGCTTCACTTGTGGGGTTTTATGTACGACCAGACTAGCTGAGAGGAAGATGTATACAGAGAAGCCTTTAATGGTAGCTAACTGCTTCTGTGGGCCCAATTAAGACTATCCAACTGTGAAACAGAGTCCCCGGAGTAACGGTGCGGTCTGCTTGCCTAGGTTTTCTAAGGTGGGGGGAAGGAGGCCTGGAATAAGAGAATATCCAACATAGCTTTGGAGAAAAAATTTTTGATAGTGTTCTTAGGGGGGAAAAAACCACCAAAACCCAAACCAAACAAACAAACAGAAACAAAAACAACCCCAAAAAACCCCCCAAAAACCCTCCAACAAACTCAACACAAAACTAAAGAAAGAGCAGCCCTCAAACTTTTGGTATACTGTATTAATAAATGTTGAGGTCAGCTTTATGTATGCACTGCATTCTAGACCTGACACTGTAGTAGCTGTGCCTGAGATCTGGATGCGTTGTTGATCCAAAATCAATCTTGTTGCTCCTCAGAAGGCAATGAGAGATAATAAGTACTATTCACCTGATTGCCTTCCTGTTCTGAGACAGCTGGTGACGCTTGTCTTCCTGATAACCAGGAGTTTCAGATCCAAGGCAGGGATAAAGAAGAGCTGGGAGCTTGCTGAATCTAAATTTGACAGTCGATGGCTGTGTAGAGGGTCAGGAGGGATAGAATCTGTGACACGTATAAGAAAGGAACCAAATTTATCTGCTCTGGTTGCAATGATTAGATGTCTCTTTGTCTGGCTTTCTTACAGTGGATGATTGATTGTACCCGCCAGCTGGCTAATATCATAATTAACAAAGTTGCTACTATGTCTGAGAAGTTTAATCGAAAAAATTGCCAGCAGTATGATGCCATTGTCACAGAGATCACAAGCACAGCAGTGTTGACTTTTGTACTGGTGGAGCCGCAGGACTATGTAGATGTGCTGAAAAGTCGTTCGCTGGGATGACTAAAGGTATGTTTCTTTCCCTATACATTCTCCACTGTTCGTTCTATTGAAAAATGAAGTACATAGTCCTTTGATGATACCTTTCCTTTCAGGGCGCCATGTGAAGCTATTCTGTTGTATTTTAAAGCAGTTGCAATAGCAATCTAGAATATGTTTTTATCAATGCATGAAGAGGTGAATAATCAAAACTGTAGTTCAGCAATACTCACCCTTTCTAAGCGGTCTTCCCTGTCTTGCCAGATGCTTTGTGCAAAAAATGCAGATACAGTTGTTTCGTAGCTAATTTTCTCAGCTGGAAGGACTATGAATTCTGTTGACAGTCTACGTTCTAGGAACTCGTATTTCAGCTTGGGTTTATGTTTTGCTGTATTTCTTTTCATACATTACTTCAAATTAGAAAGCAACTTAGAGGCATTAAAAAAAATAAACAGGGAAAACCCTGTATTCTTGCATCCGCAATTCACCATTAGAATGTCTTGCTAAAATGCTGTCTTTTGTATATGTATATTTTGTCTGTGTGTTTGTGTGTGTGAAAAGAGAGGAGCATCGATGCTGTTAGCTGGGAATTCACAGCACCTTTATAAAATATTGCCTGAGAATCTCAGTTACTCCTTTTGTATGTTTACCTAGTTTTCCAAGTGAAGCGTCGTTCCACTGAGCTCTTTTTCTCTGCAATTGTATTTTAACGTGTGTGTGTGCACTGTGTGGTAGTTCAGTAATGCTCTGGAGTGTGTTGAAAATGCCAGCCTGACATATTGCTAATGAGTGTGCATATTGACAGTGACGGGGGCGTGTGTCTGTCTGTGTGCCATATATTAAAACAAAAAGAGGAGAGAGACGGAGACAGAGAGAGACAGAGAGAGACAGAGAAGGAAATATTGGGATGGGAAAGAACAGTTTATTTACATTACGGTATGTCAAAATGTTATTATGGCTAAAAAATCCATTTTAAATAGACACTAGACTTCTTTCTCGCAGGAGCTAATATGGCCATAGTAGGAGGACAAGGGAAACCCATGTATTTTGGTGGTGTTAGTATTTTTCTGCCCAAAAGATTTTGACTTTTTGGTGCCAGTTTCTAAATTTTGGGAAATTAATTGTTTGCATTGTGTTTTGGTTCTGTAACGAGCTCTCCTTGAGTTTTCTGTTGCTTTTCTCTGTGTCTTTACAGGTAAACTAGTTCTGAGCATTCAGATGGAATTGTTGCAGTAGACTTTTGAAGGAATGTATTGTCGAGTAGCTAGCATAGCTGATGTTTATCTTAAAACAACATTTTTGAGGGGATGTGCTCTTTTATATTTGACAATTTTCTGTTTCGAGTTAAATAATTTTCTCATTTTGAGCTGATATTATTGCAATGGTAATTTAAAACTACTGCTGATCTGAATTTTTCAGAGAGGCTTTGCAGTTCTCAGTCAATTTAATAGCAGATAAATTCTTTTTAATTGGTAGACCAAATTGAAAGAACAAACTACTTTTTTATTATTATATCTTTATTTTTAGTGGGTTCTACCCCAAAAGAGACTTCTGTCTGGTGAGGAAATACTTATTTGCAGGCCAGAAACATATTCCTATCATCATTATTATTCCTATCATCATTATTATTCCTATCCTCCCTAATGGATTTTAGGTTTTAACTTATCCTTGTAAATCTATTCCTTTTCAAGAGCTGCTAAGCAAAATTAAAAATCTATATTTTGTTGTGAATAGAAAATGCTATGAACAGTGGCAAAATAGATTAGTATTGTGATTGCAGACAATAGGGAAGATTAAGTTACTAAAACAGTATATTGTTGTTCTAAACTAAAGCCTGTAATATTTTCTGTAATTGAGACTTTGTGCATTGTTAGAACTCGGTTGGAGTATCAAACGGTTGTGAGGATTAGAGCAGACAACTAAAGTAATGTCACAGTAGATGTGGCTGGTTTTTAACAGGATTATCTTCTGAGATGTGTAGAAATGAGCTCTTGTAATAGTTTTGGAGGAATTAATAATTTTAGTAAAATGTTAATGGCAAATGTGCTAATGTAAAGAATTAGAAGATTAGTGATGCATCCTTTTGCATGGAAATAAGAATGTAATAAATGTCCTGCAGGTGACTGAAGCTACTGCAATTTTATTGGAGATTAAAGTTTGATTGACCTTTGCTGAGGTGATTAACCCCTCTGAAATTAAAAGCCAGTAGTAAATTATTCTGTCCAATTTAAATGCAAACACGAATGATACAGCATAGTGTTCTAAGTGTAAGAGAAAAAAAAAACCGTTTTAATTTTCATTTTGCACTCAGTGAGATGTGATTGCAGACAGCGCGCGGCTGGGCTGCGCTAGAACCGGCCGGTGGCGACCTGCCTTTGCTCCGCTGGCTCCCGCTGGAGCAGCCGTGCCACGGGGACGCTGAGCCCGGGAGCAGCTGCCTGCGATGGACCTTCACGCGCAGGAATGCCGGCCGGAGCGCGTGGAAGCGCCAGCGAGGTAAGCGCGCAGATCGCTGTGGATGTGCTTTATCTGCTAGCGGGGACCTGGAGCCAGCTGACGCGCGCAGCAGCAGCGTGGCACAGGTGAGGCTCCCTGCCCAGCCTCGCAGGGCGGCTCGGCGGAGATGGGTTGCTCACCTGTGCGAGCCATCACAGAATTAGAAATTAAGTTGCGTCTGTGTTGTTCTTTGAGTTATTTTTTCCTTCTCCCTAATCCTTAAAAGTCAGATGTGCAAGCTTGCAGAGCTGTACTTTTTGACTGACAGAGCACTTCCTCCAGCACAGGCTGAGTGCAGGTGTGTGAATTGCTGTGCTGCTTCGGGGTTGTGATTCCCATCCTTCCTACAAGCGTGAACAAGCGGCTTCTTAGGCTGTAGCCAGTACGTCATGCTGGATGGGTAGGATCAGGGTATGATCTGAGTAGTTGTCTAAAGCCTGTGGGATTACTTGCATGTGTCAAGTCTTGCAGATAGTTGTCAAAGTTGCTGTGGCTATGCTACTGAACAGCATTTAAAAAATCTGGAAAGTTACTTTCTAATAGATCTTATAATTCTGCTTCGCATTACAGTTTGTATCTGTGTGTGCAAACTTTATTACTTAATATTAAATTGGAAAGACCTCAGTAATAACATTGCTGCATTTTTTATAAATATTTCATTAAAAGTTGAACACTTAAGAATTCCTCCCAGAGTATCTGCCTGACTCTTTATTTTTATTTAGCAGACAAATGAATGTCAGGGCAGCGATTTGTTTTATAATGGATTACACTTAACTTTCGCAGAGTAAGAGATCAGGGTCTTTTATAAAGCAGCATACTGTCTAAAAGTCGTTCTGGAGGACTATAATGACTCTCTGAGGGCTTAAATTTACACTGACTAGAGCCATTATAAATGGATCCAGGTCACATATTTTTGTTGGTTTTATTAGGAAATGTTGTTTTTGTTAAAAGCACCAAAGTCATGGTAAATTAGAAGAAGTTTTATTATTTGAGGTTGGTTTAACTTACATAAACAAGTCCTTCAAGAATTACTGTCTCTTTCCTTCACCTGCCAGTCCAGAAGAGGGAGGCAAATGAGTCAGGTCTGCACCCAGGACTTTTCACGGTATTTGGCATACCCTGTACTGGATCAGATTATGATGGATTTTTTCTCATCCTTTTTTTTTTCTTTCTTCTTACTTCCTCTCCTTGAATCCACCTCTCCCATACCACCTGAGAAGAGATAAGATAGCTCTTTGAAGGCTTTTTCTTGCATGCCAACAGCAGTAGTGCTGGGAATTGGGCTGAAGGGCAGAAGGGCTGCTATAGCTGCTTGGTCTTGAGTGGACTTTCTGCCTAGTAAAATTTCCTATTCTTTCATGCAGCTGTAAGGCATTAAAATGATAATGAATGTGCCATCTGCATTCCATATTCAGTTTATCTCCTCACTTTTTATCAAGGAACATTTCATATTGCATCTGTCAAGGTAGGGAAGTCCAAGGAATTGCAGTTCAGAAATTAAGGACCCTGAGGTAGCAGCTCACTTCTGTCTCGTCTTTTCATTTACACTTTAAACAGCCTTCAGAGAGATGGGTTGCTGCTTCTGGGACCCCGTGAAGAAAGTGAGGAATAGATAAAAGCTAAACTTGTGGTGGAGTGACCCAAATGGAACAGCTGGCAAAAGTATAGAGGGGATCCTCCAGGGTACCGAATTATACCTTCAGGCTTGGATTAGTGGGATGTTTAACAAAGAGATCCATTTGCCAAAAGGATCTCTGCCTGATTTTTAATTATGGAACTAGCGCTTCCTTCAACATTTGCAAATTATTGAGCTTTTTCTCCTCATGTAAGGTGTAGAGTACTAATTGTTGGCTTTTGGCTATTGCTTTTGCTTTTCCCAGATTAAAATTTTTGCATGCTCTTGAACTAATCGTATGAATACCTGGAATGTGAAGCATTTCAATGGTTTTAGTGTTCTGAATAGTGAGTTGCATACTCTATGGAGAAAATAAATCTAAACTTTAAATATTCATTGTTTTGCTTATAATTCGGGAATGCCCTTGAGTGCTTGGAATAAGATGAAACTTTTCTTTAAATTGAGGAAAATAGTATTTATAGATTCTTTGTAGTCATACATATCCATCGTATTTTAATTAACGGTAATTGGTATATAATATCCAGTTTTAAAATTTTTTTTAGCAGAAAGATGCCTCAATTATTTTCCATATTTTACAGTAAAGCAATACAGGAGAGAAAAAAAAAATGGAGCTACATGTGTCAGAAACACCTATTTACCAGCCAACTTTCATATATAGCATTTTCTCTTTTGAGATAGCCACTTTTCCTTGTCTGTTGTCAGCTGATACTACCATACATTTATTAAACCTCTGTGGAAAAAAAACCCCTCCAAATTGCATGAAATAATGACACTCTAGCATGATATAAAATTTTCAAATGGGTGGTGCATCAGGGAAATTCATGATGAAGTAATAACATACGATAAATATATATTTGTTCAGTGAAGAGATTCTCCTAACTGCATCTACTTATATTTACTGAGGCAGTCAGGAGAAAGAGACGGCAGTGTAGTAAAGTATTTCTGGGAAGCTTGTTGGAATACTATATCTGACTGCTTTAGGCAAAAAAAGTGCTAACCATGTGGGTGGTGAAGGAGGGCGGAGGCAAGGATGTGGTCACTGTCCTCACTTCCTACGGACTATAACATCTAAAATAAACACTGTTAGTCATTACACCTTCTGCTTTGCTCCTTTGAAAAAGCATTTATCAAGCAGGTTCTTTCAGAGACAGGTCACATGAGATTGTTTTGATGATCTTCACTGTATATCAATGTTAATAAAACACGTGAGAGATCGGTGAGGTGCTTAGCATGTGATACGTCATATAGGTGACTGTTTCTCTCTTGCAAAAAAAACCAGAAAAAAGATGTAGTTAAAACCTTGCTTGCCCCCACTATTGCTCCAGGTGAGAATGGCATAGGGAACTGCATATACTTTTAGGTTGGTCTGATAATTGTTTAGAAATTATCTTGTTCAGCATTTCTAACATTAGCAGTAGTCATTATGATGATTTGAAAAGAAAACACCTCAAAATTTTACTCCTGCCACAGGCTTTATTTTTCTTCTTTCCTCTCATTTCAATATTCTTTCAATATGTTACTCAGACAATAGCTAAATGAAAATTGGAGGTTTAAGGCCATTTTAACTGCAGCATTTAAAAAATATTTTTATAATGGAACAAACTGTGATTTTCTATATAGAGGAAAGTTTCTGAGTAGTGAGATATGCACTGCATTACGTATGATTGGAAAACACCCTGCGATTTCAACAGTTACACAGGCTTAGACCTTAAAGTTGTAAAGAATTCTTTTTCTTCACAATGATGTTTTAGCAGAAGCTATATATTCCGTGTTGTAAATCTGCACAAAATGTATTGCATATTTCCCCCCAGAGTTAGCCTCAAATCAGGGAGAAGATACAAAAATTGTAAATTAATTTTAGGCTTCTGTTAAAAATCAGCAATTGCCTAGGTATTTCTTTTCATCATGGAAAATTAGCTGCAAGTTGATAATTGTTCATCAGACCTGTGTAGCTTTCTGAAAGTGTGCATAACAGAGAATTGAATTTGAATAACTTGAATAGCTGCATATGAAAACTCTTGGAGTATAATGTTTCAATGAACATTCCTTCATTCCATTTCAATAGAAATTAAAATTCTCTTATGAATATGCAGTTTCACTGCTTAAATGTTTGGGTTTGGGATTTTTCTTTTTGTAGTTTTTGGAGGGTTTCAAATTTTCGATTGGGTGAGAGAAAGGGAAGGAAAGGATCTGAAACTTTGTAGGTCAAGGCAGGATATTTTTGAGGCATTTACTACTTTACATCCTTGAAATGGATGGTGGTAGAAATTTCTAGTTTTTCTTTAAAGTAAACCAAAATGCACCTTCTTTGAAGAAATTAAACATTTCATTTAGTTGAGAGCTTTCTCAATAAAATTTTCCTGTCTGAAAATGAGAACAAGTTGGACCATCATGTTCAACAGTTCAAAAACTGCTTGAGGAAACATTAACTTTTAGAATCACTAAAACTTCTGTCAGAAACGGATCAACCCTTCCATGTGGAAACACAGAGGAAAACATCTATATGAAAAAAAAATACTGTCAAATTTCTGAAAATACAGACCAATTAGTGAGATTTAATTTAGATATTTGTGACTGACTGTGTATCATGTATATGTTAGAGCTGATTTACCATTATATTCTTGCCTTATTTGCAAAAAGAGACTCCTACTTATTGAAATATTACTGAAGAATCTAGCTTTCCCCACAAATTACACATTTTTTGCATAAATGTGCCTAATTACCTGAATTCAGTTTTGATTAGCAGTGTTAATTGATGCAGCTGTGGATGGGCTCTGTTTACCTAAATTACCATGTGCAAACAGCAATACGTTTGAAAGTGAATATGCTAAACTGAAAATACTAATTAGCTAAGACAGATTGTTATTCAAGTCACATCTCAGAGCTTTTTAATGAAAGCCTGAATGTGTCAGGGCTTTATGATATTCAGACAGAAATGTCTATATTACATATGAATTCTAAATTTAATTCAAGGGAACAGATGGGATGTCGACCAGGGTTCTTCTCCATCGCTTCCAGTATTAATGTGAATATTTTACTCTGCTGGATACATTTTTGAGTGTGTGTATGTGAGAGAGAAAGGAGTGTGTGTGAGCGTGTGTGCGAGAGAGAGAGAGAGAGGAGGGAGCCTCTCTCATTGTGTGCCTTGACAATGTGCCAGCCAAGGACATCTAACTGGTCTATTTTTGACCGACATATTTGCAAATTATAGGCACCTACTTTCCCAGAATGAAGATAAACAAGCTATTTTGCAAATTTAATAAGGCTAGATAGTAAATAGAATGAAACCAAACAACAGAAAGATTAAACAGATCTCATTAAAAGAACTCTTGCAACAACAGAGATTTCTTCTTTTGCAAGAATTAAAAAAAATAATTTTTTTTATGTAAGAGGACAACTGGGCTACAGGTTTCAGATTCTCTTAGAAAGGCTTTTAACTGCGTTGATCTCTGCAGTGAAATACAAATACAATTTATTTTCTTAATTTTATTTATAACAGCACAGATTAAGGTATTCTATTAATGCACTTAATCCCTCTTAGAATTTCAGTTGGATGCAAAACTGTAAATAAGTCTTAAAGTAGTACAAAAGAATATCTAGACCATAAGTGTTCTTAATATAGATCAGCTGCCATACGGCATATGTCCAGTTTTCAATCCGTTTATTCTTTTACTTCAGAGCTTAAATATTCAGAGGTCAGCTCCCATGTGAAACTTAGTAATTGCATCAGAAGCTTTACCCACAATGTCTTCATAAAATGAAAAGCAAGGGTTTTAAGTACTGTACCTATTTGTACCAAAATAATGATTAGAGTTGTAATGTTCTAATTTTCTTATTTGGACAGTTCTTTCATAAATGTTCTCAAGATATTTGTAGTGGTCCTGGTTAAATGTAGGCAGCTATGGTTATAGTTATAAAAAGTGTCAGATCTTTTGATCTCAATTGGTTGGAATCTATTTTCTTCTGTGTGTTGCAATATGAGAGAGAACTCTCTTGACTCTGTTTTTTCACAGTTATGGTGAATAGAAATCGTCCTGGTTACTTTAGTTTTGTGAACACAATACTCCTTTTTAAAAGGTTCAATAGTTCTGTTTTTGTGTAAGTTGACATGTAGAGCTGATGATATTTTCTGCAAGTAATTATCTGAGGTCTTAAACTTTGTACCTGAATCCTTTAGTCATGGCCTCTTGTACTCCATTAGCGTAGGCTTTACAGATGGAACATATTCCTAAATAAATTAGTCCCAGGGACCTCCATTGTTCAGCTGACAATTAGCTCTGGCTGAAGAGGGGAACAGTGGTGGTGCAAGTCAGATTTGGACTACTATGATGAAAAAATCGCTTCGTTCCTATTACATTGCTAAATATGAGTGATCCTCTATAATAAACTGTCTCTTCAGTCCAGACATCTGACCTAGGAAAAAGCTTTTATCCCTAATAAATCATATTTATCAGGAGCTCTGAGTCATAAAATGTTATACTAGACCATTTAATGTCAAGTACTTCACCACCCTCAATAGAGCTTGACTTCTTTATGCAAGTAGTAGCAGAAAGAAAAAAAGAGAGAGAGAAGCATCAACTTCTGGAACACAGAAAGGTAAAGAGGGAGACACACAAATCCAAACTACTTTTAAGATGGATTTTGAAAAAATCACGAAAATTTGCATCCAGACATTGCTCTCACGAGCAAATTTCTGGAATAAATGGTTCATAGACAAGATCTTTTGGGCAGTGGCTGATCTTCAAATAAACTGGTAGATGAAAGAAAGAATGGATTAACCCATACCTTAAAAGAATCTACCAAGGCCTTTTTCTCCACAGAAAATAAAACAGCAACTTCCACATAAATGTTTAAAGAAAGACAACACTTGATGCAGAAAATCTCTCCAAACTTTGACCTTTACTCAACCATTGTTTGAGGGCAAAATCAGTGCGAAAGAAGTCTGCAGAATTTGCTTTTGGCCTTTAAAATAGAAGTTCAGGCTAGAATCCTGGCGGCAGCAGTCAGCTGTTACTCAGGGCATCTATATGATACAGCTGCAAAAATTGACTTCACATTGCAACAGGTTCTTGTTTCCAGTCAACAGTGTAAAGGTGTGTTTGGTATCTTCTGACACCCAACACCTGCTTTGCCCAAACTATGCATTCTACAAAATTTGTATAAAATTGCTTAATAAAGAGATACAATAACATTCTTAAGATTATATCTTTCTTTAGTTCCAAAATTAGCTAGTTTAAGCATGAATTAACCAAATAACAATAAATAAATATGAGCTCTGCAGTCAACCCTCAAATAAGAAGGACACAAAAAATCATGCAGGAAAAATAACATAGTGTCATGACTAATTGCCTGTTTTGCTTTTATTTCTCAAAAAATTCTGCATCAATAGAAGTGATTCCTATGGAAAATAGATCGCTTTTGGTTTACTGGAATTGAAATGTTTTAAAGCACATGTGAAAGCCATGGGTGTAAGCACCCTTGTAAAAGATCTGAAGCATCCAGGAGATTTGGTTCTTATGAAATGTACTTAACCTGAACTGCAGACATGAACCAAGGAGGAATAATACAAAAGGAGATTCCTCTTCCTCACTCAGCACCACCTTTGCAGGTTTTACATTCCCGCATCATGTAGTGCCATTACATTTCTGGTCAGGGACAAGTCCATCTAAGAATGGAAATGGCTTCTAGCACTGTTCATATGTATCTTTTATTTGAACTCATCTGTCTCACTTACTTAACCACACATGTTGAATTTCACTTTTTTTCCTACAACAGAAAGAAACACCTGTTGCTAACGCAGAAATTCTCTCTTCATCTCCTCCTTAAATGCTTTTGGGCTTTTATTTTGCAGTCTACATTACTATAATTCTTGCCAATACAGGGTTGACTTGGAAGGAACAATGAGACACTGTAATGTCTTGGTTTCTGTTCTGTGAATGAGTTGAGTGACTATATATATTCATCCCCTCTGTTCAGATATTTCCAGTGGATTACAGGGTTTTTTGGTTGCAAAATCAGAGCAATGTTTCTGGTGTTCCAAGCAATTAATGTGTCAGTTTTGGCTCTGTGGGCTATCTCTTTGACTTGTTAAGGTACTTCTCAAAACAAGGAGGCTGCTGTTGCTGCACTGGGGAACCTTTTATACAGTACAAGTCAAAAAACATCTGCTTTTATGGATAATTTTTGACATTTTTCATATCTATTCTAATTTCCAATGTTGAATATTTGAGATCTGATGCATTCTGAAGTAGTCTTTTTGTTATAAGTTTACGAGAGCACCTCAGAGTTCACTTACAGAAAATAACTTACCGCTCAGGTACCCACTTGAGCTTTTTTAAAGTCAGTTTTAGTATAAATCTATTGCACAAATGTTCTCTGTTTTTGAAGTTCATGGTATAACATCAAGCGTTTAATGTTCCCCTCAAAAAAGGGAAGCATATATAATATATTCTTTCTCTTTCACGTTCCATCTCAAAGTATATCAAAATCCTCTAATCTCTTCCAGATTCTGTGTCTCCCTTCTTCAGGCTCCTTTTCTCTTATGGTCCAGTTGCTATTTTTATGTTCACTCTGACTTTTGTTTCTATACTATCACTGTATCTCACCTCATCATTTACCTTGATCCTCTTTCATGTCCCTTTCTCCTTGTGCTTGGTACACAATTTGGGTAATTCTGATTTTTCCTGTTGGTCATATTTCTCTTCTACTTAAAGATCTTTAGGCTGACCATGAGTTCTAGTTTGGTCTTTATTATACTGCAATTGCTGTTTCTTATTAATAGTGTGTAAGTAATGCTATGCACCTGAAAAGAAGTTCTTTTACCTTTGAAAAGCAAAACCAAAGTGTGTTATTCTACTAGGCTACTCTAGACATCTGGAAGTGCTATCACCAATGGTGAATATTTTTTTCTGCATCTTGTGTCAGCATGGATTTCAAAAAGTCTTGCAAACTCCTACTTGATCAACTATTTCTGTGCTATCACAGAATCACACTCACTCTGTATGTGAACTTTTCCGTATGCTTTTCTCTGCTAGATGTTGTTATGCTTCTTTTGCTCAGATTCAGCTTCAATCTTCATTTTTTCACTCATTAATTTATTTCATGTCTATATTTCAAGCCACCATATGTATGTCAAAAGGACAAGGTAATAACTGTCTGTTATCTGCAAACTTCCATCAGATCAAGGCAGATAACTAAACATTTCTTTTTCACATCATTTCTCTTTGTTAATTCTACTTTTAAATTAAATTTCCTAAATTTTTCTCTATTCTTCAATGCAGACTAAATTTTTTCTATTGAATTTCTTTACGCTGATTAGGAACAATCTGCTTTTAATCAAAAATTACTTTCAACTATCTAAAACTACACAAGATAGTAAGAGAAGGAAAAGCAGAGTAGGACAGTACCATCTTTTCTACCACAATAGAGATCCTCTGCTTATTGTGTGGTTGTCCACGTCTGTGCAGAAATATGCTCAGAAAGGAAGACTCAAGCTATGTGAATAAATTCCTTTCTTAGATAACTCTATTAGCTCCTTTGTCAATGACATTAAATAGAGATTTCTTGTCTTCTTTGCAACCTCTCATAGCTTTGTTCTTACTCCCTCTCCTCAATAGTCCCTCATTTATTATTGTGTATCCTCCATCTACATTCTTCATCATTGATGACAATGGTGTTGCAACCCTTTCTTCTGGTAAATATTGTGCATGAGTGTTTGTGTGAGTGTACATGTGTGTGCACACCTATGAGGTTCATGCTTTGGGCCAGTTCCTGTTTCAGACAAAACTGCCATGAAATGAATAAAGCCTCAATATGAGACAATAAGTCTTCTTATGTTAGAATGTCTATTCATGAACTATTTCGGGTTTCAACTGTCAGCTGTGCAAACTGAGAAGTAGAACAAACATTATGAGTATTTGAATTTAGTTTGATTCTTTCCTAAGTGTGTATGGATGCACTGACTGATGCGTGCGTGGCAGTTATGAACCAATCTGTGCATGGCATTTTTGTGTTGCCATAAACATAGAGCATTTCCTTTGGGTAAATATCTACTGTAAGAGACATGATTTGAATAATGGGTTTTCCAAACCTATAGATTCTCAGAAGGAAAATTGCAAGACCAGAAAAAATATGCCTAAGTAACATTTAGAGTAGTGAAAAGGCCTCTCTGAAAGTTGGGGTTTGCCTAGTGTAGCAAGTGTGTTTCTATCTATATTTGTCATACTCATGTATATGCACAAAGGCATAGCCCATCAAAATGGCTGTAAAGGTCACACAGAAAATTTATCAAAACTCTCACCGTCTCTCTCCTTTTTTGCTTGACAATTCCACTTTGGCTGACCATTTTTGGTGGATTTGGAGCATTTTCCAACAAATGCCAGTATCTTTTTCCAAACAGCCTACAAAGTTCTTTTTCTCTTAGGTGAAAATTATCTGTGTGCTTATTAGTCTGAAGAGTAGTATTAGACTGTGTTTAAATCAGAGACTATTTTAATGTTAATTTTCTCTCTGGATATGAGAATGGAAATTGTACTTTTGGAAAGAAGGGAGAAAACTAGGCCAAATTCCCAGTGCAACAAAATACTTCTTTCCAAGCACATGAGCTCTCAGATGTGTGAAATCAAATCTTGATATTGTTTTACCCAGCTTTTTTTTCTTTTTTTTTTGGTTAGATTGTGTAACTTTTTAATGTTTTTCTTTGATTGTCCTTTTCCTTTTGTACCTATACAGTTTAAGCCCACATACAACAATGCCAGTGTGCTCTAAAACGTTATGCACAATATCAACTCTTTCCCCATTTCCTCATTATAGTATGAACTTTGAGTCCTTACTTGAACAATGTATTTCTCTATAAGGTCTCTTTTATCTCTTTAGAAAAAAAACCTAACCCTTTAAGTCCATGCATATGTGAAGGAGAGATAAATGAAAGATTTTAGGCAAGTCACTTTGTTTCTCTTTCATTTCCAACTTCAGCTATAAGGCTTCTGAGCGAGGAAAGTAAGGAGTGTGTTGGGTAATAGTCTGTGCTGGAAAGAACTGGAGACTCCAGGTACTATTTTGATACAAATAAAGGTGAAAGACCAACCTCATTCTTATAAATGGCAGGACATAGAAGAGAGGTATAAAAATGAATGGTATCATTTTAACTGTTGTGCTTGTTTGTCAAAGACAAACATGCTGTAAGTGATCAAATACTGAAATCTTACAAGGCTGCAGTGGATAGCAACAACATAGCCAAAATACTATATTTTTTTAACTCAATGGAAGACTCTTCAGGGCAACAGGTGCGTCCACTCTAGCTTGTACAATACAAAGTAAAATGACTTCTTGGTCCTGACCATGCACCAGTGGCTTTATTTGTAATATATTCTGTATTTATATATGTATACATATTTATATGTACATATTATGTAATTGAAAGATTGGTTTCACTTGACAAACAAGGGAATTCAGCAAAAAGTAAGTGCATATTACTGATTTCTGGCTTTCGTGTGGCTGGAGATAAGTCAGTGCTCTGTCAGGACAGATAGCCAAAAGCAGTCCTCTAAAACTCTGCTAGAGAAAGATTGAATTCCTAAATTATTGGTAGGTGTTAAAGAAAGTCTGGCCTTAGAAAGAGCTTTTCTTACCACAGCTGCTAGGTTTAAATTATTTTGGAGTTGAATTTTTGGAGTAGAACCCACAGAGAGTCAACTTCACTCAATCTGAGGCCTAAAAAAAAAGACATTCATCTATTAGGAATATAAAATTCGAAAAAGAAAGCTGTGGTGTCTGTATTGCATTATATAAACTCTAATTTGCTTGATGATATGACAAACAGCATGAGAAGAACCTGGGCTGCATCTCTCTTATACTTTTGTAGGACAGCCAAGCAGTTCGCTCACCTATATGTTCTGGGTTCGAAAACCAGTTTTAATAAGAAGAAAAAATGTACAAAAATTGACGTTCAGTTTTATTAAATAATTATTTATAGTGAGTACAACTTGGAGAGGATTCAACTGTACACTGAATAAAGATGCTTTCTGACTGTTGATTTAAATTTTACTCTAGAAAAATGGTGAGAGGCTTATGGTTCAATGTGCAATGCCCAAATCATTATGGACTGTGTTTCAGAGAATGCTTTTAAAACAACTGCCAATTGGAAATATATATTCACTTTTCATCTTAGAAAGACAGAAGAATTAAAATGATAGCAACTGTTGATTATTCAAATGTTTAGATTTTCGTTCTCCATGTGATCAACAAACAATGAATTACTAGAGGAAATGCTGAGAGGAAAAATAATAAGTTCCTCCTGTACCTACGTATATTTTTTGAGATCCTTTTATTATAACTTTAATAACAAGAAAGGATTTTCTTTCTTCCCACTAAACCTACATAAAATGTTATCTATTTCTGCTGCAGTACACGTGGTTTTTTAATTGCATTTCATTGTTCTCAAACCTAATTTGTTGCATGTTAGGTCCAACAATATTAGAGCTGGGAGCTGAAACAGTGTTCACATGAGAGAATTTGGCAAAATGTACTGTCATGCATAGTAAATCCAAAAGTGGGTTTTTTTCCCTATGTCTTTAAGAAGGTCTAATTTATTTTAAGAACGAGTTGCCATTCAAGACATAAACATTACATCTAGTAAGTGTATTGCAGCCTTTTTTGAGAGTGCTGTATTTCTTCTGTATAGCAAAAAATGACAGGTTCAAATTACACACATCACGGAGTGGCTTTTAAGAGAAAGCAAATGTTTACTAAGTGACTACCTGACACAGAATCATAGAGTCATTAAGTTGGAAGAGACCTTAAAGACCATCAGTATTTGGGACCTATTCTGAAGGATGCAAAACAGGTTTAGCTGCCCCAGCATGGTGTAAGACGCTGGAATGTTTCCTACGCCTTCCTTGAGAAACATTTGATATTGAGCTTAATTTTAAAAAGGCAAAACCAAAAGAACATAAAAAACCAAACAAACTCACCAGCCTTTTCCAGTAGCTAGTCCATACACACTGTTGGAATACTTGGAAGTAGTAAAACTGGTAGCCACCACCTTACTGCTTGCTGGAGTTAATCTTAGTAATGATACTCATATCCATCTCTCAAGCATTTCTTCCTCATCTGTAAAACAGTTTCCTAATTCCTTTGTGTGAGCTATGTATGTGAGCAACATGGCCTGCTGCTGGAACTCCTCTAAAACTAGGATTGTGTCTGGGGCATGCTCTGAAGCCAGCTTTTTGTTGTTTTAGTTTTGGTGGGTTTTTTTGTTTGATTGGATTTTTTCCTCTTAGGAGGAGGGATAGAGCTTAGGCATGTCTGCTGGTCAGAACAAAATTGAAGAATACATGGGAAACATGTAATCTTGGTAAAACAAATATGAGAATCTGGCCCTCCCTCAAGTCCTGTGAGGACTCTGGCTGTTGGTCAGGACAGACAAATGGCATTTTCCTTTGTTATTAGCTGTTTGGGGAGGAGGGGCTTTGTATCAGAAATGAAGGGCACGATTCATTCAAGTGGAAGTCCTTAGAGGAAATACATTTCTTGTAGCTCTTATGGTTATGTGCTTCCAAAAGAAAAAAATATTGTGTGGATTCATGCTTTTTCGGTTGACTAAAATCATATGTTGAATGGATTTCAGTAATCTAGTGCTCACAAGACAAGAGCTACTACAATTTTTTTCATTGTTAAGACACAGAATTGCAAGGTCTTCATTTTCAAATTGAATATATATAAATATCTCCGTCTCCTGGTCACACACAGAAAGACAGAAATTAAGACATCCTACTGGTGTGGTCCTGTTACACCAACTGGCATTCCACTTGGATCACAACGCTTTAGACTTAAAGGCTGGAAACGAGAGAAGTGTGATTCCTGCACCTAACCAAACAACTTGTGGTTAAACTGTGAGAAAATTGTTTAAACTGAAATCCTGATTAGAAGTAATTAAAAATTTCTCACCTTTCTAGGCAAACCTTTTTGGTGGTTAACTAAATCTATTGTTCCAGTGCAAGTTAGCAATACTTTGAATTTTGTGCAATTTTACCATCAGCATGGCTAATAATCACATGGAAGGCAAACGGTATCATAAAAGGTATTATAAAAAATTGGAGACTGTTGTCACCTGTCTGCGAGGATCAGCTTCTCACAAATGTTTTTTGGCTCAGAGTGAGAAGGACGTCATACGGAACATTTTAAAGATCTACCCCTTCTACACGTGGTACAATGAATTAGAGTTTAAGTTACTTGCCTGTTAGCATGTGCTGCCCTTGAGGAGACAGGGAAAAAAGGAACAGCAACAGAGGTAGTGAGGGTCTTGTAAACACAGAATGATGTGGCATCATGTTATTGCGTTGCAGATGGCATCAAAATATGTTGATGGGGGAATATTTTTGGAAAATTGAGTTTCGACATTATATGTTTGTGTTTTGAACAAATATTTTTTTTGTGATGAATAAGGGGTTTTTTTGGCAAACAGATTGATAGGGTACCTGAGTTCATCTTTGAGCTTAGGTCAGGAGGACAACAGAACTTAATTTCTCTGTCACTCCTTCTGTTGGGAAAAAACAGGAATGAAAATCAAAATGTTGTCATGTTGCTACAGAAGCTGGAGGGTTCCTCTGGAGTTCTCATCTGTGATCATAGAAAACTAAATTCCTATTTCAGTTTCAGCATCATCCTAAAGCTGACAGTGGGAATCTGATTAAAAGAAATAAGAGTAGTAGAGTCTAAATAAATGGTTGTAAATCTAGTAAGTGATTACCTCTCCCAAGTCCCTTTTTCATATATACAGGTGCACTTGTCTTCTTTCAAGAGCTTCCTAAATCGTAGAAGAAATTGTTACATTTAAATCATCTATGCATCTTTTCTGCTGGAAAGAGTCCCTTCCAATTGAAAGTATCAGCTGCCATTAGCGGAACAATTCCTGGTGCTTTTTGTTCTTTGCTGCAGCTAAGCAGTTTATTTCTGACTTCCTTTCAGAGATAGAAAGTTCTGGAGGAGTGAATTTATCCATATATATGTATATATATGTATATATGCAACTCTCTGCTGCAATTTCATGTTACCCTCTGATGTACAGGGTTTGAAGGGAGGGAATATGACCATATGGAAATGACTTTCTTATCCAAGTGGAAACAGTTTAGTCAGCTGGCAGGAGGGGTCCATAAACATAATACAGTAGAGGAACTTACAGAGCAGTACTTTAATGGCCATTAAAATTTCCTCTGCTGTGCATTCAGGGTCAGGATACATGGAATATATATGATTGTATAATGAATAGAAGGAAAAATATCTTCTAAGCAAAAGAAAATCTAATGTTAATTAAAATTTTCCTGGGGTTGGGTTGGATAATTCTTCTTTTGTGTTCTTAAATCTCTTCTGATTTTAATTGCATGACAAAAAAATTGACTGTAAGTGTAATGTTAGCAAATGTTCATATTTGATTACAAGCATCTGTGAATGCTAAGTCAAAGAATTAGACGCCTTTAATTGGGGTGGGTTTGTTTTCTGTTTCTTCATAGAGCTTTTTTTTATTATTATTTTTTTTGTTTCTTTTCTTTCCCCAAGACAGCCACACTGGTAATAAAGCTTGTACTGTCAGTACGTTGAAGGTCATTCCTATAATCTATTCAGTAAGATCTGCTCCCCTTTAGGTAAAGAAAAAAATCAACTGAGCATACCTAAAAATGTTTAGAAAATCCTATTACACTTACTGAATTTCAGTTATGTATTTCAGATTCACATCGAATTCAATGAGTGCTCAGATCAAATATGAAAAATTCTAGCAAGTTTCCAATGTTATGCACAGGGTTTCCCTCTCTTCCGCCTTCTGTGCTGTCTTAGAGAAACAAGGAAATTCTTTTCAGATATGACAAAGTATAAAATGAAATTATTAACATTAAAACATACCTAATACTGTGTGATCTCTTTCAAAACTGGAAACAAAGGTAGGATGTGTCTTATTTGTCTGTCGTGACTCCCTGTGCATCTGTCTGTCTCTCTAGAGCAAGTCAATAAAAATGATTAGAGCTGGCATCTCACAATCGTACACCCTTAAAGCATGAAGCAATAATACTGTGAAGGAAATTTTTTTTCTGACCTTTTCAAATTACATCCAACTGTCTAGGGAATTTCTCAGTGACTAGAGGTAATAAAGTTCAATCCGTTTTGCCGGTTGGCTTCAAATTTAGCTCCTCAGAAGCCCTAACTTATCTATTCTTTTTATCTTGGCCTTGGCATCTATTCAGTACAGTAATCCATGCATCTAATCTTTTTTTTCTCTCCCCTCTCAGGTTTAGCTGGTGGATCATATTGTGAAATCTGCAGCCATGAAAGGCCCTCCATTTACTGAACCCTTCAAAACGAAATGCTAGCATGGGAGGCTAAGCTGGTATGTTGCCTTTGAGAGGCTCTTGTTGAATCTAATTAGCTTTTAGATTTCATCTCCATCTCTCATCTCAGCTTTCACTATTGTGTGTGATTTAGGCTTCACTGACTTCCATTATTTAAAACTTTTCCAACTTAGCTGTGCCACTTTAGAATACTGAGGGGAAAGTAAAGTTTAAAGTTCATTGTCTTAAATTGATTTCTATTTAGTTTTTATGATATGAGCTCAGAAACAATAGAGACACAGCCTCCCTATAACTTAGGATTCAAGTGACAAAGGCAAACAACCATTTCTGCATGTCTTGTTTCTCATTGTACTTCATGAAGCAAAACTGGAAACAGGTAAAGAACATTTTTAGCAAAATATTTCTTAAATTATTTTTAAATTTATGAAAACTGGTCTTTACTACTGTCTCTTCCCTGAAATATTAAGTCTGTGTTTAGGTATATATCTGATCTGCTATTAAATAACATGCAGATATTCAAAATGCATGCATATCTAAAAGCACTGGTAAAACACTTGCTTTCAATCATGGAAGTAATACATTGGAAAACATGTGTAGCTATCTTACATACAGTTGCAAGGAAAAAGAGTAGCTACAAAATGCTTTGGTAAAGATAGGAGGTTTGGGGGCTTTTTTCTTTTCTTTTTTTTTTTTTTTTTCTGAATTCATCCTTGTTTTGATTCTCTCTTCTGAAGTGTAGGGAAACGTGGTCAGATGGATAAAGTACAAAACTGGGAGTTTATAGATCTTGCCCCTGTATGTAAAGGGCCTCTGCTAGGGCTGTAATGCTTCTCAAGTCACTCAATCTCTTTGTACCACAACCCTGGCTACTGTGAAAAGCTCTCAGTGAGTACTCAGCAGAGGATGAGCACAGGGTGGAATCTGACTACTTCACTGTGTTTAATTGACTCAGCTAAAATGAAATAGGTTCATTTTTAATCAAAATGTATTGTGCTCCATTGATACTAGCCATGTTGAAAGTGGGATAATCAGTAATCTGAAGGTCTGCCATGCCTGAAAGAATGGCATTCTCAACAAAATTACTGAGGATATCTTTAATTCTGAAATTAATTTAGGAAAAACAGTACCCCAAATTGGTAAGGTTTCTCATATTCACAGGTATTTTTTTCAGTGTCTTTACTGTCACTTCCTGAAAAGAAATGTTGCTAAACTGACAGATCCAGTTATATTTTTAATCAAGCAGGAATAAGCATTTCAAAGTTCTTTTATTAGTTTACTGCAAAACATAGCATACCTAAATTCACAATATGCTAGATCATGTCCTTGTTTCAGAGGTAGTATGAAGGGACATATTACAGTCTACGCCAGCCCCCAGCTTGGTATTAAAATCAAGTTAAATAAATGTTTATGTGGATGTGTTCATTTGCATTCACATTTCGGAAGCTCCACTAATACATGTAGAGTTATTTTTTAGCAGAACCAACTGTTTTTCAGGCTACATGAATTAGGCTTCTCCTGATACTCCAGCATTTAGGTTGGTCTCTAGATATGGAGAAAAGCGACCCAAAAGGGTCTATAGTTTACCAAGTATCAGAGGACTGAGAAATACCTCACGGAAGTACCAAGTTTTAGCTCCTCAAAAGAATGACACTGTTTTTGGCTGTACATATATATCTTTTGACAGTAGGTGCTTGAAAAATATACAATACATATCCCCCATAATATTTCAGGTAGAAATACATAGGAATGGGATTATTTTGAATGCAAGAAGGATATTAAGATGGTGGCAATGTGAGTTTTCTTTCACTGAACTAGCTCTTATTTCCAGGATCCTTTCTAATTTGCAAACCTGAATGCTGGGCAGAAGCAGTTCCGCTGACAGGTTTTTCTACCATACTGATGGGTTTCAGCTCAAAAGCATAAAAAATTAATTTTAAAGAGAAAGGATTTTTCTTATTTATTTTTTTATTTGAATTCCATTCATCACAGTATATGTTACATAAAAGGAACTATGTAGTGATATCTAAATGCCTACATTTCATTTTTTGGAATGTCTATGTGCACAACTATTAAGCTAAAGGTGTTGTTTTCCACTTGGAATGTAGCTGAGTATGTTTTACTTTATGAAAGTCAGGCATTATGGATTACCGAAGGCCTCAACACCTCAGAATGATATGCTAGTTTTTGTTATTAGTGGGGAATATAAAAATCTTCTTTGCAAACTAATCCGTTCCTTAAAGTAGCTAATTAAGAAAAACAAACAAACCACATGTGTCTTTCAAATCAAACTTTCAAATCAAAAATACTATATTGTGTCTTATAGTGGGAAACAGCAGAAGTCCTGATGTTTTTCTGGTTTAATGCCTTTATAGCTTTCCCTTCTATTCTGTTGTTCCTGATTTTCATAAATAAGGAGTACAGTAATAGTATGCCAGGGATAGGTATATAAAAAAATGGTGTTTCAGCTTTGCTTTTTCCTCAGTTTGAAAAGATCTAGTTTAACAAATCTGTATGAGAAGAAAATACTGTAGATTGAGTCAAAGTAACTCCTGTCCATGCATCAGTGCTGTTAAAATAAGAGATTGCATTGTGCATATTAAAGGAATTGTGTGAACATTATTGATACACTGTTGTTCAGTGTTATTTATATTTTCATCATTAGTCTATAAAGTCTTAATAATTAGCTCTCTAATTTCCCAGAAAAAGCATGGTAATTTGTTGAAATGGTTGAAGGAAGAAAAAAAAAAGCTGACCAATCTGGCACTGTAAATTAATAGTATAGAACAAAGCACAGTCATAATTAGTTGAGAAAAGGACTTTCCCTGTTCATTCCAGTTCATAATAAAAAGTGCCTCACCAAAGTGACTTAGAAAATAATGCATTCAGACTGGGCAGAATTACCGCCTAGCAGATTCTATTTATCTGTAGCTTAAAAAGCAGCTGCGTTTTTGTAAAAAGCAATGAATGTGGCAGTCCTACTTAAAGGTAGAAGAAAAAGAACACCCCTTGTTTTGTAATAAGGGGATTTTCAATTTAAAAGAGAGAGAGAGCCTGTTGTGTGAAGTATGGTTATTACATTCACTGTATTCTATCTCACCCACCAGGAGGCTAATAACGAAGGAGTCAGTGAAGGAGACCAATGCCACGAGGGTTATCTCGCAGCCCCAGATGCTGGATAAGTTGAAGGAGGCAGAATCGCTTTTGGATGACATTCAGGAAGGCCTTGAATGATTATCTGGTGAAGAAAAGACTATTCTTTCCAAGGTAAACAGTCCATTTCATCTGTCTGCTGTTGGTGTTTGTGTAAAATATGTTTATATAAATACCTCTAAAGTCCATTTTTTATCATTTTTCAGGGTTTTTTTCTCTAGATGCAGCGATGATCTCTTAGGAATCCTTTTTGAGACAAAGGATCCACTCTATGTCCAACCACACCTAAAGAAATGCTTTGAAGGAATTGACGAGCTCACTTTTAATCACAAGAGAGAAATTACTCACATGGAGTCAGCAGAAAATGAAAAAGTACAGCTCGTGCTGCGAATAATTCCAGCAAGTGCCAAGGGGCTAGTTGAGAAATGGCTTCATGAGGTGAATATCTTTAGCTCTTACTTAGGATTTAGTTACTGTATGATCATTTTCTCTTTTAGGAGCAATGAATATTATAAGCATATACTAAACAGCTCTCTGAATATTTGTCAAGATGTTGACAGATTTCAGCCTTATTGTTGTTATTTATTGCAACTAATTTAGCATCTGCAAACACACAGAAATTAATTCTAATAAAAAGCTCTCTTGAATCAGGCTGTCAGCAGAAGTCGGTCTGTGTCTGAAACCATATGTGTGAATATATGTTTGAGTCTACATGTATGTGTTTTTGTGCTTTCATGGTGTAATGTCTGTAGTTCAGGAGGATAATATGTAAAAAATAATCAGAGAAATGTAAGATTTTGAATGCTTCCCTCCATCCTGCAGAAAGTGTGTCCCATTGTGTTGGAGGGGTTTAATATCCAATCATTTTAACAAAAGGGAAGAGAAATTATGTCACTGATAACATCCTAACCTTTCCCCTTTGGGCCTCTAATCTAAATTCATTGGTTTCAGTACGAAATTAGTTTGGTGACCTTTTCTGTTTGCTTTATTTAACCTTCCTCTCCCAGTGGATGGGAATGGGACCTTCCATTCCTTTTTCTTTCTGGGTATTTTTCTTCCACGTGCCTACCTGTCTCCTGGGGCAGGATCAGCCCCAGGACTCCCACTTACCCTTTGTTCTCTGTTGTGGATACTGTCTTGTCCTCGGTGGCTTGTCCCTGGGTGCTCCCTAGGCAAGGGTAAGTGGCAGGGACCGGCACTCAGCTCCAGCAGGAGAGGGTAGGGGAGGCTGGGGGGCTGCTATTTCTATAGCCAGATAATTGGGCAGAGGCTGGGAGGGAATTCCTGGGCAGTGAGACCTGGAGCAGGTGGCAGGTTAAAGGTGTTTCTACTGGCTGGGGGAGAAAAGCCAGGCTGCATAAGCCCACTTGTGAATCCCTGTTTCCCACCCAATGAAGCTGCATGGCAGCAATGTGCCAGCTTTGGATGGAGCCCCTTTAGGGAGCGACGGCACGCAGTTTAAAATGGTCCATCTGCATCATCATTCAGGATAAGGAAGGGAGAAGAGGAGGGGATGATTTAGGCAAGCCCAAACACTTTCCACCCTGCTCTCTCTGTCATGTCACTAGCTTGGTTTTAGACTGGTTTACAGACAAAGTTGTCTTCCATAAAAGAAAAAAAAAAAGGAGTGACAGTGGGTAAGTGGCAGTCCTGAGGAGCTCAGGAAAAACCCAGATCCCCAAGCCTGTGATATACATTTTAGTTTTCACCTTCTTCCACAAATGAAACAGGGTTGGAGGAGGTGAGCAGCTGTGTTTATTTTAATACATCTATTTTAACCCTCACCTAAAAACAAATGGGAAGGTTTGGGAGTGCATTAATCTGGATCCGATTAGTGTCTCTTTCTCCCTCAAAAGTGCAACCTGAGATTAATGAGTATAAACTAGAGTTTCATATGCAGTCTTTAAGTCATTTGCATGTTTTATGCATGATAATTGAATTTATTTATGCACTTCCTTTCATTTAATGATTTCTCGCTCTTTTCTATGCTATCAACATTATATTATGCAAGAAGTAGGATTTGGTAGGCAAGAAAGAATAGCAGTGTATAAATCAAACCCAAGTTAATTTTGAGTTCTAGTGTCAACACTAGATCAGAATTCATACTGGTCCCATGCCAGTGGGTTTATATGGCTGGGAAGATGTAAAATATTTTTGGTAAAGCATAGACTTTTAGCTTGAGACATTTGTGATACAGCATAGTTTGCTTGCAAGTGTACAAGCAAAATTATTTTCAAATGGCAGTTAAATTATTGTATTGACTTTTCAATGACCCTAGAGACTAGTGTTTCTACTTGGCCAATTAGTAGTAATAAGAAGACGAATAGTAATTACACTAATAAATAACTGTGTTCAGACCAGGACCTGAGTATTATAGTCTGGCTTAGAAAATAAGGATATTTTATAATTTGTTTCATTTTGTCTTTCATCGGGAGAAATGTGGACTTTGGAGCTATAGTAAATTTATCATAGCCAAGAAGGTAGAAGTACTAGGGACGAGAGGGTCATATTTGATAGGAGCTCTGTGACAGAAGCTGTTTCAGTGTCATAAGCAGGTTCTATTTCTGCAATTAAGCTCAGATGTCTTAAAGATGTCTTAGTGGTGGAGTCTGATTTTTTTATAACTCATGCCAGGAAGTTCCTGGAAGTTTCTGGAAGTTCCTAAGAAAATTAGGGAAAAGATGCTGGTAGTGGTGCTTTCATAGCGTTTATCTATACCAGTTTCTTTTGTGTCCCTTGTCTTTCCTTATGTCTTGAAAGATGTATGTGGAAGTGATATTTTTCTGTGGTGTCCCGTCTTTTATCAGTGAATTAAATGGTTGTGTCTTGTGATTGTTTCTTGATTCTCGTAGGTAGGAATATGTTTAAAGGCTAAAGCTCTGTTAATTTGTGATGTAACCATTTCAGTGTCTTTCTTGTCATTGAAATGTAGTTTAAAATGTCCAGTAATGTAGCATGAAATCATTGGTTAGTTTTGGAATGGTGGTGAAATCATGTGAAGAAAATAAGTATTGCATCTGATCAAGATAAATTCACTCTAGTGTTTTATGGCTTTTTATTCCTATGTGATAGTAATAAAGTCTCATGTAGGGATGGAAGCCATGAAATACATTGTGAAAAATCATCAACTCAGATGGGGCCATCAGGATAGCATGCTGTAGTTGCAGTTATTGAGAATGATTGGAAGATGGTTTAGTATGTCATCCCTTTGACTACCATGTTTTTGCATTTTGTTTCTTCATCCTTCATCCACATAGTTTGATGAGAGGAAATCAGTTTGTAATGAGACTATCCATCTTTACATCAGTGTTCAGTATTTAAATCGTTCCTACATCTTTCATTTTCTGCCAAAGATAACACTGTATATGAAACCCTTAGCTAAGAATTTCATTTATAGTTAATTTTTAATAAACACATGCCAAAATTAATACAAAGAAAAGGCAATGAACTTCTAAATGCTTGGAAATAAGGAAGGAAACAAAGCAAGGTCTACCCTGTTAGCAACTGGTCCAGGTTCTTTATTTCCATTTTTTGCTTTTTAAGAGCAAATCTGAGAGGTGATCCAGAGATTCAGAAAGGATTCTTTTCTCTGCTTGCATGTCTTTCTAAAAATGCTTGTTCTTTTTCTCTCTGGAACTGAGAGGAAGGCTGACAGTATTGGGCTCAGAAAACAATTTCTGACAAATTCCTTACAGTGCTGCTATTCCACTCATTGCCTTACTGCTCTGTCTCCCTTGCTTTTGTGTACCAATTTCCTTTGGGAATGTTTTGGGGAATGTTATTTATTCTTATGCAACTATTTACAATTTTTCTGTTGTAGTATTTCTCTGAAGCATACGTTAATAAAATATTATTGATTTTTTGGTACTTTGACTCCTTTATTATTTCTCTTAGGTGTGAATTTTTTCTCTGCTAAAAATACTGACTTTATTTTAACTAAGGTTATCTTCTGGTGAAAAGCCCCAGCAATAAGTAGGCAGGATGCATGTCTCCCATTTTATTATAAATTTTAATTTCTTCTTTAAATCAAACAGCACACAGAGAATTTAACCATTATTAAATTCAGAGACATTGTGTGGCAATTATTTCAGTCTTACTTAGGCAGAAAAGGGTAGACACAGGTTTGCTTCAATGGTGCCATGTGAAAGAAAAGTATAAAAGCCTATAAAACACATTACCTTCAGATTCCTATTAAAATAAAAACTATTTTCCTCCTTATGTATTAACAAAATTTTTTTCAATAGTATCCAGGGTGTACAGCCAAGAGAATAAACTGAGTTTATTTTTCAACTTCGTATTTGGCTAAGATAAAAATTGTCTTCGTATTTTTAATACCTACTTAGGTTACAACTTTTCAGAGAACTGAGACAGAGTCCCTTAGACATGGCTCCTGTACTCTTTTTCTCCATTTCTAGCAGTTTAATGATGAATTGCAGTTAAACTATTCTGTTGATAAGTGGAATTCATCTTTACTGCAGACTATACTTTGAAAAGTAGTCTACAATCCCACCTGTAGAGTATATTTTCAGTACTATAATTTGTCTCCAAATTATTTTGAGAGTCAAAAGTTACAATACTCTGAAATAACACCAGAGGTGAGTTCATCCTTGGAAACTAGGCACTCGAATGGCCTAAATGTGCTTCAATAACTCTCTTCATGGCATGTTTGCAGATCTAACTCTGCTGACTACTTCAGAAGCAACTGCAAGTGCTCATGAGTGTCCAACCCTGGAGTTAATGAGCAATGACTTGTCCTGGAGAGGTCACACCTTAAGGTGTTAGTGGAAGAGAGAGTGTTACTCTGGGATTATATTTTCTTTCTGGTAATAGTTCATCCATAGAGGTTGCAGATAACGTTCTTTAGTCTGTTCTTTCCTTAAAAAAAATTGTTATTTATATCCTAATTATTTTCCTTTCCCTCTGCCTCCGGGGTGGAGCTGATCTATTTTTTTTCTCAGCAAGAAATAGGCTTTCTTATAAATCCTGAAATATTACTTCAGATGTACCTCTTTGAATTATGCATTGTAAGAACTTGGCAATCAGGTTTTAAGTGACACCTTGCCATGATGGCAAAGAGTATTTTTCATGTCAGTGTCAAATTGAGGAGAAAGTGTGTATGTTTAAAATGTAGTCAGTTGTCAGAAAAAAGCGAGGTCTTGTCACAAAGATGAAATGTTAAAGTTACCACTTTGTTTAATATATTGTAAATGTCCATATTGCATGTATTCTTAATAAATTAACAGCTTTAGGCAAGGGCAAGACAATGTTCTACTTACACCTTCAAAATACTGTCTGAGGTGGTGGACATACCAGCTTTCAGGAGAAGCAGCACCCTGGCAATCTCAGATCCAAGCAGGGTTTCCAAAGTCTTTCTTGGATAATGCAAACAGCTTGAGTGTCCCTGTAAAGGGGGCAAGTCTCTGAGACAAGTGTAATGTTTTTTCCATGGCCTGGAATATAAAATCAAGAGCCATGGTTTTCTGCCTGAGCTGGTGCTTTTAAAGCAGTCTTCAAGGATAGTATCATAGAGACTAAATTGTTGCAATTCGATCTGGATGTAAGAAAGACTTTGTTAATTGTTGGGAGGGCTGTGCCACTGGAGGGAGAAGAGAGGTTTGCAGCTGCTTTACAAATATAAAATTTGAAAGGTTATTTCTGGAGACCGGCACTTACCTATTCTCCCTATCATTGTTGTGCTGATGTCAGCATCAGTTCACTGTTCATCCACAACCCCATGGTGGGTTTTGAAAAGATCAGGTATGGCATTATGAGACAAAAGTTGGAGGAGCTATGTCATTCTGTGGAGTTAGGGGGGAGGAAGATTTATAGAGAGAGAGAGAGAAAATAAGTTTTTCTGATCAAATTTTTTGTGTTATTTGAATTCCTAGGATTAGTATAAAAGGTGCCTTATCAACCTGCTGCTTCACTAGCCTTTAAATTATTGTCTTTTCTAATTTTCTTACTTTTTCTTGATTTCTTAAAAAATGTGATACACAATGATTTATTTTTCATTCCTCTCCCATACATGCTTTTTAATTTCAAGCTATCACCCAGAACTTGACTATCTGGCAAACATTAGATGAGTTGGTTTCTGGTTTCTACTGTATGGCAGTTATTGCTAAAATAAAGCTAGCTCTTTCTTTCCATGGAAAAAAAATCTGTTACCAGAATTGTGCCCATCTTTTTTCAGCTCAGTATGATTTACTCAAAGATATTACGTATCCTTAAAAATTTTTCTCTCATTATTTTATTACCCATCCTTCTGGGTAGAACTCAGAGTCCTTGTTCCTAATTATCTGCTTGGGCACTTGAATGTTTTGAGAGTAGTTTTTTTTTCAACTTTGAAATTAAACACTTTGGCTCTACCTAAGTTTTCAACAGATTTGGTCAATCTCATATGTTGTTTTGAATGAGTTAACTTGATTACTTTTAGAACATCAGCAAGTAGGGAAATTCCAAGAATCATCACAGAAAAAAAAGTTTGACCCCTATTTGAGAAAAATAGGTTTTTTATTGTTATTTTACTTATGCTTCCTAGTGTTTATGGTAATTTTTCCTACCTCCACAAGAAAATACAATGAGGAGGGTGTCTCCTTGGTTCTTCAGCCCTGGAAGCACTTGTGCATCTGAAAATTGCAAGAGTAGGTATGAAGAGATGCCCTGGTCTGATAAAATCTGGAGACTAACAGTACTCAGAAGTGATACAAATTAGGTGCTTAATCTCTGGCCAAAGTTCTTGCATTTTCTGCAGAATTTTCTGTGAGTGCAAGTCTGGTCATGCTGAGGAGCTCCCCGCTTATGGTCCATTTCAATACATTTCTGTAGGATATTTTTGCTGTCTTCATTGTAGTCTTTTTCCATCGGCAGTAAGACCACACCAGGAAACAAAATGTAGGGGGACAGGGAGAGGTAGGTAGGCAGTGGAGACGGGGAGCCGAAGAAAGGATCAGGGGGTGAGTGAAAGCTGCATGACTGGATTCATTCCAGCCCTTCTCTGCAGAGAAGCTTTTGTGAAACTCACTGTGGCTTCTGAAAGGAAGGTCCCTATTCATCTGGCCACTGAAGGAGATCATACTAATGGGCTCCAGGATCACAAAGACACTCACCACCTGCCGTCATGAGTGCAGGTCAGGCTTTGTTTGCTGTGCTGAATGCTTTTTTTATTTAAAAACTGAAGTGTAGGTATATATTTGGCGGAGTTTATGATTCTTTCATGTCAGCATTTCAAATTTTAAAAGATAAAAAAGAAAAACTGATATTGTCCATATAGTTACGGGTAGACATGGGATGTGTTTCTTGCCATTGACACAAGGTAGAGCTCATAATAAATTTCTGGAATATGCAAAAGTGTAGATAATAAAACCATATCTCAGATAGCTTGATTTAAAATTAAGACATTAAATTTAAGCTGAACTTCATTTTTATTGAGGAGTATTATTTTGGCAGACAATATTAGTATACTCAAGTTTTCTAAAGTAACAATGCATTTAAGTGCTCATTGGGCTTTTTACCTTAATAAAACTTTTGTATTTAATTTCACATTAACAAAATGGATCTTGAATTTTATTTGGCTTGCTAGAAGAAAAAAATCTACATTCGTAACAAGTCTATCAAATTTGTCCTTTGAGAGAAATAGAAAATAAATGACCTATAATATAAAAATTGTTCAGTGTAGACTGTTTCACATTCCCAGAATATAATTCATGGTAATCCAAGATTCCCAAGATTGTTTAACTTTGTCCTGAAATAAATAACCAAATATGAAATGTAAACATCCTGAAGAATCTGTATTTGAAATCATAGGAGTTCTGTTAGTGGTGTCTGAAGCGTGTAATGAGTCTTGTATGTGAAACAACAGATAGTGTCTCCTTTTTTTTACATGACCTCGTGAACATTGATTTTAATAAATCAATTTCTTACCGTGTTGAGATAATAGGAAATTTTTGAAGGATATATTGTGATAAAAATTGAATTAAAGCAGTGCTTGAAGAAATAAATGTAAACATCTGAGGTATTGCATGCTTGATCCAACTGGGAACACAGCTGCAAATAATTTGAAAATTAAACTGTATTTTTACATCAACGTGGTTAGACAAAAATGCCTTATTAAGTAATTGCTATTGTGACATAAGCTTTATGCAGTAGCTGAATTACTTGGCAAAGCTAAAACGTCAAGCTACCTTGGGAATCTACCACATTCTTTAATTTTCTGATTGATTAAATGGATTATTTGACATTTTGGCAGAGCTTTGAAATCACGGCATAACAAAGACTCCTTTCATTGCTCATTATTTGCTCTCTTCAGGCTTAGCGCAGATTCTTTGAAATGAAAGGTTTAAGGTGCTTCTTCCCTGGGTAATTTTTGTTCCAGTTCACATTTTTGCTAGGAGTGTCACATTTCCTACTAAAATTCCCTACAGTGTAAATGCAGATCCTTATAACGACAGTATAACCTATGGAGATATGTAATCTGGAAAAACACTTTTATATACCTCACAACAGTGGTACTGAAGAATTCAACACAACCAGTCCGCTATCAGAGAGGCTCTTAACCCTTCCACCACCAGCATTTTCTGGAGTGCGGGAAGCTGGACAGAGTGGTGAGTGTTTCTGTTCAGGTTGTGACAATGTTCAGCTTTCTGCTGACCTGGGGGCAAGAAGACAACATCATGCAGCAACTTTGGGGGACAGTTCAGAGACAACCAGGTAGGTTGGGGGTCAATTGCCATCGTCACCTTGACACCAGTGAGCAAATGCATTGCTTAACCTCACTTCATGTCAGTAATGAGCAACAGTCAGACAAAACAATCTTACTGCCAACATAACTGCACAGTTCTCTCTACTGAAAAGCAGCTCATGAGTGTACCTACAGTCTTTAGGCTGTTCTACACCATGCTGCTTCTCAACTACAAGCTCGGTGGAGCCACATAGCAAGCACATAGGTGGAGTGAGACCTTCAGCATCTTGTACTCATGCATCTTAATGGCAGAAATCCTTGAGCATGCTGAGTGAGGGACTCCTGGTTTTAAGCCTGTGTCTTTTCTAATACTGTGAGTGCAGTCAAGTCAAATTGCTTTGGTAGTTGCCCTCAGAGAAGTCTGTGTTACCTCCCTCACAGCTGCGGACAGCAGTCTGGAGCTACACAGTCCTGAGGACATAACTGCAAGGATTCCACTGCCATGGTAAAATTTCTGTTGCAAAAAAATTCCTTCCATGTGTCTGCATCAGTAACGGAGTTTCTAACATGCAGCAAAGTATTTACATGGGCTTCTGTGAGCTTCAGACACGCTTTTTGAGCTGTGGTAAGTTCATGAACAGTTAAGATTGCTTGCTTTTTAAGCAATTCTAAAAGTTCTCTTCATAAAACTTTTCTTGCTAAGCACAACTTTCTATAATCCATCTCCATCTCTTGCGCTTTTCAAGACAGAGAAATATCTTTGAATATGGAAAACTGGGGTTATAAACTTATGAAAATTAAGGTGTGATTCTTTCCTTTTCCCATACCATGGGAATAAGAAATGCTAGTCTCCTCTTCAGTCTCCAGGCACTTACAGATGTGTCTGCAAGGTATGAAATTCTGTGTGTCTAAGAATCCATATTTCCTTCCAGTTATTCCAACTGATTCAGAGGGGATGCTCATATGCTTCCTTTCATGCGTGTGGGAGCAGGATCCCAGTAATTAGCAATCTTTTTCTCAGGTTATATCTTGAATTGGAATTTGTGTGCTAGCCAAGTCTGTTCTGACTTTGACAATTATTCTAGCTGGGGGAAAACCAGTGTTTCTGATACTTCTCTACTATAAGACAGTTTTAAATCTAAGGTTGAAAGACCGTGCATAAGTCTATATATAACTTTATTCATCTAAAGTAGTGATTCTTGAAGTCAAAGTTGCACAGTGCTTTGTTATAATATGTTGTTTTCAAATGTCAATACCTTGATCAGGCTGAAATTTTCTGTGCCTGTAGTTTTCTTCAGGCAGATTACCAAAAAAATTCAACCCAAAACCCAAGAACCACAAGCTACCTAGGAAAAAAAGTATCAACATTGCTGTAATAGTTTGGGGTGAGGATCTAGTCACTGAGTAGAACCTTTCCGACACTATTAATGAACTACATTACTGCCTTAGTTCCTCAATAGTATCTATGTTCCTGTGATAGAATTATAAACTAACATAAAAACTTATGAAATAACACACAAAATCAAAGAACAGAAAGATGCCCAATTCTCTGTTTAGAAGTTTAGGCACATACAAATCTCAAAAGAACAGATAAGCAAACTTTTACTTGCATTTTGATGAAGTTTTCAGTTACATATTAATTGTAGGTCCCACACTGCATAGCAAACCCAGTGGAAAGGGTGCTCGGGACCTAACTTTCTTCACGGCTACAAAGACAGGTAGCGTTTCACCTGAAGTGGAACAACTTCAATTGGAAAGTGTAAGGAATTTCCATTCCAGATATCCCAACCCAGATATACGATACAAGTCCAAGAGCTTTCAGGCAAAGCCTTAAGCATCCTAATAACTCATCAGCTGGATAAGGAAGTATGAACACCACCAGTATCACATCTGGAATGGGGTGTTTTTAGAAGTTGAAGGGTTTAGAGTACATTTAGAGTACAGCCCTAGAGTACATTTGCGAGTTGTGCAGCTGAGGCTGGGATGTATTAGAAGGAAACAGCCAATATGTAAAGTTTAGGAATTGGTAGGTTACCAGAGCCAGAAAACAAAGGTATTTCCATGCCTAATTCCTGGCCAACCATGTAATCAGAAGTGAGATTTGTGGGAGGAAAAATGTGATTGTGCAGCTTATAAATGGCAAGGGAGTCTGTGTATAAAACATTACATGTTTCTTCACGTACCCTAATGGTTAAGGTTTTAGACATGTACTTGAATTATGGCTGAGGTAGCTGCAGAATGGGTGTTTATAGCATTATAGCTGTCCATGTACATGCTTTTAGTCTGCTGCAAATTAAAGGAAATATTACTTTGTACCTCAGTCATTTCAATTTGCATTTACTGAAGGCTGGCAGCAGTTATTGGAGTTCAGCTGATGTGTGGCGGCTGTATTATTGGGCTGAACCTGGGGCCACAGCAGGATATCAAGTGCATGCATGAATCCTGCATGTGCAGCAGTTTATAACAGTGACAAAGTCATTACTGACTTGATTTAAAATGAAAGAAAGCAGAATTCCCAAAGGTTTTACATCTTACCGATAATGAGATCATACAGCAGTTTTGTTTAGTGTAAGACTGTTTGAGCCATGGCTCTAGAGACAAAGTCATCCCCTTTGGGTCACATATCTGCATCTGATGTGCCTCGGCTCTAGAAAGAGCAAGACCTTCAGGTTTCATTGCCCTCAGAGCAGTGGCATGTGTGTGATCAGCCATGCTGCTTAGAAAGACCTTGCTTAAGAGCCGGTCTTAGTCTTTTCAGTAATGCCACCTTGTCATCAATTTTAGCTCTCACTTTGTTACCTTACACCTATATTAGACTCAAACTGTCTGCCACGATGCAAATAGCTTAGATATGCTCTAAATTTGCTGAAGAAATGTTCTGACTTTAAATATTGGCAGGCTGGTGCATGAAATTTTACTTTCATATGTCACAGGTCAATTTTCCTCAGTTGCAACCCTGTCTCTTAAGCCTAAGATTCACCTTGGCTGGTTACACTTTGGAAAATATTCCGTTCCTTTCTTATGTTTTATGTTGCAGTATCTGCCCCTAGTTAGTTTAGGAAAGCACCCTATGTAACAAAAATATGGTCTCAAAATGAGCTCAGCTCAGCATATAATTTAGTTTTGGGCTTTTTTTTTAATGTTTATAATATTTAGATTGTATTTTGCAGTGTGCATGTGTTTGAGAGTAAAAGCTCAATGGGATAGTTCTATCCAGAGAAAGTGGTGGTTAATGAAACCTTTTATTAATAAAGTTTAGATAATTATCTGGGTAATTGTACAGACAAATAATTCAGTAATTTGAAATGATTTACTCTGTGTATAATGATACTTTATTCCCTTTAAGTGCAGCTTAACATGTTAATTACAGAGACTCAAGGGACTTGTGAAGAGTTATTCTAGTGATCATATATTATTAATTCTCCAGGGGCACTGTTTTTTTGGAATAGCACCTACAGAAGGATTCAAACCTCAAGCCAATATGCAACATTGGCAATTAAAGATTAAAAAACCCAACAAAACAAAAACCGACCTCCATTGTGAGGTAGGCTGGGTGGGTTTTTTTTGGTTAGTTGGTTTTGATTTTCCATTTGATTTTTGTGTGAAAACACATCACATCATTTCATCCTGCCTTTCCATGTGACAATTTCTGTAAATTGCTAATCTTCAGGTTCTTATGGTTGTAGACATCAGGGAGATAAATCTGGTATTAAAGAAAACAGATCACTCAGTGTTGCAAGTCAATAATGTTAATATGTACCTCTGCTTGAGTCTGTGATAGCATCTTTTCCACCGATACCTCAATGACATCTTTTGCAAATGCAGAACACAAAAGTCTTGCAAGCACTTGTTTTCTGTGAGTAATATCATGCATCTGATGCTCAGATGTGGAAACATCATCTCCTGCATCATTGGAACTCTTGCTGTCTGACAAAACTCTCCATTTCTGTAAATGAAGAGGTTTGGTGGTTTTTTACTTTTTGGTTTGTTTTGGGGTTTTGTTTTGGTGGTTTGTTTTTCATGGGTTTTCTTGGTTTTGGTTTGGTTTTGGTTTGACAAATCTCTGCTTGCTGCGAGGCAGAACTTCCTGAAAACCTGACTCATTCCTGATGGCTGGTAAGAGATGGCACAGTTAGAAGGTTTGTCATCTCTGGAGAGTTTGGTGTGCTGTAGCTGTTACGATCCTTGTTTTGATGTGGTGGTTTGAGTACCAGCTTCATGCCAGGCAGCTGGGAACCCCTTGTCACCCCAGGATGCCAGAACTCGCAGACCTTTTCTGTGCAGCTGGAAGGGGAGCTGCCCAGGCATGGCCGGCACAGATGTGACAGAGGCATCACTGGGGGCTTTCTGGTGAGTTGTTACTGAGCAGGGATGAGTCTTGAAGCACGTGCGAATTAAGGTTCCCGGCTTTGATTCTACTCCATGTAAATGGGAAACTGAATAACACCAAAACAATGGCAGCTGCTATTCATCATCTGTGCAACCTGTGCTTCAGACAATTCTCCTGAGGAGCCGTCTGTCAGTAATAGTACGTTCTGCCATGTCATATTGCACACATGTGAACTGCGTAGGTTTGAGTAGAGGCAAAGCGAGGGGAAACTGACTGATTTATTAGTAATAGATATTGAAACTGCAGTCATGCACTTCAGAAATCCTGCTGGTGAGTTGAGTTTGCCACCTCAGTCCTGTTGTATCTGCAAATCCCACTGACCTCTTTTTAGACCAAGTTATAGGTAACAATTTGTTGTTTAAATGGTTTAGATTACTCTGAAACCTCACTTGACCTTAAAATTGGTAGAACAATAGATGCATTTGAGAAGGCACCTTCTTTCCATTGCACAGAAATTTTTCTCTGCATTCACTATGTTTAGACCTATCATCCAAAATACATCAATGTCCAGAGGCATCCAACCCACTTGAGAAAATGTGCTTCTCCCCTCATCATATTATCATAGTATGGGATTGTCTGGTCCCAGGTTTCACTTTGGTGGAAATACCACATCCCCTGGATAAAAAAAGTTGGAGTTCTTAAAAGCCATGCATGTTGTATAATTTCTAAAATGTCTAATTTTGTATTTTTACACAATTATAAGCAATATTTAGCATACTGTAGCAAAGATGAGGGGATTCCAGATATAGCAGAGGAGATAGTAACATTAGAAGATATTTCAGAAAGTGCAGCAAGGAAAGTGAAGTCCCGTGAAGTCACAACATTAGGAATATAGAATATATCATAGAATATGTAATTAATTTAGAAAATATATAGATCATCATTCATTGATATTCAAAATGTGCTAAACTGAGAACGAATGCTGCATTGATGTTACTGGAAAAACCTTAGTAAGTTTGTGATGGCTCATTAATGATTAAATCAGTCATATGATTTATCCATATGCAAATATACACATAGATTGTGGATAATTATCATGCTATTATTGCATCTAATACACTAAAGGGATGTATATCTGATTAACCTAGGAAAAACTCTGATAGCTGATATTTTATCTTTAGGGGAGTATATAAAGGGAGTCTCTCTAGCCATGCATAATTTTTCAGACATTATAATGTGCAGAACAATATTGATCTCTCAAAATGATGACAGGTGGGAACAGCAATGAAAAATCAGGAAATATCCAAAGAGACAGAAGTTGTGACAGGTTTCCAGATCTTGCTTGCAGGGATTTCCCAAATCCATTGGCTAGAGCTGCTAAAAAAAGGGCAGAAATTTATGGGTATTAATTCACAGAGTTCAAATTCCGGAATCAAACCCATCCATTTTTCAGTTGTTTTGAGAAAGGATATTCCTAAAACTGAGTGAAGAAGTAAAACGTAATTTTTAATGTGTTTCTGTACAAGGTCTTGCTCGTGGGAACATGCTGGGACCTGCCAACACAAGAATGAGAAGCAGAGGTTGTCCAGAGGATGACCCGCTCCAAGATTATGTTTCCCTGTGGTTCACTTGCTGTTTTTCCCCTGCTGCTGTTGAGAGTTCATGAAGGTGCCCTAAGCAGGGGCAAATGGATATATAGCATTGAAATGAGGAATAAATAAGGATTGCCATGAACTTATGTCAAAGCAGATAACAGCATGAAAGGTGAAACTAATTGAAGAGCTGATGTAAAGCAACTTGGAATGCAGAATAACCAACACTGTCTAGGAGGATATCCATATGTGCAGCAATGTAAGATTATGTATTTGGGCACCTAACATTATAGTGTATTACATTACTGAACTATGCTATTTTCTCATGAAGCTCTTAGGCAATAGCAATGCATTTGAATTGGAAAAAAAAGAAAACAAAAGCTTTTTGCAGCTATTTTTCATCTCAAGGCCTCACTTTGTCTCTCCCATGTTTTACAGTCTCCTCTTCCCCTGCATTTTCTTTCAAATCAGGGACAACTTGGAGGAGATTGCTGAAAGAAGTAAAAGTACACAGCCAAATGAAAACTCTAAAGTGAGTGTCATTTTTGAATATGTTATTCTCATTGAAAGCCTCTCAGGAAGCAAAATTAGATTTCTTTAAAAAACATTTTTAAACAAAACAAAAATCCCCCTTTTCTCTTGTGTTTGGCAAATTACCTTCAGGCAGTCTGATAAACAGGAGAGGAATTCTTTTACTGAAAACTCAGGAGAGGAGCTGCTTGTTGGCCAATTTACCCACTAAGCTATTAAATCTTCTGACCTTGGAGAAGAGAACTGGAAATACATGTATGACATCTAAGCACCATTTCAGCTTAGAAAGCTGAAAGGAAACTTAACTTTATTTGTATTGTGAAAATTTACATCCAGTCACGACTTTCAAGCAAGTGTCTCACTGAGCCTGACATGTGCATTAAAATAGTTTGGAAAGAGATCAGTGTGATGGTAGGGAGATGTTCTTCCGACAGACAGCTGCGAAGTCATTCCTTGTCTCATTGCATGAGGCACAGTAATGTTCTTAGGGCTCCAGGAGTTATAAAACAAGGTCTTACTGAGCACTTCCTTTGCATCATCCTGATAAGAATTTCTGCCACGACGACATATTTTTTGGTCACTTTTATAACCAAATACTTATGCAGCGGATATTATTGTTCACATTGGTGTTATATACTTATAGTAACATCAAAGAAAAAAGCCAGTGCCTCACTTGGTTAAACACCTCCTATTAATGTTATTAGAACTTGTCCATAATTTTTACTCTTTCTGCTATTTGTTTTGGAACCTCACTTGCTGCCTTTTTTACTAAGACCTTCTCCCCTGCCTACTCCCAGCACCATGGCATAGTGTGGCTATTTTGGTGATTATTGCAGACAAGTCCTAGGAAAAGCTTAATAAAAGGAAAGCAGATCTGCCATAGCTGCACGACCTTTTCCAGCCTTGCCTTTAAACCAGTCTTTTTCTCAGGAACAGTTAGCATTGGCAGAGAATTCCTAATGAAGACAGCAGCACGGACACCCAGGAAAACCACCTGAACTGAACTCACTCCCCTGCCACCAGCCTTGTAGAACAGAAAAGCCCAAGAGTTGCACACACAATGATACAGCTTCTTGTCTCTTCTTTTGCCTATGGGCTACTGAGAAACCCCAGGTCTTTATTACCATTGAACCGTGGTCTGATGTTGGTTCTATGCACCTCATCTACATTATGATGCTGCTCTGCCTTGTGCCATCAGATTAAATTAATCTGGACATTATTCAGCACTATTTTGTTAAAGCTAGAGGTAGAATCTAGGTTCTAGTGGGGTAGGTTTGAGCTAACTATTCTTTCCAAACTAAAGTACCAAATTCCTATGCTTGTTTCTTTTGTCTTGTTCTCGCTGAGCAATACTCTGCTCTGCAAGCTTCCTCAATTCCCACTGATGAGCAAAGCGGCCTGCAGGTGATTTAGAGAGCACGTCCTGACACAGTGTCCTGTGCATGGGGACAGGACAGGGGGCCCCTGAACCTAGCTGCAGAGCTACCTCGGTCACAGCGTGGGCTCCCCCAGTTTGGATCAGGGCAGCTGTAAGCAGCTGTGAACCACAGAGAAAGTCACAGTTCAGGCCATTTACGGGGCAAGAGACTCTCGATTCTTATATAAGCTTTTAATGCTACTAAAAAGGAAAGAACTAAACACCTGAGGCTCATCTTGCACGGGTTTTTCAACAAAGATTTCACCTGTGCCATGCAGCAAAGCTGCCACCCGAGGGATTCTTTCTCAAAAACCCCAAAAGGTAAATATTACCTACCCTAGCAAACACTGAATTTGTTGTTCGTCCAGGGGAAGTCAGCTATATGACACTGTTGTTATAAAAACACCTCTAAAATATTTTAATGAACAAGAATTTTACTTGAAGAAGACTGCAGACTTGAACATAGTATTGTCTTGCCTCTCTGCTGCAGAAATATAGATGAGATTTAAAAGCCACAGTAATTTATGAGCTGTACTTAGAACCCATAAAGGGATATCTCAGATTCAAAATTGTTTCATTCTTGATGCGATTTAGAAGATTAAACTGTCATATTTTAGCACAGATAGATGATTGCTATAATTAATCATGTACCATGAATTCTATTATTTAGAAGCTGCTTCATATGAAAGTTGAAAATACTTTTTATACAATGCAAAATTAAGTAGCCTTATAATTATGTTCTATAGATATATGTTGATTTGTTTTATATGCAGAGGATATTTACTTTACTAAATAATCCAATATACTAAATGCATACTGCAAAACAATACAGTAATTGAACGTTTGCTAATGACTCCAATTTTAGGACAGCCTGTCTAATAACTGAGATAAGATCTTACTGAAAGAGTGTGCTAATGATTTGAAAATTACTACCAAAATTGTGTTCCGTCTACAGAGGGGTTGCAGACGTAATTGTGCTAATAAATATCCGAGTCAGGCCTGATTTTGAAGCTTGTACCATGATTACCGCGAGTTTTAGAAATCAGACAGAGCTAAATCATGCTGTTGTGCTCACATGAACAGCCTCTCTGGTGGCACTGCTCATTTTCGTAAAGAGAGCAAATACACCCGTGCTAGACAGAAATACATTAAACATTCATAAATGACTGGTTAAAATGCTTAACTGTGCATGTACCTTGCAATTCTATCTAATGAAATTTGGTCTATATACAATCCTTGATGTAAGCTTGTATGTAGGTGTATAGAATTTTAAAATTTGGCTGACACGGTTCTGTTCCTATCTTTACCTTACTGTAAAGCATTGTGCGTGTACCAGGGTGACTGTCACAATTTTATACATTATTTAGTTGCTCAAAGTGCTCATCTAGGGCAAGGTAGACCTGAGTTCAGTTTCTTCTCTGCCTGCATGGCACTAAAGTTGTCTTCCAGCTTCTAAGAAAATGATCTGAAAAGCAAGCCAATAGAGAGGGTAAATCATAATTTCTTTTGGGAGCAATGTGTCAATTTGACCATGGCTCAAAGCAAATCTGGTCTTGGTTTCTGTTCTCTGCTATGGGCTGCTTATGTAGTTTACCTTAAACAGGAATAGAATAAAATACATTTAATAAATCTTGGGACAGAAACTGAACCATAATTCGTTGTTTCCAGTGAGCCAGCCTCAACATGACACCACCCCAGAGGAGCCTTCAATTTGGTAATTAGCCTGAAAGAAGAGGGCTGCCTATTTGTGCCCTCTGATGAGGCATGAGAATGAGATGGGGTTAGAGCTGGATTGTTTTAGCAATACTCAGATATTTCTGGGAGTTGCTCAATGCAAAATTCCACAATCCCAAAGCAGATGTTTGAGAATCTATGGTACTATCCCACAGCCGAATCAAGAGTTTATAAATCAGAATTTGATTTTTAAGTGTGAAAATCTCCCAAAGGTTTTGCACAACCTCCTATTTCAGTGTTGATAGTATTTCAGCCTGTGTTCTTGGAAAAAAAAGCTGGGGCTCTGGCACAGTGAATTTAATTTTTTTTCTATTCAGAAACATTTCAGAATGGAAACCTCTGCACAGTTGCTCAAAAGATGCAACATTTGGAAGTGTTAGTTCTAAACTGAAGATGTGTCCACCATTTTCCCAACAAGATGTGGATTGTGTGTTCCTTCTGCTCCCCACTGCAAGGTGAGGCAGTGAACCAGCTAACCTATATCTATGTCAACCCCTTTGCTGCAAACTGATGGCTGAGGCTGACTCCTAAGGCACTTTATTAGGACACCTGCTTTGCAAGCATGAAGTCAGTGGTGTGTGCTGGAGTGGCCTCAGGGGTGAGCTGGGAGGATGCCGAGGACGGCAGATGTGCCTTTAGAAGAGCAAGTAAAAGGAGCAGCACCATGGTGTACCTGCCTTGGCATTGCAAATTCCCTTCCACTGACCAGAGGAGTCTTACAAGGCTCCCGACAGCCTCAGAGTGCTGCAGCTGCAAGCCACGAGGAGCAGTGGTAAAAGGCTGTATTCAGCTATAGGTCAGAGAGAGAAAAGCAAGGCTAAGCAAGGAATATGGGAGGCTTAATTCACTTGGCTGCTTCCCTCCCCATTGCAGCTGCTCTACTTCAGGTTATTTACCAGGCCTGAATTCTTTCTTAATTCGTCATTGTTGACTGTAGCTAGCTTGCTTTGGGGTTGAAAGGAGCTGAAGAGTCAATTATGTGTCTGGGTGCTTTTGAATGTCTTAAGTGTGGTAGAGGGCTGCAACCCCTACCGCTCATGTCTAATGAGGCAAGGCAGAGAGCTGCTAGCTTCTGGTCCAGCACAGGCCTGTGGAAGTGCTCCAAACAAAGGCAAACAGGGAGGGAGAGAACCATGTCTCCACGGGTTTGTAGGGCATCTGCAGCTATAGCATTGTTCGCTCTGCCTCTCTGCTTGCTCTGGAAATGTCCCTGTGCAGGACAGGGGTGTTGCTCTATGCTGTGTTCAGTGCTGCCTAATGCAGGTGGACTATCTTCAGGTGGCTTCAAGGCTTTGGGCAGGTAAGTGTAATAAGCAGTGAATGAGGTGCTGGGCTGCAGGTATAGTACCCTGTCAGAGCTCCAGCTAGCGCTCGTGGTGCCTGGCATCGCCCACCACCTGCTCATCTGCTGGGTTCTATCTTGCCTCTGCTCACAAAAGCTTGGGCTGACACGGTGGTGGTTACTGACCTATACTTTACAGCATCATTTACCTCACCTCTGCTTCTAGACCCCAATCTCTTGGATTTAGCCTAGAGAGTTCATGTTACCGTTCACCGCCTCTGACTCCTCTGGCTTGTATCTTAGTTAATTATCTGTAGACAAAGCTACAATTGATGCCTTATCAACTAGAAAGACTGAATTAATCAGCTTTGTTAGGCAAAGGTTACAGCAAGGGTGTGACCATCCTATCCATCTGTTCACTCATCTCCTGAAGAGTAACCATAACAGAACTGTTAAAAATCCTATTAATGGACTATAGGTCAATAACCTAGACACTCCGATAGCTCTGCAAGAAACTATGAACAAAATATCTGGGATTAATGCATTTTCTGAATATTTTTATAGATTTTTTCCCTCTCAAATACTAATATGTTCTGCAAGTAGAAAGAAAATGGCTTTTTACCACTGTATTCCCTTGATGCAGCTAGGCAAAGCTGGGAGGTACCCAAAACTATGTAAAAGGCATTGAGCTGATCAATTCATATGTAAAGTTCAAGGAGAAAACTTTGGCCTTTTGCCTTCAGAAGTAATCATCCAAGTCACAGGATTATCTCATCCTGACGCATGAGGAGTCTCATGCATTGAAATCCAAAAGTTCACCCAATTTACTACTGGTGATCAAATTGGCAAAATGTACGGGGGAAGCATCAGACAATTCACTGTGCAGCATGCCTTGCTGAGGTGAATCCAATTTCCCTCAAATTCTGTCTTTTAGGAAAGTGTTATACAAGTAGGCAAAGAAATTCTATCCCTTTTTTTTCTTTTAAATTTTGGAAACTTTCATTTGGAGGTGTATTGTAACCTATTCAAATGTTAGGGCTCTAAACACAGTGTTTGTGCTTAGTTTGCAGTTAAGTACAGCTGTGAGGCAAGGTGACCATTTATCTCTGTTCTTTTCTTGCCTTGACAGCTAGACTTGACATCTCCAATTGCTGCAGGGTAGGATGCACTCACACCCAGAATAGGGCACAATGTGTGCAGAACGGTTTATCAAATCTTTGTCCCTGATGTCCCTTAATTAAAAGAACCTGAATGCCTAAAATGGGAAATTGAAGGTTTATGCCATTGTGGAGATTTGTTGCTATTATTTCCACTGCTAAAATACCATTTAAAGTTTGCACCTTTCCCTGCTATTATTTTACAAGAAGGAAGGGATCTGCAAACGCTGAGGATGATTTGGACTCAGCCTCAAATCAATACATGGTCCACATCTTTTCTGGAACAAGTAATGGTACATGTTTAAAATATTATATTTATGCTCTGGAAATAACAAAGTGGTGCTTTCCTCGAAATTTTTTCATTGGGGTGTGTTTGCGTTATTAAAATTCCTGATTTTAAGCAGAGCAAATTTTTCTCTTCAGTAGGTGTGCTAGTTTCCCAAGGCCTCTCTGTGCTTCTTCCAGGCTTGCAAAAAAGGACCCAGTACCATGCCATGCTTTTCAGTCTCTCAGGATGAATGTCTGGGCTCTTGCAGAGAAATTTCTTCCTCCTGAGGCATACCCTGGAAAGCAGTGATGCTAAGATCCCATCCTCTTACAGGGCTGGAGCTCTACCAGGAACTAGTCTGCCCAAGGCGCTGAGATTTCTTCTGCCACCAGCAGAATAAAAAATGTTTACAGAACAACCCTCTCCCTATCCCTCAAGAGCAGACAGTTCAAGGGGAGCCTGGAAAGTTGGCCAGGAAATGCCAATTCTTCCTCCTCACCCAGAGAGGACATAACCAGAGAACTGATTTTTTTTTTATTTTCAGGAGCAACCTTGGAGAAAGTTGGCAAGCAGAGGTTAAACCAGGCTGAGAAAGTGGGGATACACGTCTGAAGTGGCAAAGGTCCTTCTTGATAGCAGCAGCAGTTCTATCAAAACCGGGGCAGCCACTGTCTCTCAGCACCGCGCTTCTGAGGTGCTTCTGGATGTGTCTGACCCAGGGACTGACCCAGACTGCTGAGATTTAGCTTTGAGGTGTGAAAAGTGATCCGCATGAGCTCATTGGGCTGCTCGTAGGGCAGGATTCAAACACAGAGCTGGGCGGTGCTGCCAGGTTGTGTTTACTTATCGCCCTGGCTTAAACGACTGCCCAGCAAGATTGGCACTTAATTCTCTTTATGTCGCACATTACTTTGGAAACAAAAAATAAAATCAAATTGAGAACATTTGTACGTCTTTATGACATATAAATTGCACACAAATTTTCTCTGAATATCACAAATTCTTTCCTGCCTTCTCATTTTTGGGAAAGGAGATGTAAGTCCTAAGGGATGAACAATACAGGCATGGTCTAAACAGTTCCGTGCAAATCTTCCTTGACCAACTCCCTAGAAATTGTGTCATCAAGATGATTCGTTTTGTCAAGGTTTTGTTTTTAATCTGAACCCACTGTTCTGAATGGATGGTTCTTTTTTCTGCTCTCACATCTTAGCTCTCATTTGTCGCACATTTCTTCTGGAAGCAAACGAGTAACAGTTTTGCTAGAGAGTAGGACACAAACAGAAAGTGGCTTACAAAGAAAGGTAATTTAGACAGTAAGAGGTGAGGCCAAATCCCTTCCACAGCCCCACTGTAGTCAGTGTGACTAGTTGTGTGAACAAAGCAAACAGGATTTGGCTTTTGCTGCAGTCCCAGCCACCTTTTATCATTGGAGAGAGAGAAAAACACCATAAAATTAAATAGGTATCATCCTCCCTGCATTCCTAGTGTAACTATTTTAACTGGAATGCCTCATAAACAGATAAAGGCACTCCTGAGCTTTGGGATGATCATTTTTTAAATGACCATTTAAGACTGGATTATGGTTTTACATTTTCACCTTGGAGCTTTTAAGGGCTGTTTGGGACATTAAGTGCTGACATATCAGAGCTTAAACTGAAAGGCAATGTTGCTTGCGGTCGTACTGCCCAGCAAAATAATATAGTTTTGCTGCTGTTAATAGGTAAATACTTTCATTTGTGGAAGGAAAATGGTGATTCAAAATTGTTTGATGTCCCTTAAACTCTCACAGCAGCTGGATATTTTACATTGGTTTCTATAATATTCTTATGATAACATTCCTATCCCACAGGGGTCTGCTCGAATATCAGAGCACTCATCTTTTTTAAGTTTTGCATAATGTGAGATATTAAAATTAAGGCTGGTGTTTACTGTTCAGTTCTTTTACACATATTCCACATTCACAGCTAGATATTATTTCCCTTGGAAATGCTTTCTGTCCCTGCCAGTTACTGAATGCAATCAGATAGCTTTGCATGGGCCAGCATACCAATTAAGTGCCGTGCCTGGGATGCACGCTGCTTCTTCCATCAGAAGCTCAATGGTTCATCGGCAAGTGAGCCGTGTATATTGATAAGGAGAAAGCCTGAACCCACAATGGAGGCAGAATCTATTTCTCAAAAAAGCTTTCAGAGAGTGGTTTCAGGGGGAAAGGGGAAAGGGGGCAGGCGACATGTAAAATGGCTAGAAAAATGAAATGGGAGGAAAGATTAATGGAAGCAGGATCAGAAAAATATTCAATTAGAACTTGCAGGCCTGGTCACATTACTCTGTGTTATTGTACATCTTGTCATTACCCAAATCTGTTGCTAAAGTGTTGGCATTCGTCTTCATTATGCAGTAAAATGGTATAATGAATAGGTTACAAATATGATGGAGGAAATGCCCTGGAATTATCACAATGCCTGAAAATGAAAAATGCCGTAATTTAAATTATTGGTGTGTGGCATCTGCCAAGTGCAGAGACAGATGTGAAGAGTGTAACATGATTTTGTTCTGATGATGCCTTCAAAGTTTCTTTTCCCCTTCAAAGGGGTCTTCAGGCTGAATCCTTCCTTAAAAGCCAATGTCAGGGATGTGATACACAGAGAGCAGCATTTGACATATTTCTTAGCTGCAAGGAACTTCACAACCTGATATCTTAGGTCTGGTTTTAGAAACTTCCGCAAGCAGCACTCCCCCACATTTCAGGTGGAGAGCTGGTTAATGTATAGATTATGACTTTTAACAATTAAATTAAATTTGGAATGGGGAAAAAAGCTACTATCTCAGCCTAGTTAATTAGACATGATTTAGTCTTTAAAATTGCAATGAACCGTATAGACATATTACCTTTCAAGCTCAGTTTTGCATTTGACTGATTATTATCCTCTAGAAAGACATTTTCAGGATATTTAAACCTAACATTTGGCCTACTTTAAAACGGCAAGATTCTGAAAATCAGTACCAGTACATAATAAGGAATTTTATATTAGGACCAGGATAGGAATTAATATTTTACTAAAAGTTCAAATAAAATCTTAAATAATATCGAAGTACCATTTCACTAGCAGGGATCATAGCTCTCCTTTTCCTAGATGTGTATTAACTTTAGTAAAGCTTCCTAATGGCTGCAAGGACTGTCCACCCAGGCCGAAGTCCACACTTCCAAACTCATTAGGAAGTATGCATCATAAAAATAACACGTACATTAGAGACGGAGAATAAGACATCCTGCAGTCATCCAGAAAGGATGCAAACCTGAAGCTGGAGGAAAGTCTGCCAGCCTAATCTTCTGCTAGAGACTTTTTGTGTGATCTTCAGCAAGTCTTGGTAGGTGCCTGGGCTTTTTGTCCTTACCTGGAAAATGGGGATAAGGAGGAGTGGAGGAAGGAAGACTGAAAGGGCTATCCTATCAGGAATTGCTCTGTCTAAACTGAATTTTTTGGGACAATCAGAAGTAAGAGCAGCGGGGTTGATGGAAGCAAACTATTAAATTATTTTCTTCAGTTTTTGAAGATTGTCCCAGTTCATGGCACTGCATGCAGACAATGCAATACATGAGAAGCTGTTTTCTACCTTGTATGTGAAAAGTGAAGTACTCTGATGGAGATTTGTACGGTTGTTCATACTAAATTCTTTATCTTGTGTTGCTATCTTTATCTTGATCAATATGTGTTACTTTGACATAGATCAAACACTGGGTGAGATATCATTTCTATATGAGCATCATTTTATGTTCCATTAGATTTAATGGCATATAGGTATCTTTTCTTCACTGTGAATAGTAGATATATTTAAAACATGTAATATGCTAAAGTTGAAAGGATTATCCTTTCAGAGATTAATTCTAGTCTTATACTGCCTAAATGCTACTAGATTCTTCATGGTAATGTTTCGCTGTTAAATTGCACATTTGGAACCAGATGGCTCAGAAAATTGACAAGATGATACCAAATCTCCACTTCTCAGTCACTGTTGGGTTGAATCCAGCCTTGGTTCCAAGTAACCAAAACTTGCTACTGTCTGACAGCTGTTTTGTGGCTTAGATGTTTCCAAGCAGACAGGTGTCCACTACAGAAAAAAAAGAAAAAAATCACCTGCACAAATAGAGGGTTGCAGCAGAGGAGAGTTTATGGGCACTGAAAAGAGACTGACTTCTCTGACCATTGGATTAAGTGTGTTGCAAAATGGAGTCCACAGCTCTTTCTGGAAATACCTAAAATGTCTAAATCCTGCTGTACCCCTTTGGTGCACCCATAGCTGGAAGCTCCTGTAATGTATTTCATGAAGTTCTGGTCAGCAGCAGCTGAACATGAGCCAGCGTGCACCCAGGTGGCTGAGAAGGTCAATCCTGGCCTGTATCTGCAAGAGTGTGGCCAGCAGGACCAGGGCAGTGGTTGTCCCTTTGTCCTTGGTACTAGTGCAGCCCTACCTTGATTCCTGTGTCGACTTCTGGGCATCTCACTACAAGAAGGACATTGAGGAGCTGCAGCAAGTCCAGAGAAGGGCAACAAAGCTGGTGGAGGGTCTGAAGCCCAAATTTGATGAGGAGAGGCTGAAGGAGCTGGGGTTGTTTAACCTGGAACAAACGATGCTCAAGGGAGACCTTACTGTTCTCTACGATTACCTGAAAAAAGGCTATAGCCAGGTGGGGGTTGGTCTCTTCTCCCAGATAAGAAATGATAGAACAAGAGGAAATGGCCGCAGGTTGCACCGGGGGGGTTTAGATTGAATGTTAGGAAATGTTTCTTCACTGAAGGGGCTGGTGAGGCATTGGAACAGGTCCCCCAGGGAAGGATACCATCCCTGGAAGTGTTAAAAAAATGTGAATGTGGCACTTGGGAAAATCATGTAGGGTTTAAACACAGCGCTGCTGGATTAACAGTTGGACTTGTTAATCTTAGAGCTATTTTCTAACCTTAATGATTTTATGAGTCTATTCTATAATTCTACTCTATGTTGTAAATGTGCCTAAATGTTGTCCTGGTTTTGGGTGGAACAGAGTTAATTTTCTTCTTAGTAATAGTAGTAGTATGGGAGTATGTTCTGTATTTGTGCTGAAAACAGTGTTAGTAGATGTTTTTACTCTTGGATAGTGGTCTTACTTAGCTACATTCATGTCTACTCCAAAGCAATTGGAGACCTGGACAGGCAAGCACAGCTGACTTTAAAGGTTTGGTGCTATGGTGGGGTACAAGACCTAGCTGAATGTGAAGTTTTGGGAGATAGTTCCTGGTTGTAGGTGGTCATAGCTGCAGTATATGGCTGAAAGATTTTGGTGTGCTGCCTCCTGGTGTTGCATTGTATCATCTGGTTGGACTTGATGACCTTAAAACTCTTTTCCAGCCTAAACAATTCTATGATTCTATGATTACTTCTGAGCAGTGCTCACACAGTGTCAAGGCCTTTCTTGCTTCTCACACCAGCCTACGAGTGAGGGAGCTGGGGATGTACAAGAGCTTGGAGAGGACACAGCTAGGACAGCTGAGCCCACTGACCAAAGAGATATTCTATAGCATGTGGCGTCATGCTCAGCACACACAGCTGGGGAAAGAAGGAAGAGGGGGGATGCTTGGAATGACAATATTTGCTGACTTTTCTCTCAAGTAATCCTGGTGCATGATAGAGTCCTACTGTCCTGAGGAAGGCTGAGAACACGTGCCTGTCCATGAGACGTGGTAAATGAATTCCTTGTTTTGCTTTGCCTGTATGCACAGCTTTTCCTTTAAACTTTCAGCCTATTAAACTGTAATTAAATGGATTCTCTTCCCTATGTCATGGAGGGGGTGGGGAGCAAGTGAGCAACTGTGTGGTGCTTCATTACTGTCTGGGGTTAAACCACGACAAATGTGCATAAGATGAAATGCTATAATGTTTTCCCTCCCTTTGAAATAAGGCTCTGATCTTTACAGCTTACAAGTTAGCTCCCTTATGAACAAACAGTTCATTACAGAACTCATGTAAAGGTAACAGTGTAGGAAAACATTTATAATGGTAGGCATGCCAGAACTAAAGAAGCAGGATGATGTCCATGTTTTTTTAATCAATATTTCTTAGCATAGTGGAACTGGTACAAAAGGGAAAAAAATGGTCCCCATTCTGAAGATGGAACGAGAGGGGAAAATCTATCATTGATTGGAATTAGATCTATATTTACCAGAAGGATACATGGTACATGATCTAAACCTGTGATTCTGATTACTTATCATTAGTGCTGGGAAAACTTGATGCAGGGCTTCATGTGGTAGCCTGAAACACGGGACTCCCATGTCCTTTTGCTGTTTTTGACCTGAGAGCCTTTTTGTGTGTGTTCGAATTAGTCCCTGTGGTTTAGTTTCCTAAATGTAGAAGAAGAAGAAGGATATCACTCCTGCTTCTAAATGCAGAAGTGTGAGTTAAGTATATTCAGGTTTGTGTACAAGTGCCTCACAGAGATGGCCGTGGCAGGAGCTCCAGCTAGGCAGACAGAGCTCCTGTTAGACCTCTTAGGATAGAAACGATTAGTGAGTCTGGCTGCATTTGCTTTGCACTGTATTTTTATTTCTTTTCTTTCTCACAAATTCATGTTGATCCTGCACAGCGTGGCAATGGTATTCTCAACCTGCCAGCATAACCTTGGCCAGAAGTATTTCTGCCTGAGCTGGGGCTGTGAGTCTACTTCAGGGATAAGCCAGGAGCAGGGATGTGTTCTTTGGTTCCTGGTATTATCCCTTCACCCTATTGAGCCAGGGCCACATAGGACTAGCTGGCAGAGCCAGCTGAAAAGGTGTTGATGCTGAGTTGAGAATGTTTGTAAACAAGAACAGTTGGATCTGCAAATTCAACTTGGTGTCTCCTTTCAGAAGGAAGGCATGACTTTTTTACTGGGCACTGCTGGTGGACTGAGTATCAAAGTGGTAAATGTGGCAAGAGTAAAAAGTTGTGTGCTTTCCAGTCATTTGAGAATAATTACGCACCAATTAATTGAAGAAAATGACATCTGACACTGTCAGTGTTCTGAAGTGTCACATATTAGACCCCAAAAAGTAAATGAGACACATATTCATTTTAATTAAAACGTTATCAAGAGGTGCTGTTGACCAAGAAGCCCATTAACAATAATATGCTTTAGTAACAAGTGAGCTAGTCAATTTATTGAACTGAACTAAAAAGCAAACCCAGTAACAGCTGCCCACTGAGCAAGCATTTGATCTTTCAGCTTTCTCTGATTAGCAGAGGGAGGCGTTCCCTGAATATTACAGACTTTTGTCTACTTTCTCACTACTTTGTGGTTACTTGTAGAAACTGTCTCCATGGTGCAATCAGCATTTGCTCATCAAACTTAAAAGGGAGCTTTACTAGTGGATCCTTGTTCAAAGAAGATACTTAGAGAGAGCAGTTGCTGGGTACCATTATTTTCTTTTGTGCCTCAGCTGTTAAAATCTTTGCACAGGATGGACTGTTTTCCTTGGAGATCTGGCTCTTTTACATACAGAGGCTAGTGTTCAAGATTCAAGGGTTGCAACAGGGGCAGGCTATTTGCAAAGTAAAATGACATGGTTGCACAAATTTATCTTTCCAGCCTGAATTCATTTACTTCACTCTTTAGGATTGATTAGTATGTGCTAAGGAGCATTAAACTGGCCAGATACTTCCGGAGCAGATTTCTGCCCTTATAGGAGATCTGAATATGAACATAAAGCTGGCGATGATGACTGAGTTACTGCTTATTACCAGGGAGAACCAGGAATTTGGATGAGGTACACTTTGTTCTGCTATCAGCATCAGAAACGGGAGCAGCCCTGCTGCAGCCCTCTGCCTAGGACATTTTTGGGAGCCACCACACCTGGCTGCTTCCTTTGGCTTCTTTTGGCTGTGCCTGTACAATGGTGCCAATAGTTTTTCAGCTGAAGAAAATTTTAAGAATTTCTTCTCATGTTCCTTTGGTGAAGACAGCCAAACTCTTTCTTATGTGAGCAACAGGCATGGGAATCAGCCATTACTTCAGAATAAATTTTAATAGTTTCATGCAAAAAAACCCCAAAAGCAGAGTGGACTTGTATGTCCAAAATACAGTACAAGTGACAGTAGGTTAATTGTCTTTTCTCACAGGAAGGGGTTCAAATCTTTGGATTCTTCCTGAATCCATCATCAAGCAAGATACATCAGCTTTCTTGAATGTGGGAGAGCATACCAGGTCCAGAACCCCTCCAGACGCCTTTCTAAAAGCTCTATTTTAATGGTTATGATCCAAGAAGAAGGACTTTATACAACAATTCAGCCAACTTCTGTCTGACAGAACATTTTAGGTGGGAAAATGAATCCTGTCAAAAAAGCACTGATGCCTTTTAAGTCCTACTGTGGACAATAGACACATCTGTCACTTACTGTTCAGAGAGCATGCCATGTTGGGCAAAACTGAAAGTCAATGAGATTTAGTGTACTTCAGTCATTTTGAAAACAGTATCCAGCAACCACTGGTCCAGAAGTTCACCCGAGATAATATTTAAGGTAGAAAGAACAGCAGCAGCCACTGAAATGGAAAAGATTGATGGTAAAACTGAAATAAGTTTCTTATTTTTTCATGTTTAATCAGTCAACAACCTTCTTAGAAATACAGACATGTATGAAAATAATCTTAAGTATCAGAATCTGAATGATTCTCCTCATATTTTGTTGCAAAACATTTTGGAAGATTTGGCAAGGAATAAAGAAGTGAAGTACTAAAGGAATGATTTCACAGAACTTTAAAATATCTTTTTAAAACTGAACTTTAGTCCCTTTTCTTGTTTGTTTGTGTTTTTTTGTTGGTTTTGGTCTTGGTTTGGTTTGGTTGTTTTTGTTTGTTTGTTTGTTTGTCTTGTTAATAGTTCTAAAGTACTTGTATTGGCACTAGAACATTCGCAATTATTTCCAGTGGAGGAATTGGAGTGAGGAGTGAGTAAATAGTGGAACTCTTGAAAGAATGAATATAATGTAATCCTGTTATGTCTGATCTGCTGTCCATCAGCAGGGAAGATTATTGGCTGTACAAAGCTGTTATTCTAGCTAAGTGCAACAGTATATTAAAACTATAAATGCTATGATAAAACAGTATCTAGAAATCTGTTACTTCCTCCATGCACTGCTGTTTAGTGAGACACTGGTGACCCTTCACTTGTTCACACTAAAGTCTTTTGAAGGTCCTTTAAAAATATTTTTAGTTGTTTGTAAGCTGATGCATTTCATATTATTTTGGAATTTACGTTTCTTCATGTCACTTTTTATGGCTATCCCAATCCAAGTTCAGTGGCCAGTTTATTTCCCACATACACGCATTTTATTGTTAGGACCAATGGGTGGTTTCTCACATGGGGTGCTGGCAGATCTTCTTCTTGTGGGGATGGGGACCCAGACCAGAGCTAAATGCCTTTAGCTTCACCAGACTAAGCAACAGGCATGAGCAGCCATCAGCCCTGTCACAGCCTGGTCTGTGTTGCAGAGATCCCCGCTCACCCAGCCTGCACAGTGGTAAGTGGAAGAGTGAGATAATTTGACTCAGAGGCTGCAGTGGTCTGTGGTCCCAGTGGTCACTCTTGGCATAGAGCAGCAGCTGGTTTGAACGTGTTGCAGATGGTGTTTTCCTCCCACAATCCTTTCCTCAAGAAAGGATTGCCTGCTTAAGCCCACCTGGTTATCTTTTGGAAATGATAAGCAGAAATAGAGCTCACTGAGGATCCAGACCATTTATTGTGTTTTTCAGGATTTTTTTTGTGATGACTCAGCTACTATTTAGCAAAAACTCACAGGAATTAATTAGGCCTGTTGCTGATAATCAATGGCTGACAACAAGTTACGTAAACTCCGCAAAATATACTGGGCATGGGAGAAGTTACCGCCTATGATAGATTTAACATTCGAGGGCTTGCTTTTTAAATCTTGGTTGTTACTTAATATTGCAAGAGTGGGGAACTTGGATGGCTCAGCCAGTCATTCAGGGTGTGTGCTATTGATGGTAAACACAAAAATGGAGGTCCAGGCAACAGGTCTGCCTTTAGAGGATCTTCTACTTCTTTCCATTTGTTGCATAATATGATGTTAATAACATGAATCAGTGTGCTTGGACTTTATAGGAGAGTTTTACTTTAAATATAAATTAATGATTAACCATCCTAATTAAATAGCAGGGCCAAAATCTGATGCTGTGTCCAGACATGAATCTCATTAAGAGGAATGCACCTCTGGATGTTTAAAATTTTTTTTAATGGATGAGAAAGCAAACTTCAGAGAATAAATGGTGTTCAAAATTGTCTTGTCTCAGCAAAGTCCTTACATGTGTATGGAGGAGGAAATGAGACCACTGAGGATGAGTACTAACTACAATCAGCCACTGGTTTACTGGAAGGTCTTTGAAAATGATAACTCTTGTCCCTGTCCCCAGGTGCAGCATCGCTCAGCTGGCTGTGTCATTCTCTGTCTTAGTCCTGAGCATTGATTCCAGCTACGTGGCTGTGGTCAGTCACCTACTTGTGCTGTGATAGTGCATGGTCTGGTCATGTGAGATGTTTTTTGTGGAACTTCTAGTGGTGACCAGGGATGGAAAAATATAAAACCATTCTCTTCATAACATGCTTTTTAATACATGAAAAATGTAGAGTATCAGCAAGGAGAGGTAATATATACTTGTTCAGCCAGGTGTAGCTTTCCAGATCCTCTCTGAGGAGCCAGGACTCCAATAAACTGTACTGAACAAAAACATCCAATACACATTGGCTACTTTTATTACAGTAAGTTCCTATATTGCCAAGAAAAGAACAACCGCAATGATAGTAAATGCAAAATTTTCAACATTCTCTGTCATTCATACAGGCTTTGGCAAGAAAATATGGATTTTAACCATGATGAACTGAAAACAACATTACCAAAATAACTGGAATTTTTCCATAACCAGTAAAATTGAAGCTATTACAGTCTACTATTATAAGTGTAGTTGGAAGTGTAGACATGTTTTGAATGTACAAAACAGCCTCAAGATTGTGCATCTTGAAAACATATTTCTGAAAACTGCTTCTGTCTTAGTTTCTGTAACAATACTAAAATATGCAGTTTGAGTCAAGCCAAGTATAATTCTCTCTTTACTGCTGTCTCTTTTTTCAAATATCTTTTGGAAACTTGTGGGGGGTTTCTTTGTGACTTCCTCATGCTTGTCTTGGGGCTAGTGAAAGATGACACACCAGCTGGTAAAAATGTCATCATCTTTTAAAGCGCACTCTTGCACTGAAGCATCTTCTCTCATTGCCTCAAACTACTGCAGGAGAGGCACTTGAGCTTCTGTTTACATATGTTCCAAACTTTAATTTTCCAAATTTCCTGTCCCCCGGTTGACTGAAGAGTTTCTTTTCTGGAAGGTAATCTGGTTTAACCTGTCTCTTTCAGAAGAACTCATCTCGTTTGGCAAAAGTACATTTCAGGAAAAACAAAAATAGATTCTTAACTGGACATAAAACCAGATGAGTAAATAATAGTTTTCACCTACCTTTGAGAACAATCAGAAATTTAACAGTGAAAAAGAGGATGAGAGCCAAATCGTAACCTGAAGGTACAGTAAAGACTAAATATATCTTATCCATGCAGCAGAAATGTTTTCTAATGGCTCTGAAACATTATGAATGAAAAAAATATTATGCAACTTTCCCCTCTATAACAGAATGTGTTGTATTTATTTGATAGAGCAATTAGCACAGTTTAATTAATTTTCTCTTTTAAGAGTCAAAATTGCTTTGACTATGCTCTTTAACAGGTTTTTTTTGTTGGATTTGACATTATCTGTCACCAAGGATAAATAAGGGAAACACTGCCTACTGGTAATACAATGGAAAGCTTTAGTACAAAATCAATGTTGTTTTAAGGACAATTTTCTCTAATTAGATTGAGATGATAACATGACTGATCTCTCAAGAAGTAAATTAACTTTCTATATATATGCAGAATTCTGGTAAAAGTATCATTAAAAAGGAGAACTCACCTCAGATCAGGCACTTCGAGTTGAAAAGCCTCAGCTCCTGACTGACCTGGTGATAACAGTAGCAGGGTTTTTAATTCGCAAAATATCAGATTCTTCCCTAATCTATTATGCATTAATTTATTTGTGTGAGTGATTTAGATTTAAATATAATCTAGTACCAAGGAAAAAGAATATGTCAGCACAGAGGACTTACTGTCAGTATGTTTCGTGTCATTAATGCCTGCCTGGGTGGAAGAAGAATGGGTTTTTTGAGGTTTTTTTTAAGATGATTCATAGTTATATGATATAGAATAATATCAGTATAGGATTGGCTGTAACTTGTAGGAGTTTATCTGAAGGTAGGTTTCAGAGGACACTGGTTAAGTGAAGATGCTAATGGCAGAAGCTTTCTTAGGGTCATAGAATCATAGAGTATCCTGAGTTGGAAGGAGGCCACAAAGATCATCAAAGTCCAACACATGGTCCTGCACAGGACACCCGAGAGTCACACCCTGTGCCTGAGAGGGTTGTCCAAACACTCAGTCAAGCTGGTGCTGTGACCACTTCCTTGGGAAGCCTGTTCCAGCCCCCAGCCACCCTGTAGGTGAAGAACATTTTCCTACCTGTTTTGAATCAAACATTTGTTTCAATAGTGGAAATACAGTGAAAGATGATGTGAGTAAGTGGTAAAGTGATGAAAATGAAATAAAATAGATTCATTCTAGAGATGTTTCTCTGCAGTAATACAGAGATTCCTTTTCATATGGATTTCTGGGGAAAAAAGGAAATAGGCAAACAGCTTCAATATAAGGACATGGAGCTCAGCAGAATTAATGCTTTTCTTGGATGCAGAACAGTGACTCATTTTCTACAAGCCAGTACCTCCTTCACAGGCAGAGAAGACTGTTGAAAGTCCAGTCCAAAACCAGGGACATGATCATAAACTGTGCTTAAACAAAGGGCATGATTTTATTGTTGTTTGTACTGTAGGTAACCCAGATTTATCAGCCAAGATTTTTGACCGATTTATCAACACTGGATCAGTTTTAAGCTTTCTAGTTCAGGCACAGCTACTTGGAGTACTGCAGGGTTGTGCTCAGCCCTTGCTCCTTGCAGAAGGAGTACAAAGTATGCACTTTAGAATTTTTGTGTTCTAAGACAATTTTTTCACATCTGGATCATCTGATGTGATCTTCTGTTCTGCCTGATCAAATGTGAAAGGCAACACGGAAAATCATTAGTATTATTCTCATCTAAAAGACAGTGCTCAAAGTTGGATGTATCTCTGTATTAAAGATTTAGTCAATAAAAGAGAAAAACAATGTACAATTGCTCACAACATGGGAGAAAGAACGTGGTTGAATTTGTTGTCTACAACTTCTATTTACATTTGTGATTGAGTTTCAGTAGCAGATGATTGCAGTACATAATTTAATAATCAGCTCATGGATGGTTCTGTAAATATAGAAGATCACTATCTCATTTAGGTATGCAGCTTGTTGACTAGATGATAAACAAGCCAAGAGACTGATAAAAACAAAGCCGTGACAGAGAAAGTGTTGGAGATTGTCTTGAGTTTTTAGTGAACATTACATCTGAACCTAAGTATCTCTTCAATCTCTCTAGGGTCAGAGGAGGAGAATCAAAGGAGAATGGGACTCCAAATCTCCTGAGAAATGAGGTGAAAAGGGCATCAATGAAACCAATTTCAAAATCAAATCGCTATAGGTTTTAGAGATTCTGATAACCTGCTAAAACTCCAACAATAAAAAAGCAGATAAACAGCACCACCTGTTCCTGTCTTTTCTTTGTCATCAAGTAAAAAGCTGTCCTCATTTCACTGGATATTTAAAATGCTTAGACATTTAGTGACAAAAAGGGAAACAATGATTTAAGCGACAATCATGGTGGCAAACAGTCAAGTCAGACAAGGCTTTGGCAGGAAAAAAAATACTTTTCAGGACACACAGCTGTTTTTATTTCTTAATGCTTTCCAAACCTTTTTAGGTTAATAAACATTAACGTCACTCCAGGTTAATATGGCTGTGACATTCATCTACTTTTCTATTGTCTCAGTCGCATTCATAATTGAGTCAGTTTAAAAGATCAAATCAAATGATGCCACCAAAGATGTTGGTTACTGCTTTCACCCTTTGCTGCGGAGCTGTGATGGATGGCAGACCACCTTCTAGATTGCAGATGAATCAGACCCTGCTCTGCTGGCTGATTTGGCTTATCCTCAGATGGAAGTTAAATCCATAATACACCTTCCTTTTGCTGTGGTGCCTTAGGGCTGTCTGCTCCAGGAATACTAAAATAATCACAGCTGCAGTGTGGTTCCACATCTTTAGGTTCAGCTCCATCCTCTTCGGCACATGGTCTCTGTGACCTTGGACATTCACTTAATATCTCCATATATTATTCTTTTTTTTTCTCTTTCGTCTGTTTTGATTTTATAGTCTCCAGGGCAGAGAAGCCTGTTGCTTATCACAGCATGAGGATATCTGGCTACTATTGTCATGCAAAGTAAATTATGAAGTGAAGTTATTAATACTAAATTACTTATACTGGTAGAAATTTAGCATTTAATAATTCTTCCCTGTTTAAAACTTTATTCTCTATCTAGTTGTTTTCATAGCAGTCTAAGGCAAAAGGGCATAGGGTTGAAGCTGTAGTGGAAGGGAAGCAATGGCAGCTGCTGGGTTTTCCAGTAGGCCATGGATATTGATTGGGACTGTGCAGTCGTTAGATTGAGCCTAAAAGTTTTACCACCTAGTCTAAAATTTAAGCAATATCTGTCTCGGCTACTTACATGAAGTTTCAGTGTGGTCATAAAACAGTCAAATGCTGCCTCTGCGTTCACCTCCCATCCTGGCAGAGCAGCAGTTCCATAGGTCATTGCCACCTCCTCAGCTGTCAGCAAAAGCTGCTCTCTTCTTCCAGACATCTTTCCCTGAACTTCTGTCAAGACTTGACCCTGGTTATATATCTGAATGGCTGCTTTTTGTATTGCCCTGAGTCCATTTTCACAGCATCTGGAAGAAATCTGAAAACGTACTTTTTAATAGGTGCACACTCTTGGATGGGGTTAGTGGGGAGCATCACTATGTCTGGCATTTTGCTGGGTGCACTTTTCAGTGCCTTAATTTTCCCCTCATGTCCCTGTTATTTTCCCTCATTTTCCTATAGTATGATAGAATATACTATTTTGCAATTATTGACAAACAAACGGAATAGGCTTGAATAAAATATTGATCTCAATATTTGAGGGAGTAAATGTGCGGGCAAATGACATTTTCTGTGGCTTTGGTGCAGTAAAAAATGTCGCTTCTCAGACCTAGTGGTGTTTGCAGCCTATTACCCAAGTACCATATGAGCAGAGGCAGGAGGAATGTTAGAAGGGATAAAGCAGTCTTGGCCAGGACTTCCTCGGGCGCTGAGATGCACACTGAAAATAATGCACCCTCTTTAAGCTGGCCTGCTAAAAAGTTTTTATTCTTTGATTAATGCATCTAGCAAATCTTGACTCTTAATAATTTTGTGCTGCCAGTACCTGCTGGCCTGTCAATGCACTCACATGCATGACTGAGGAGGCAATTGTCTGCTTCGCAACAGTAATTCAGCTACATCTTTTTAAAAGTTAACTGCAGTTGTTTCTTGCGGGGTTTTGTGTAGGTTGTTTTCTCTTTTAATGTGCTTTCTGCAATGCAGCTGTGTCTCGCTGGCACACAGAAGTGTCTGTAAGCTACTTTTTTTCGCTGTTTTCAAGTATTCATTCTGCATCTGCCATCTCTGCAACAGGGACTGTCCAATTTGCGAGTGGGCACTGTTCCATCTGAACAGACGGGGAGGAGTGGAGACAGACAAAAGATCATATGGAGTAGTAGTCTAAAAAGTGTGGTGGCAAACCTGATCAAGTGGCATGGATTTTTCTTTATTAATGTTTTGGGTTTTGCATTGGTTTTGGTTTTTGTTGGCTTCTTTTTTTATATAAAATTTGGGAAATCCTTCATAAACTCCTTTACAGAGCAACCATTAACACAATTGACAGTAATGCTGCACCCTGAGTGAATGTAGGGTTTGAAAATTGAGTTTGACCTCTTCTCTCAGGCTGTGATTTCTTGTTCAAGGGATTAAAACAAACAAACAAACAAAAAGCCCTATTTTCTGTATTTTGTTTTCATGCCTGTGTCAAAAGTGTACTCAGAAGAATTCTTTTCAGAGGTCATGACATAAAGGCTTATGCAACAGTATGAAGAAGCGGTGTCTACTTCTGTAACTCTTCAAAGTGAAAAAAGCTTCCAAGTTTTTAAGCTAGTTACACAGCTAGTTAGACTGGAGTCTAACAAGTAATTTAAAAATCGACCCCTGCCTCTGCTTATGTTATTACAATGTAATCTGGGCACAAGGCTTAGAAAAATATTTTATCTGAAGCGGATTTTTTTTTTTGTTTTAAAGTATTTGCTCTGAGCTTTTCTAAAACCCTTTTTGTTTTCAGTTGCATGGTGTTAAGTGTCACAGCGTACAGAAGGTTTAAAAAAATAACCTAACTTCTATTTCTTGCCTTTTTCATTTCCTTGTTTTTCAATCCTAGCCAGTTCCATCTCCTCTTTCCTTCGCCCTTGACTAAGCAAGCACAATTTAATCAGATTTATTGAGAGATAGGAAAGCAGAAATTGAGAAACAGATAAGAGAAGCAATTCAGCATGGTTACAAGTTACTAGTGCATCTCACAGCAAATGTGAGCACAATTTGGGGGCCTTGTTTACCCTCATGTAGTCCTGTGGGTCATTTTAAATTGTTGAGTCAAGTAATGTTTTGGGTGGGCCAATAAATTGTTTTCCTTTTTCTTTTTTTCTATCTTTTTCTTTCCAAAGCTTTTTGAAGACAGTTTGCTTGGTTCTTAATAGCCTACAAAACCTCAATTTTTGTGGGTTGTGATGACTTTAACTTGTGTGTTTCTGAATAGAACTTACGTTTCTAACAAAAATATATTAGAGCCTGTTGAACTCCTGTGTGCTCTAAATTTGAAAATTCTATACCAATTGTTAACTGTATCTGATAATTTTTAAATGTAATAGATGTGGTTTTATTATTTTTAACACTGCAAAACTTTTATTCATAGTGGTTGCTGGCAAAATATTACCTGTCTGCATAGAAGAGAGTTTATCCCCATGTGAAATCCCGTCATGGTAAGATGGATAGTAGATTGTGTTACTGACTTTTTAAAACTCCAGACCCTGGTGCTTATCAGGTCAGGAGCAAGGCTCATTTACCATATCCCAAAATGACTTTCCTTAAAATTAAACTTCAGCTTTTTGTTTTACCAGGTTACTTTAGAACCCGTTATTGAAAAGCAAACAAAAACCCCCAAAAAACCCAACCCAAGTTTCAGCAGAGTTGACAATATTAGTCCCTTCTTTCCTGCTAAAGTTTATTAACCAGGTGGATTTTAACACCCTGAACTACACAAATGTTGCCTCACTTTGTGTTTCAAAGGGGGCATATGTTAAAGTTCCAGATCTGTGTTTCAGTTCTTCAAAAATCTAAGTAATTTTTTTTAGCCCTTCAGGGAAAAAAATTGAAAATGTAACTTGAATGCACCTTGCAGGCTTAGAAGCCTGACCTGCAAATAAAATCAACTTGAAGCTTTTTAGGAAATCTGACAGAGTGGAATCCATACTCTGTTGAAATCAAATCTGCCATCTACTTCTCTGAGAATAAGTCTTCATCTCAGATGTTTAAGGTGAATTTATGACTCCTGAAGGTCATGCCTTTGTGTGTGTTTTTAGAATGCTTGGAGCTGATAAGTCCATACTTTCTTTAAAAGTTTTCTTCATTTCTTCAGCTGTCTGAGAAAAGAATTTGCCCTTCATAATGGAATGTAGAAAAATATAACTGCAAATACTGACCCTTAGATTCTCCACACTGGTCTCATTTTATATTGCTTTTGGGTAGCTGTTGCAAAAGGTGGTGGAATAACTTCTCTTTCACAGACAGAGAGACTGGAGACTCTTGTGACTGGGAAAAGGCTTGTTGGCTGGATGATCTGGCTACTTTGCTGAGCTTCTTAGCCTTTTCTTTTAATTTCTTAAGACAGCCTTTCAATTGTCATCTGTAATTTTGACTGTCTGTGTTTTGACATTTGGGGCTCCAGTGATTCCATGGCTTTTGAACAGCTAGTGTCGAAACTGATGTACAGGACCTGTTAATGGAGATTTGAAACCTTGGCATTACACAGCACACCAAGCATAAATGATTTTAGATTTACACTGTATCATTTATCTCAGCTGCTGCATCCCCCTTCATCTAAAGGCATGTAAACAGTAAACTTCAAGGAAGATGTGTTTTTTGTTATATGTATCCTGGTGCATTTTTCTTCCTCCATCTTTACACCAGTTCCACCCACATATTTTCCAGTTGCTTCAGATTATAATGATTTCAAAAATCCATTTTATTTCTTTGAATTGACTAGGGAATGTGCAAAAGTGTGGCAGCTGTAATTGGGAGTTTACAGAGTTTCTTGTGTATTGCAGTCAACAAGGGAACAAAACAATTTAGTTTTCAACTTGCATGATAAAACACACAGTCCTGTGGTAGTATCTTCAGGCAATTCACAGTATACATCTAGTAACACAGTCTCATTTGTTAGAAATATGTAAGCTGTGCCTGTTGCTACATAGAAATATCAGTAATTTCATGTATATAACTATATAAATAAAAAGTATCTAGGAAATCACTACAGTTATAAAATAACTTCTATGCAGCTCTCATTCTAGAAAGAAGTTTGTCAGAGAAGTTAAAAATATTTTCACAACCTTGCTGAAATACAACCCCAGAAGTGTGGCCCACTGAAGAGACATTTTAATATGTAGTATTAATACAGGCCTAGGAAATAAGGTTTTGTTTCCCACCCACTGAAAACAAGAACTGCCACCTTCCAGCCCAGTAGTGCCAAAGGAGGAAGATAGATCCTCATGCCTTGGGAATCACACAGACGCTGTCATTCTGGCAAGCACCAGGCTTGTTCTTCATGGCAGAGAGCGTGTTGTGACTGCTCCTTTGGCTGGGTCAAGAAGCTGCAGTGAAGTCTGTGGCCTTACAGGTGGGAAAGGGAGGCCTCACATGCCCCTTTCTCGCTCCACATTTTTCTGTAAGGAGCCGTGTGCAGGGGAATGGTAACAATATGCTGCATTTGTACATAATGCACAGGAGGCAGGAATTCAGTCACAGTACTTTTGCTTTCAGTGATGCTTTCAGGAGAACAGTGGATGATTTTGTACTAGAAGCCACCTATTTGTATGTGTTGACAACTATTTGTAAGCTGGAGCAGGGAGAGAGCAGCAAGTAGTTTCTGCCCAGCCTTGTCTCTAGTGCAAAGCTACTGCTGGCCTGCAGTTCACAGCAATTCTGCATGGGTATTCAGCGACAAATTTGCAGTCATGTGGAAGAAATAGACTTTAATTCCACCTGTCCCCACACTGAATGTTACAAGCTGAAGTGTCAGGAGTACATTATGGATCCTAGTTTTATACTCTTTGGGGCTGTTTATTAAGCAGCACACACCGCAGAAAGGTTCTTTGGTTACCAAGTGCCTGGTAGAGATTTCAGCAACACACAGGGAACAGTGGCCTCAATGTGGACAGGTAATGTTTCAGAGAGGGATTTGGATGGGACTTTGCAGTCTTCTTGCAGGAAGGGAGAAGAAATTTGATGCCTTGTTAAAAATATGAGAACGAATAGGAAGGAGAAAGAGAAATAGAAAGGGAAGCAAGAGAAATAACTGTACTAAGAAAGTTTCAGTTCTTGATGATGATGAATGTGAGGCGTGTGGTAACTTTCACCGGTGGTTTTGGATCAGCAACCATTTAATTTTCACTGCCTAATGAAAGACAGGAGGGTCTTTGAAGGCATTGAAATCCAGTGATGTAAATATCCTATTGTTTTCTTATTCTCCCTTTCTGTAGGGGAAAGAGACCACCAGGTCACAGGATGTTTAGGTGCAGCACTGTGCAGTTTCCTTTTTGTATACTGGCCCTTAGCCCCTTTAAGTTGCTGTTAGATGAAAGGGCATTGCCTTGGGATATATGGGTATAATTCTTATGTTTATAAGGGGATATTGCATGTGATCTTTGAGAAGTGGGCAGGGGTGAAAAACAGAGTAGGAATATAGGACAAAGAGAAAAGTACAAGAAAATGAAGGGTAGCCCAAGGGTAAATCTATTGTATATTCATAAAATGAATGAAGCACTGATGACCTTCACAGAAGATGATCGTTTAGAAGATGATCGGTCAGATGGTACCTAAATTATTAAAGAATTGCAAATACACTAGCATACTAATACCATGGAAGAAAGTTACCATGACTGCGATTTGAGAAGAATTAACAATTTGGAAGTACCCCGAGAACTATCAAAGGAAAACAAGGTGATATGTTTAGCAGCTGGTGTGTAGTGCTCTTTGCAGTTCAGTAGCTGATTTTTGTTGTCTGGTATCCCAAAAGCAGAATAGGGGGAGCAAGTACCCATCCCTTCACTCTTTTAACAGGTCTAGAGGAAATGCCATGAAGCTGAATCAGAGGAGGCTTAAGTTAGACATCTGGAAAAAAATTTTCACCCAGAGCACTGGAACAGGCTCCCCAGGGAAGTGGTCACAGTAGCAAGCCTGAGGTCAAGAAGAAATTGACCAGTACTCTCAGGCACATGGTGTGACTCTTGGGGTGTCCTGTGCAGCACCAGGAGTTTGAATTAATGGTCCTTTCAACTCAGCATGTTCTATGATTCTATGATTCTATGATTCTGTGATTCTATGATTCTGTGATTCCATGATCGGATAATGCTGTGGATTGGGGATAGTGTTCCTTCGGCTTTTTCTTTCTCACCCTGTTGTTTAGCACAGTGGGGAAATGAAGTACTCTGCATTCTTTAACCTTTCTGTTGAATTGTTGGGGCCCATTAGAGGCCTGAAACCAGGATGGTGGTGTGGAGATTAGCAGTGAAAAACATAGAGAAAATAAAGATGACCTGTACTGGATGAGTCTCTGCCTACAGAGTTCCCAGATTGGACTATGTCTCTAGAAATTGGGAGCCAAAAAAAAAAATTCTTCATTTAAATAGAAACAGGATCTAAACTCACTTTTAGTGCCTTATACATGGTTTGGTTAGCATTTTTAAAATATTTCTGTTTAGTTAATAACAGCAGTTTTAACAATATGACTTCTAAATTCCAATCTAGCTTTTCTGTGCAATAAAAAGTAGCCAGAGATTATTTAGTACTACTTATAAGTAAAACTTGTATGTTTCATCTTTTTAACCAGAGTTTGACATGTAATAGTAATACCTTTGAAAATGTACCTGCTCCACAAACAGTAAGTAGTAATTGTAAAAGCACTTTCAAATTTTTGTTGTTCCCATTCTCGTAGTTTATGGCCTGAGAAGGCAATTGGTCTGTAGGTTGGAGAAGAAGCTGAATACCCTTTAAGTCTAGCCAGGTTTCTCCTGCATTTTTTTTTTTTTAAGGCATGCCTATTAGCTAGGGCTTTATTTTCCTAACGGCTTCTTTCTAGGTAATGAAAAGAATGGTATCATTTTTCTGTTTTCCAATGATAATGTAAGCAGCACAAGCCTAGACGCAAAACATTTTTGTATATAAGTAAGTAGAAATTGTCTTTTTGTGAAGTCTGTGAGAAGTGGATTGTTCTCCAATGAAATGAAGTACCCTATCATTGCCCATCTAACTATTTTGGATTTTCTCCTTTTCAGGACATAGAAAAGCAATAAAATTGGTGCAGTTTTCACTTTTTCTCCAGGACAGCTCCCATTCCCTAATTCCTATTTCTCTTTCCAAGGTGCGTTCATTGTTGCCGTTTGCTCCTTTGGTTCATACTGCTGCATACTGCAGTGTGAGCTCAGTCTTAAACATGGACTCAGAATAGGAAGTAAGGAAAAGCTACTATGTGCAGCTGCCTTAATTGTCTTTCTCAGGCACCTCAAGTTTCTCATTCTTCATTTTGCATTCTTGGTGGCTGATTTTAAAAGAAAGGAGATATAGATGTCTCTGAAAGAAGCAAATAAAGAGCTTTTTCTTAAAAAAACCCAAAAAACAAAAAACAAAAAACCCACCTAATTAAAACTCATAAAAATCCAAATTCTGGTGCCCAAACTGAATGGCAGATATGACAATACTATTATTATTTTTTGTGATGAATTTCAGAAATCTCAGAACCTTTTCGAATATCTTCACTAGCAATTTTGACCATTTTGACCCCCTAGTTTGGCGTGAAGAAGGCTTGGCTACTTCCAGCTGGACTCTGCCTGAATAGGGAAGAGCTTCAAGCAGATTTGTTGTTTCCTTGCTTGATAGAGAAATGAGACTGACACAATCACCTTGAAGCTGAGCTTGATGATTTTGCACTAAAGGACCAAATGAACACTCAAAAAGCTGAATTCAAGTCTTCCAAAAGAAGCAGTCACCAGTAGCATCACCTGGCAGTCGTGCCCAGTGCTGGCTGATGCCAGAGTTAAGGTGCACTGGGAACGTCTCTGGGCTGAGCCCTGGCACCCCCGCCTGAGGTGGACCATACCTGCAGGATGCTCCAAGGAATGCCAGCCAGGAGTGAAAACTGTAAAACATCTGGACAGATTGTCAAAAGTTTTCTACTACCCTGGTCTTCCATCCTTGGCACCATTGCTTGGATAGTAGTGGCTTGGAGGTGTGTCATGCCTTAAAGCGTGGTAAAGCAAACAGTGGAGGAGGCAGCAGTTGCCATAAGGGGGTCAACTTTAGCCCTGAGCCAGGGTGAAGACATGGATGTCTGAGGTGAATCAGAGAGCTTCAACTAGACACCTGAAATGCTGTTGTTGATATGCAGCCTATCTTCTGCCAGTATAATACAGCATCCCTGCAAAGGTTAATCAATTTGAATGTTAATATCATTCTTATTTCCAACCATTATCTTTCAAATGTATGGTGTGCGCTTGTCATCTTCCAGGATTAACCACATGACAAGTTTGAACTTTTAAAAGCAAGGCACTCTTTGGTTATTGGAGAGCAGAAAAAAGGTCACAATGCTTTGTACAAAACAGAACCATGTACACTTCCAGGCCCATAATTTGCCTGCTCTTCTCAGTCATTTATAAAGCATGGAGAAAGAAAGAGGAAATTTGGTAAGAAGAGAGGCTGCTCTGCTTATGTGTACAGTGTAAGAGGAATTATTATACAGAATAAAAGGAGTTATCCATGTAGGTTGACTCTTGCAGCCTTGTTCTGGTTGGCACAAAAAAAATAATTTCATTTGTTTCCTAAGAATGAAACACACTGGGCCCAATTCACCATTCTGCTTGATTCTCTCTAGAAGTTATTTTTTGGTTGCAAATAATAGTCACAGAGAAATGAGAAAATGTATTGGCATCAGTGTTCCCTTGATCAGTGTAAGGCAAAGGAAAACTTGAGTATTTACTTTCTGCTGTGGCTGCTATTGTCCTTGGGGACTGCCGAAACTTTAAATCAGAGTCCTAATTGGCACTCGGAGAGCCATGAAATACCAGAAGCTTCAAAAGGAGCTTAAGAGAGTAGTTGCTGCCTTTTGCCTGCTCCGTCCTTTGCTATCCACAGCACACACATAACAAGGATTTGGGAGGTAGAGTTATGGCCTTAAATCTTGCTGTGTGAGTAGCTCAGGCTTTGTAAGACTAGGCACCGCTGAGCGAGGAGCTGACATTGAAGTCATAAACCTGCAACAAATTACACTGTGCAAGTGATTGGACTTGTGACATGGTTTGCCCCAACTCATCCACTGTGTTTATGCTGCTTTTCAGGTAATCTTGCAGTACTTTTAAGAGTTGTGTCGTCATTTACAGCTTTTTAAAATCAAGATAGCTTGCAAAAGTCAACGTATTCATGTGCCCATAGCCTAAGAAGTCAGGAAGGGTGGGATAGAAACTAAAGGAATGAATGAATGAATGCCGTTTGTGGGAGACTGGAGGCAGAGACACTCACTGCTTGGCTGGCACAGTTGTACATCTCTGGTTTGGAGCTTGCCAGTTCAGAGCAACTTGGTTGACTAATGGCTCCCTCCACTGCTCCCTCACCTCTGATACATGATTTGAATTTATTAACCTGGCACCAGAACTTGCTTTCATCAGAAAGCTCCCTTCACAATTGTAGAAATCAGGGCAGTTGGTACTCAGGGTAGTAGTGACCACAAAGCATTAATAGAAAGTCTAGCTGATCTGCACAGTGCTGATCCAAGTGTTTTTGAATCCACTCTTGCCCTGAGCAAGCATGATGAAGTAGGAGCAAGCACAGCTGGAGCTGTTAGGCTTTTTTACTCTAGATGGATGAAGGCAGCAACAGTCATCGGAAACCAGGGAAATCGATTTTTTTTTTTTTACATCAAATATTGTCTAGGCTTAATTTAATTTCTCCAGTTTAGGACTGTTATTCAGCTGTTGAAAGTTGTTCTTGGTGACGATGTGTACACCATGCTGGAGACACAGCACAACTGGAGTAGATGTTCTTCTCTCCTTTCTCATGGCAAAATGGAGGAAGGTGGGGAAACCACTCTAAATCTAATGCCAAGGCACTGAAAGTTCTTCTAAATTAACTTGAAATAGATGAACCTTTACTTTCAATAGAAAATAAGTTGTCCGTGTGCAGTGACAGGGTGGGTCTACTCAACAAAGAGGGTCATTGAAAGCCTGGATATTTTGAGCAAGCTTTGCTGGGTTTTAAAGACTCCTGAGAGACTTAAAACCCAAAGATAATCCAGAGAGCTAAAACCCAAAGATACTCCCTGAGGTGGTGCCCTCAGACACTCAGGTTAGCGTATATAAGTTAGGTATGCCAAGAGGGCATCTGAGAAAGGTTTTTTGTTTTGTTGTTTTCCAGCTGCTGCAATGTAAGCCAGGCATGGATACTGAAAGGTGCCAGAGCCCCCTGTTGGTACCAGATTAGGTTTGCTTTGGTGCTTAGCCAAGAGAAGTGGGTGCACCAAGTCCTGAACCACCTTTGCTCTGAACCTCCTATCCCAGCAGTCCCAAGAAGGGCTTCCTAGAGGACAGAAGACCCAGAAATTTAAGAAGAGGCCATTAAATTTGGTAAGAGACACCAGAAAATTTATAGGGGAAAAGTCGATACCATTTGTACGACTTTGAGTCTGGACTGAAACTCAGTTGTCTGGAGTAGGTTGTTTGTGGTTTTAAGCTATTTTTTTACAGTTGTATTAGAAGTTATAGCTATTTATTGATCCTGATTGTCCGAGAGTTATGTCACAGAAATGGCAGTATACAGGGATTATGGGATTCTAGTTACTGAATAGCAGAGCACACAGCTTTGTAAGATCATCCCCCTTCCTGCACGGGAGTGGGCATTTAGGCACTCACAGAGTCTGTACCCCAGAAAGCCATCACTCCACAGTGCTACCACAGACTGGTGCTGAGAGATCCCTATGGCTCTGCTCAAGTCACCACCATCTCGACCTGCAAGTTCATCAGCTTTCTCTCCGAAATCTTCCCTTACCCCCTTCTGCCATAAAAGTCTGTGTATGTGTGTAAGTATACAGAAAGAATATCATCAAGCACAAAGATAAAATAAATAAATACAGAAATAGTGAAAAATAATGGCAGGAACTACTTACTAAGCCTCATTTGGTTAGTTCTTTGTGAATCGTCAAGTATCCATATTATACTAGTATTAGCTTGCTCTCTGATAAAGAACTTAAAGTAGGTTATGGTTTTGGTTGTTTCGATTTTTTTTTTAACTATACTAATTTGTGTGCAGCATTTTCAGCCTCCATTGAATGAAATGAGTTGTTCCTTTGCTTTTTGGCTGTGGAAGTGCAGCCTATAGTCAGAGTTAGGCTCAGCTTTGCTGGCTAATACCAGTTTTACTAGCAAAATACAGTGGCACCTGGGCAACCTCACCGACCATCCAGAGTTTGCTCATGTGTGACAGGCTGGAATTTAGGTAGAATTCTGATGTCAAGGTAGTGTAATGTGGAGAAAACAGTCCATCCATCCCTCCCTCCCTCCCTCTGTATATCTGTCTTTTTCAATGTTGTAAATTTGAAAAAAAGTTTTTTAGCTCGTGTCAGTAGAAAGTGCCCATATCATGCAGTCTTTTCCTGAAGGAGAGCTGCTTTTTGATGCCACGTTCTTCGGTAGAGGAACTTGATAGGTCTAATCAGTGTCATGTCTGGGAGCAAGTATAATTAAAACATGATAATTAATTTGCATATTTTCTATTTATTTATTTATTTATTATATGTATCCATGCATTATACAGGAGTAACTTATTTTTACTTCCAATTTTTTTTACTGGAAACTTACAAGCCATACTGCATAGCTGGAATGAAGAGTAACTTTCCATTTTTCAGTACCTTGATTTCACCAAGGAAAATGGATACCTTCTTTCCTAATTGTACAGTACATTTGAAAGAAGTAATAATATGACAAATATTGATTTTTGTTAAATAAAAGAAATAACATTTGATAGCATTGCAATCACAAAATAGTTGTATTATGTTATTAAAAAAATAAAGTCTATACACATAAATATCTTCATGTAATGGAAACTTAGTTAAATACTTAGTGTTTGATGGCACAGGCTGTTGTTTGCTGCTTTGCTAGAAGCTATCTTTTGCAGGCCCTTTAACTTTTGATACTGCTCTAATTTTAAACCCCCAAATGTTGTTGGCAGGCTTCTTTACCTTGAGTCAAGGCTATTATTATAAAAAATTCACAATTCTGCCAACGAGAATGAGATAGTAATTTCTCCTGGCAGACTAATTTAGACAACTTTTCAGGTATGCTTTTTAAGCTGAGAGTTGCATGAGAAATGTGAAAAATGTTATCACTTACCGGAAATGCAAATGTGGCATTTGTTCAGCCTAATATGAATGCCTCTGCACCAGGCAACAACACCAGAAGTGCCAATTAGGATGCAGTCCTGGTTCCAAAAATTCACCCTTTCTTTTCAGCTAATATGGCATTTATGTGTCGCGTCTTCTTTCCTTTCAAAGCGTGGCTGTGTTTCAACCTACTTGCACAGAATTGCCAGTCGTGCTTGAATTTTATTTCAACTAAAAACCTGTGATTGTGCCAGGCATCAATACAGAATGGTTATGCGTGTAATGTGTTTTATTATGGCTAGAATTTAAAGACCAGTGCCATACAGGTCAATCAGTGTTACGGATGACAGCAGTTGTTATGTGCTAGTGAGGACAGCAGTATAATAATAATGTTTATTGCACATCATTTTTCAATGATTTTATGCTATCATTTAGGAGATGAATGAAATGGCTCTCTAGCTGACATGAATGTAAATAAATTAAGCATTAAGAACCAGAGAGTTCTAATCATCTTTCTTTAAGATTGCACTAAATGGTTGCAATCAGTGAAATAGATGAGAGATTGCATTAAATTGCTCTTCCAGATACTATATCATGCCAGCTCAAACAAGGTTCACAGGCATTACAAAACAGCTCAGGTTGAAGGAGCAGCTGGAATGCCTCATAGGCATGCATTAGCTGAGAGTAATGCACTGGACGTGTACCTCTGCTTCCAGTCTTTTATATTAACATACATGGAGTGACAAAGAGAAACCCAAACAAATAGACGAGGGAAAACCTGTGCTGTTTTGTTCCAGGGATTTGCTCTCATTATAGATTTATATTAATATATGCCATGGTTTAGAGGATTATGCAGGAGCATCAGTTGCAGTGTTTTCTCTGCTCTTTCATTCAGCCTCTGCTGGTTTTTTCAGGATGTTATTGGAAATTCACAGAGCAAACAGATGACAGGTTGGAGAATGAAGGGAGGCTTGTTACTGTTATGAGGAGAGAATACAGGCACTGTCTTACGGGTAGCTGATAGGCAATATCTGAGAAGCTGTCAACAGGACACATTAAGGCTGGGTTTTCAGGAGCTGACCTCTTATTCTGCCAGTACAAATCCACAAATTAAATTGTGTGAGCAGTTAGGTCACAGAGAAGTAGAGACTTCTGTATTCATTTGACCTAAGGCAGGCACACCAAAGCGAACCTGAAATAGGAAAGGTCTTGGGGTCAGCAAAGACAGATTGGAAATTTGTCTCTTTATGTCTTTAAATAGCAGCACAGTGAGCACAATTAAAATTGTGATTGTTCAGGTCCTCTGCTGCCAACAGCAGGAGCAGCATCCCTTTTCATTTAAGGGTAGTATGGTCCAAAGTTATTTCATTACTGATAGCACACTAGTCCTGGCTGTGTGGCACTGCCTTGGCAGGATGCTCCAAGCACCACTCCAGCAGTTGCTCTGGAGCCAGCTAGAGCCCAAGCCCCCAGCACAAGCCTGTCTTGGGAGGAAAGGGAGATTGTACCATTTCCCTGCTTCTGGGTTCATGTCCTGTTGAACAATTGTCCTATTAAGAATTAGAAATTTTCATATTTCTAGATTTCCTTCCCTCCTGCTGAAACATTCATTGTCTATGCCAAGCAGACATGCTAGTTCTTACTTAAATGAAAAAATTAGTCTGTGTTGAATTCTTAGATGCAGTATTTCTTCACCACAGTACAAGAAAAGAATGGATGAAAGAAAAAACTCAGTTTTCAGGTTTTATCAGATATTTTCAGTGACTACTTATATTGTAAACATTTTTTTGTTGGTTTGGTTTGACTTAGCTTGGTTTGGTTTTGTTGTTTTTGTTATTTTTGTTGTACTGGACATTCGTTCAGTTTACTCAGGACTAGACAGGAACCAGCCAGGTCATATCCTACACAAATATCAAATACAAACACTTGGGGAAACCTGTGGGTACGTGCCTTGTAATTGCATGCTCTTCAGAGCCCAATATCCTTCTCAAAGAGTGACACCTGCATCTTTCTTCAAATGCCTTAAGGTTCAATAAAAAAAGCCTGTGATACGACTGCTTTTTCAAGTTACAGTGGGAGACAAAGGGAATTATTCTGGTTTGGTTGTTGGTTTTTGGGGTTTTTTTTGTAGTATTGCTCATCCTTCTCAGTGGGTCAAAATTTATGGCAGGAAGAAACAAGGCTAAGAGAGGTCTTCACCAAGTTTTTCAGAACTGATACTGACTCATTCCACAAAGGGGAAAAACTTAATCCTTATCTCATAACTTCATGGAAAAGAAAGATGGGAGCACCTAATTTTTCCCTTTGACTCCCAATTTCAATTGTGGTCACTACAAAACTCCTTGGGTGTCTACAGTGTCTGGTGCTTTTAAAATCCTGAAATATTCCCAATAAGAGTGCTTTTCTGAACCCAGTAAGAATGTGGTCTCTAGACTGTGAGATTCTTCAGCCCACAGAGGAGTTCCTTTCTGTCACAGGTGGTGCCCAAGGAGTGAAGATATTGATGGACTATATTGTAAGGAGACATCATCTGCATTTGGTGAGTAGTATTTGAATGTGTTTCCTACCGAGCCATACATTTTGCCTGTGCCTTTCACGTATGAGGTGATATTTTCAGTGCTACAGCTTGAGTAAGCTTCTAACTCAAGTCTCTAAATTTGGAAGTTTTAAGACCCCACAATTTTCACTGAGGTTAATGGAAGGTATGAGAAAACTGTACTTTAAGCTATGAAATTTGTGGTACCCCAGGGGTAGAGAGACTTATGTTATCCTTCCATTAATGTCAGCTGATACACTTGGGTGGCCTGCTGTCCTCTGGTTTATTTAAGACTTTAATCTTTTAACTTACGGACAAAAATAATGGCTTAGTCCTAAGTATGAGAGCTGGCCACATAACCATAACCACTCAGCTTATATAGACAACAGTTTGCTGTCTGCTGAAGGGAGGCAGAACAGATAATCCTATCACCTTTTTACTTTTTCTCTACAGAATTTAACTGCAGAATTTAGAGGCTTCCTCACAGCAGGTAGGGAGCACTTTTCAAGTGGAATTTTGTCCCTATTTATGACATATTGTCTCATATTTCATTGAATTTCAGAGGTTTATTGCTTTAATTCCCAATCAAGTAAATTATATCAGAACTGGAACAATAGTGTGATGTATAAAGGAATTCCAAAATTATTCTGACTGAATTGTTAGTAAACATTTGAGATACAAACTGTAGTCCAGAGCAGGAGGATGCAAAATTGGCTTGATGTATGTGGTGACCGAGGCTGAGATTCAGATTCAGTGGTTCAGAGACTCTGAAAGAGCTCCCAGTGCAGCTAAAAGTAGCTTGTTTTTCTGCATTTTCATGTCACGTGCTCTGGAAGACTCATGGTTTTTTCATTGCAGCTAGTCGCGGTTTGAATGGTTTCTAAATCCCACCCAGGTCAATTCTAATGCTAGATAGCCATGCTCCCATAGTTAGCAATCTGCAGATGATGTCTGCAGTCTGCAAAGAGAGAGTGCTTTTTAGCCAAACCCTGCTCCAAGGGAGAAGTGCACTGAAAATAATGGAAGGCACCCAGACAAGATAATAAAGCCCATCTTTAACCTATGCAGCGCATAAGAAGAGAGCAGGAAAAATCAAGGGTATTACTGGTTCTTGTGTTCCTGTAGCAGAGGTGATTTTGATAAGTGAAACTGTTCTTAGACTGCAAGAGAAGAAGAAGGGTAGATACTGTCTGAAATTATACATGGGTTTTGCTGGCTGGTATTTTAAGAGCTTTCTCATATACGTCCAGGTACCAGAGGCTCTACCTAGTCAACTTAAGCACATATGTGTAAAAAGGGTTTTACAAGTTCTGTCCTGTTTCCAAAACACATAGAGAGCAGTGAAACAGGATGTGGTGATGAACATTTGTTTCTACAGTGCTAAAGAACTTGAAATCTATGCTCCGTTTTGATGGGTGTGGAAATGGAAAAATATCCATGTCTGGCTGGAGAGACTAGGAGTGCATCTGTATAATGCATTAAAATGGTGATGGGGGCAAGGCAGTATCACAGCTTGTGACATCATGGTGCTCCACCTTTGCTAACCAAACAGGATAATGCCCCACAAAGGGAGCATCCTCCTGTCCAGTAGCACCGGTTGCATGTGACAGCTCGGTGAGTTGAGAGAAAAGATCCCCCAACTTTATCTTCCTCTTTACCGTCTGGGTTAATTCTGCAACCAAATAACCCCTGGGCTGGTTTGCTGTGTGGTGCAGAAGCAGCTGTGCTGATAATGCTGAAATGTGCATGTGTGATTAGGTTGGGAGGTGGCCAGGAGAGCCGTGACTCTGTTCCAGGGTGTTGGCACCAGTCATCCTCCCGCGTGTACTCCCAGCTGGCCTGAGGTCCACAAAAGCAAAACACCATCAGCTTTTGTACATGTACATTGCTTATGTTTTTCCAGGCTTCTACTTGGCTGCAGTTTTTTAATTGCTGTAACTGTTTGAGAGGCATATAAGCTTTTTTTCTCCCAGAGTGTTACTCTGAGCACAGATACCATTAGATCAACAGTACAGTACCTTCTACCAGTACAGTTTATTACCCTGTGGGAAATAAAAACAAATAACTTGTGCTGATAAAAGCATTTTCTGTGGGTGCATCTGTGTTCATGTCCAGTTTTGACCCCGGAGTATTTAAGACCATGCACGTGTCAGGACTTTGTTGTTTTATCTGAAAATGACTGTCGGGTTGCCTCGCACTGCTGGAACAATGCATTGTGGAAAGGCCTGTCCCTTGCACTGGCACAAGGAGTGGGTGATACCTGCTGGGGATGCTGTGTTCAGGGTGAGCCTAGTGCTAAGGCTGAGACACAGGTCAGCTGTGACTGGTAAAGAAGGTGACATTGCTACGTTGATGCCAGGCTCCAAAGATGACCAGTCCAAGTATGTTAGAAGTACAACTGCTTTAAATCCCACCGAGATAGATATCCTGCTGTCGTAACAAAGACCATTCCTATTCCCCACAATTCATCACAGAACCCCAGGAACCCTTTTTTTTCAAAGTTTCTATAACTTTCTGCAGAGCAGCTGCACTATAGATGGCGTCTGCATCACCTCTTGTTCGCAGGCCACAGCCTGGAGACACTGCTGGCTCAGTACTGTGCTTAGTTATCTGAAAGTCATCCCGCTCAGGACTGTCCTAAGATGTCTTTGAGATCCAGAAACACTCACGTTTCTTCTCACAAAAGCAAAATGAGAAATCTCGGAGGCTGAATGGTCAGCCTGGAAAGCACTCATGTCTGAAACTGTTTTCAGAGCAGCAGAACTCAAAGCTAAAATCACTGAAGGGTATTGTGAGAGGAAAAACAGCAGGGGTTGGGCTTTAGGAAGATACCAAAGAAACATTCATGCTAGCTTAGATAAGCTATTGTAAGTGCCCCAAAATCACCATCATGATGCTATTGAAATCTACTAAATAACCCCATCAGATTGGAAAAAACCCCTAAAATATGGAGGGAATCAAGTTTAATCCAGTGACTTTAGGACAAGTGATAGTAAAAGTAAAAAAACAGAATTCTGATTCAGATATTTCTTTCTTCTGAATTTTATCTTAAAAAATGACAAGAAAATTAAGCACTTTCCACTGTTTTGTAGAATAAAGGTCCTTGCAATTAGTCACTTTGTTGACTAATTACACCTTTTCCATGTTTTTGGTTTTGGGGTTTTTTTTTTGAGACAAAGTAGTTTTTGTAGCAAACATTTTCAATACAAGGAATTTGAAATGTTCTGGCAAACCACAGGCTTTGCTATTGTATTGCACCAACACTGGGAAACAGTGTTGGAAGGGTGATGGAAAACATATTTGAAGACAAGTAATAATGCTAGTAAAGGAACTAAAGGTTTAAGCTGTTAAGGACATTTCTCTCGACTGCCTGATAAAGAATAAAAGGTGGGAATTGGAAGCTCCTCGAGTCATCAGCTGGAATGATCTTTTTGGAGATCCAGGAGAAAATAGAAATCTGTGGGCAAGACCATTTTTAACAGAACTGAACACTAAAAGCTAACTCAACAGGCTATTTTTCTTGTTGGTAAAAGCGTTTTCTTCTAGAAAAGTTTTATTTCATCCTCTCTTGTTTCTGATTTTTCTCTTGATTGAGCAGGTATTGTTCAAGGGGCAAATGAGAATAAATTAGTCTTTTTCTTTGATGATGGTTATCTTTACTTGACAATAATTTGTGTGTAGCAGGAATATAGATATTCTCAAACACTATACTCTTAAAACAATAAAAAGAATAAGGAAGAGTCTTAAAGCAGACAGTCAACATGGCTGGAGAATTGGTGGCAAGTATAACCCCTACCTCACCATAATCACTGTGAAGTTTTTGATAAGGTATTGTTAAATCTACATTTTCCTTCCCTCTGTCACAGTGGTCAAGGATTTCAAGGATGAAATGTTTTAAAGGGGGTACTAATGGCTTCTGGTATTTTGAATTATTTACACAGAGTGGAAGGGCTGTGATGTTAAACACTGGAGGCAATTTCAGCGAGACCCTTGAGTGGAGCCAAGTTACACAGAGCAGATGAATGGAGGCTGATGCAGTGTCCTCCGGGACCGGGAGAGTTGACTCTCCTGCTCAGCTTTGGGACTTGGATATCAGAACCAAAAGTGCAGACACAAAGAAGGATATAAGCAAATTCTTAATGACTTGACCTTTCAGAAGATACTGTATACGTGACTTTTACCCTTTTCATTGTTGCCGTACAATAGCCTTTCCTTAAAAAAGAGGGAAAAATGTCTAGGACAAAACAAATAAGCCCTGAATTAATTAATGTGAATATGGCAAGTTATAGGATGACCTCCTGAGAGCCAGGCAGAGATATGGCTGGGATTTTGAAGTGTCTTGCTTGCACATAAAAAATGGCATTTCTGCACAGTCCTCATCACTGCAAGTGATGAACTTTGTATCCAGGCCTAAGGAGACCGTATGGATTTTGTGTTTGTTCATTGGTTGTTTTTGGGTTTTTTTACAGAAAAAGCTAGTGGCAATAATAGAAGGGAGAAAGGAGCAACAGGGAAAATAAAGTCAGAATCAAACTATTTAAGAGAGAGAACCTGATAATGGACTTTGACACAGGGCTTTTGCAATAAGCAAAGGCAGATTCACAGAGGTTTCCTCTGACAGAAATTCAGAGCTTAGGCTTTCTTCACACACATCAGTTCTTTCTGAGCATTTGGACTGAAAACAGGCACAGCATGACAGATTCCAGGCTAAAACTTTAGCTAGTATGATAAGATATGTCAGAACCCAGCTAGATTCCCATAAATTTTTCCCAGTGTTTAACAGTATTCAGGAGTTTGTAAGAATGGAAACCTAGAGGAAACCATGGGGAGTCCTCTTAGTAAAAGCAGACAGCACTGAAAGCATATATCCTATAAGGAAATATCCCATGAATTGTAGCATGGGACATTGAAAAGTGATGTAGCTAAACTCCTGGGAAATGCAACAGGCAGCAGTACAAGAGAGATGTTCTGTGAGATGTGTCCATGAAGCTGAATAAGGGTACTTCCCATATAGTAACCCGCACATATGAGCAGCAAGGGAACAATTGCTTGTGACATCATAAAGGAGGAATAATGCTATGGAGTAGAGAGCTTGAAAATTTTGGCTGATTCTTTTAAATGCTGATTCTAGCAGCAATACCAGATGAGGGAATGACCTTTTGATATGAAGCATAGCATTACTGTTCCATGGACCGCTTAGTTACAAACAGACACTTTGCACTATAGAATTGAGTACAGGATTCTGTACAGAATTTCCCTTTATTTTTTCAGTGATTAACTCTGAGAGCTGGGATGATATACCACCTGAGGTTTTCTCTGATGCTGAATCAAATTTCTGTTGCTCATATTTTATTGTTATAGTTATTGGTTCTGAACAACCTCTGAAAGCTTACTGCCATATGTGAAACTGTTCCTTCATTAGTGTTTGACAATCCACAGGGACATTTTCATAGAAACTTCTACATCTTGACCTGTAAATTTGCTAGGATTTGAACAATCTTACTGTGAGCAAAAATCTCCGCTACTACAGAAGGGGGGGAATTATTTATTTGTACAGTCAGCAGTAAGTGTACCCCTAAGCTATAATAAAACTGTTGAAACCAAGTGTTCAGTAACTTCCTATCCACAAACATTTTCTGAACCTTTCTCTCTATAGTTTTCTGTGGTTTGAATTATCGTTTGTTAAATATATTATGACATACTGTTTACCACAGACGACAGCTTTGAGACCTTTGTATGGCTGTGTCCCCTAGGAATTCCATGAATAAATCACTGAAAACTAGGCCTATAATTCCATCCCTCTTGCTGTATTTTATGTCTTCTGAATGATATCTGCTTTGACTAGGATGAGACCAGGTTTATTAATGTTACTTTATCACCTGCTAAGGGATGTGATGTGCAGAAGTAGGATTTGGACACTGCTTCTTCTTAGCATGTGTGGCTTGTAGACCACAAAACTGTTATCCCAGATGGGGCCGAGGGAGAAGGAAAAAAAGATGGGGGAAAATGTACTTATTATTCAAGACAGTTGAACAGATTGAGGATGCTTGGTTCATCTGAAAACCTCAATTGAACTCTCCCTAACAGGAAAAGGAATGAAATGCTGCTTGACTATGGTTTTTTCTGCAATGCATTTTGACATTGATTTGATCTGAAATTTCATCTTGACCAAGAGTCAACATCCTTAATATTCATATTTCTTTGGTGGCTCAGGTCTGTACGCTCAAGGATTTGCTGATAAAACAGCAGTGCTTTGTAAAAGTTGGTGGCTTTACTTGGTTGCTTACAGAAAGTAAATCTAAGAGAATTGGTCTGTTAGTGGATGTGCATCTGATTCTGAGTTAGCGAGAGATGTAGACGCTCAGCACTTCTCATTATTGAACCATACAAATAAGGAAGGCATCTTATACTGGCTCATGCTGGCTTTTGAAAAGAAAAAAGAAAATTTGCCTCATTCTGAGCAGCTTGGTTCATATCTTACTGCTTCTCCTCCAGGCATCATTCATTTAATAATGCAGCCTTATCATGCAACACATATAAGCACATATCTAATTGGACCTTAATTGTTGATTTGGCGCAATACTGCGTATGGATACGCCCGATGGATGTGGGTTTAAATATTGCTGCTGGAGTATATGTGAACTCAAAACAAGTATGGCTCAGAATAAATGCCTGTGCTTACTGCCTTGCCACGCTGGGATCAACTGCTGTCACACTGTCCTGTAAAATGCATTCCCTCTTCTGATTTTGGATGAATTCAATATGATGCCTTTTGTACAGTTTTTGTCATATTCGTTTTGTAAGCAGAAGAAAGATTTTTAATCTGAGTTCCTTTTTTTGTCCTACCTCCATTAAATAACCAGATGGTAATAAAGCTGTTTAGATGTTATATTTACTTTTGCAATAATAATTAGATGGGATTCTTACCTTCTAGAACTATTTTTTAATCATGCATCATTCTCTTGCACCTCATTGGCCATATATATATATACTCTTGCCTATATTCATATACATGCATTTCATATACACTGAAATAGAAATTTTTAAATTGTTCTAATTCTTGTTACATAAATTTTTTTTTATTATTTTTCACCTGTAAATTGGGGAAATTCTTTTGTAAATCAGCTTGTTACTGTTACAATACAATCAGTAATGTCATTTTATATATTTCAGCAGAAGGCTTACCAATGTATTTTGGGCTGCAATGTACTGAGATCAACCATCCATTTATGAAATGCCCTCCTGGCATTTAGAAGCAGTATCCATTCTGCAAGTGCAACAATGTGTGAAAACCTGCAGGAAGTAACATAAATAATGGTTTATCCAGTTGAAACATGGAGCCATTGGTTTGTAAATGGCACAGATGTAACTCACATGCTGCAATTTGGACGCTACTCTGTCATAAAACCATCTGACTTTTGCCACGTCAAAGACATATCGCATAGTGTATCACCTACTTCATACTCTATAGTTGGTGGTTTATTTTTGGTGATGTCTGAGAAATTAATTTTTAGATCTAATGGCTTCATGAGATTAAATAAATTCTCAAGCTGAAGTAGAACATCTCTATTGCATCTCCCTCTATCTTGGGCCCTCTAAGTTGCCTCTCAAATAGTGAATATCCTATTTATTCTTAATTACAAGTAGGTGATGTGTATTTGCATTAACCTTTGCCTATTCTGCCATTTGCAGAAGTAAATTAGTGGCGCTGAGACTATAACCTTTTTTAAACAGTGTAGCCAACCGATCTGCTATAACCATACAGTAAAAAGCTCAAAAAGGTGTTTATGGAAACTGATAAGATTTCAAAACCTAACAGTAGAGAATTAAGGTTTTTTGTGTGCTGTGGAATAATTTGTCTTGTAATTTAGCTTTAATTCACATTTTCACAATTAATTAAACATCAACCTAATCATTATACACATAAAGCATTTAAATTGATGTATGAAGAATGATGGGGAATGAATAATGCTTTGAAGATCCATTTCAAATTAGTTGTTTGATTAATGAATATTCCACAAGGGCATTTGTGTGATGACCTCTGTTGATGACTTAAGGAAAGGCATGTCTGTTTAGATAATGAGAAGACAAAGTGAGTGAGAGTTATCTCTGCAAATAAGCAGTGTAGAATTACGAGGATTAATCTATACAAAGCGTATTACTCTTTTGCATTGCTTGTAAGAGATAACATAGAACTGTAAGTTCAGTAAATAAGTTTGGCATTTGAAGATGCTGCTTAATGATAAAATGTGCTGACTGTACACGCTGGTTCTCTTTCCCTGGATATGGAGGACTGTAGTGGAAGGCTGTTCTCTCTTCCCAAGCCAATTATGATCCTTCACAGCACCTGACATTGATTTCTTGCATACAAAAGAAGTAAAATCTTTCACACTGCAGCTCATTCACTTCTGATTGCATCTATAATTAGCAAGATGAATTGTAAAAGTCTTACTTGCTAACGTTACTTAACAGATTTGATTTCCAGCTGTTTTATTTAAGCAGTGTACAAAATTTATGTATAAAAATAATAGTAATCTTCTATCTTATCAGGGAAGATTGGATAATGGAAAGAAAGACAGAAAACTTCTCATGCACTGGCTGATCTAGAACAGAGACAGTTCCGGTTTCAGATACCTTTTCTCATATTTTTTCCCATTCCCCTTAGTCTCTTTATTTTATTTTTGTTCTCTTAGTTGTAGTCTCAGTGAAACTGAAACAAAATTCTAACGTTTCCCCTTAATGCAGAAAGTCAAGGACCAGCCAGGTTTTTTTTGTTTTCCCCAGAAATAGAGACAAGGTGGCGCAGCACAGCACCCTATCTCTGCTGGGTAAGAAATTTCAAATTTCCTATCAAATGTAACTTTTTTAAAAGACCCTATGTGATTTCAAGGGATTTCTGCAAAGTCTGGATACAGGAAGAGTTTCCCATTTCCCCAGCCTACATACCAATAAAAATAATTAGAAGGTAAATTAAAGCAGACTTGAAGCAAGGGCTAATGCAGTGAAAATGGTGAAATAAACTTTGAATTAGAGAATATCAGCACTCAGCTGTCAATCACAGTATTTACACAATAGAAATCAGAATCATGCCCACAGTGATGTCTTCCAATATGCTCCATTGGAAAGCCACTATTTAAAGAACAGTACAAGGCCACAAAGAGTAGGATCTAAAATATAGAATACCTTTGCATTCATCAATGGATAATCATGATTTGAAGTTTATATCTCAAAAAGTGATCTCTTTGAGGTTTGTCATTATTTTTTGCTATATTTTTAAACTTTTGTTGCTGATAAAATTAACTCTGTCTTGTGATTGCAATGAATAAGTGAGAATGACAGGAAAACATTTATTAATAAGTTCTATTTACATACCACTTTGAATCAATAGGTGCAGATGAAGCTGAAGTTGCACAGAACATTAAACTGTGACCAGACAAAACTTTAAAAATTATAGTTGTCCCTGCCCATGGCCTTGGGGTTGGAAAACTAGATGATCTTTCAGGTCCCTTCCAACCCAGGCTGTTCTGTGATTCTATGATGAAAATATAGAAAGTTACTACATTGTGAAAGTTAGGAAAGTTACCTGCAGTGAGAAGCTAGGAGGTAGATGTGTTAGGCAAGGGAAATGCCATTTCTTTATTCATGCATAACACCAACTCCATCTAGTGTAGCGTATAGCCTCTCATGTGGTATTGATTACACTAAAAATCTTAAAATATTGTATAAAATATCTTTAAAACCTTCTTACAATTAGCTCGCTTCTAATGATCCATGTAGCCTAAAGAAAAAAAATCCTAGGGAAGAAACAAGGACTATTCTGCCTCGAGAAAAGAGAAAGCAAGTGCTTCACTTCAAGTTTTCAGCTGGCGCAGTGTCCTCCAGGGACCCCACTGCTCAGGGATTTGTTACATTATGTATTTGTCTTTGCTTGTGGTATAGCTGAAGTGAAAAGGAGGCAATTGTTTATCTCTAAGCTTCTTATCTTGTGAACAATATGTGCTGGAGCATATGTGTGTATGTGTGTGCATAGATTCAAAGTTAGCACCGGAATAGAGGAACTACCATTTAAGCAGAGACTTTTCTAAAATTGTAACACATATCCCCAAACCACTAAATGTTTTTATATACCCATGATAGAAGATCAATTGAAAGATCAATTGGAAGTTTTCAGCTCACTGCCCTGTGCAAATTGTCCTCCCAGGACAGAGCTCCAGTGGGAGTGGCCAGAGAAACCCAGCTCAGCTCAGCCAGCAGCCAGAGTAACAGCAGGCTGGCATTAATATGCCTTCACTAAAGGGTGAAACTCTCTGCAGTTTCTTTACCACCTGTGTATCTACTTTTTTTTTTCCTATTCAAGCTTCTCCTCATTAGTGTCCTAGAAAGAAATAGCCTTTCTGTGAAAATGAAATGTTGAAACTCTACTTCTAAGTGTATACTGTTCCACCCTTACATTTTCAGTGTTGAAAACTGGTTGTTATATCTTCAGCTGAACCCTTCAAATCCCGAGCTTATTGAAAGAAAAGGGATCAATTTTGAAACTGTGCTGGAAAGAAAAATATCCTGAGAGGAAAGTATTCAGTGGTAAGGTATCCAGCTGTGTAAAGCTGTTTGGAGGGGAGAGCTGCTGCCTCTATTCTTGAACGGCACAATTCAGAGAGCTTTTAGAGCAATAAAATCGCACCTTTGGCAATCACGGGGAATGATTTCTGCACAGAAGTCTTGCAATGTAAAAGTATGTGCAATGGACCTTGAGCTTGTTTACCTGGTCCACCTTGAGGGACCTGGGCTGTTGTTTATGCATCACTGTCGTGGTTCTCCAAACTTAGCCACAAAAGCCATTCATTTCCAAAGAGCCAGGTGGTTTAACACCTGCCTGGAGGGTCAGATATGATCTACTTCTGCACTTTGAAGGGCCAGATAGAATCTACCTCTGTACTTTGCAGACCCTGGTACAAAGAGATTTTTATCTTACCGTGCAGGTGGATTCCTAAATTCTCATCCAAACTTCCCCTGCATTTTTAGGTTTAACTAAAGGTAATATATCAAAATGAAATTCAGTGAAGTGATGGCTTTATTTTACCTGGTCTCACTTAGAAAATGGTGTGGACCATGAGGTATGAGGTCTGTCAGGTATCTGTCTCAGAAGAGAATGAACTGCAGGTCCTGTGAATCACCATGGCAGCTTGAGGAAAGATTAATGTTGAACCATCCTGAGACAAGATATTTTAATTGTATTTAGGAAACTAAATTAGTCCTGCATGGATCAATCCATCCTAAGCCAATCTGTTTCATTTTCATTTTGCACATTGGAAATTGAAACATGACAGAAAAATTCAGTTCTCACAAATTTGCTTTCTATTAAAAGTCTTACCCCCAAATTCTCTATTAAATTCTCAACTGACATGTAATATTTACTTTTTCGTGCTCATGGCTGAAAGCCAACTTCCTTCAAGGTTACTGTTTGCAAAATCCTTTTGCTGGATGGAAGGCATGCAAAGATCAAAGCTCTCCCTGAGCTGCCTGGTTTCATCAGGGAAAGGTGCCTCTTCAGCTCATCTAAACATACCCTCTAAAACCAGGCAAACATCCTAGATTAAATAATGTATAGTGATTTCACTCAGAGGGGCAGGTTTGGGGTTGTAGCCATTCTGCCATGAACATGGACAGCTTTAGTCAGCTTGGACAGTGAGTTAATTGTCCTTGCTTCTGTCTGCGGTAAAATGAGGCATTTTGAAGAATCACAAGCCAGCAAATTCAACAGCGGGAAGGGAGAGAGAGAGGGCATTGTGGAGTCGTTTCACAAAGACCAGTAGCTACTGTTTGCTGGAGAGAGCCATTCCAGACCTTATGTTTGTAATTGGCACTCTAAGATGCTTTTGCTTTTTATGTTTCCAAGTGAGCCATTCAGCTAACGTTAATTTCATTCAATGGCAATAAAGGTGAAATCTCTCTAAAAATAATTCTCTTCTTTTGCATCGGGATATGATCCCTAAGTAAACAGACTTTAATTAATGGCAGAGTGCATCCCGTCAGCCAGCAACCCTCCCTTGCTCTGTGCAGCTACACTAAATCCATGGCGCTTTTAAAACAACTCCTTAGACACAGCATCCGAGTCTTTCATCCTACCGCCCAACACCCCTCTCTGCAGTGAGACGCAATGGTTTTGAGTGATGTGATACAAAAATAGCACCTAAGCAGCTGTAGCAAGCGAGCCTGCTGTGCTGTCGGAAAGGAGAAAATCTTTCAGTTTGTTTTGTGGAGGTTCATACAGTGGTGGTATTTCCATGAGTTTTAAAAGGCCTCATTTTTTTTTGTGTCCACGTTGGGAGGTGATAGTCTCCTGCAAACGTGGTATGCCTGTCATTGTCAGCTTTGTCTAGGATTTATTCTCACCAGAAGTCAGGGCATAAAATTGTTTTGATGACTCACAGGTTAGGTAAAAGAGTGTTGTACTTTTCATCAGCTCTTGGTTGTCTCTGTCTGTCTTTGGTATTGTGGGGACTGAGAAGACACCAGAAGGGTCATTTTAGACCTCAAAATTTTTGGCAGCAACTTGCTCTTGCCCTGAGGTATTCAACTTCTTCTTTACCTCCACATCATGTCTGAGAGTTAGGCAGTGCAGACACTGACATTTCTGAGCATTTTCTCACTGCTTATTGCTATTTCAAATTATCTCTCCATGCTGGTAATATTTCTAAAGTGATGAGTGGCTGCATGCTAGAGCACCGCTTAGTTCATGCAACTTGCCTTGCAAAGAGCTGCTGGCAGGATCCTCCCTGCCCACGCTGAAGGGACCAAATCACACAAGCTCCCTTCTGCAGAGGAGGACCCATTAATGCAAGGGAAAGTGCTTTGGGAAGTGCTTCATTCATGAAGGCTTCAACATCTCCCTTCTGCTCCCTCTGCAAGGGCATCTCATTGACAACCTATGTGTGCAACCTGCTGGTGAGATTGATCTTCCCCCTGTGTCAGAAAGATGCTTAATGATCATTCAGGTTAATTTCTAAATGTCCTTGTGATATCTTTCTGAGAGGAAGATGAATGGTGGGTTTGCTATATTTAACTGGGTTTTGTGAGGGATTTGTTTTGCTGGTGGATCAAGGCAGTGAAGAAATGTTTGCTGGCAGCTACGACCTCACTGATACCACTGACCAGAGAGAAGGATGGTTATTTCTGCCGACTTGCCAGAGCACGTGCTAGAGCTTCTCCCTCTGCAAAGAGCAACAGAGGTGCTAGTGGAGCTTTGCACATTGAGGAGTTGCTTGTTGAGAAACACAGGGAAAGAGACAGAACTTCTCTTCGAGGGAGGATGATGAAATCAAATAGGCGACAGGCAGGGTGCTGTGGGCACAGCATGCTGAGCAAATCCCTGGTGGGCACATCAGCACAAGCAGCAGCTGCCCCTGCTGCTGGCTCTTGCCCTGTGTTCTGTGCCTCTCTCCTCATCCCACAGTCCCATGCTGGCACATCTGTTCTATTCCAGGAAAGAAGTGAAGCAGGCTGGAAGGTAAACACTCTTAATTATTTTCTTCCAGAAGATGTTCTTCAGCTGAATCGAGTTCCTCCAGCCTACCTGACCACATGGACACAAATGCAGCAGCAGGGACACAATGATTCATGGCCAGGAGCAAGCCATTGGAGAGGACAGATGGATGGGGCAGGAGCTGGTTGGAGCAGACCTGCCTGTAAATGCCCAGCCACTTCGGTCCTTGTGATATCATGGAAATGCTCTGTCTTTTGATTAATATGCAAAAACCTGCAAAGCATAAATTGTGCCAGTTAATTAACTGGACTTCTGGAAAGGATCCCTTATTGTTTTTTAAAGGACTTTGGCCATATAGTCGAAGGAACATGTACACACATCTTTGGATCTCCTGTGTCTTTTTCCAGCAAAGAATCAATACAGTTTTTCGAAGAAACTGGCAACTGCTTGCTTGTAAAATTGTGTTATGGTAGTTCTTGCCTTGCTTGACTAATTAGGAGGAGGAAAGATATGTATTCACCACACTCTGTTAACTGGGAAATTCTTTGGGTTTGCTGGCAGGTTTCTGGTCTGATGGCCACAGTGACATAGGAAGCTCATCCCAGAACTGTAGTATGGTTACAGGGCAGAGGTCTGGGCGCTGAGAGGAAAACCTGAGAACTCCTTATTCCTAGGCCAGGCCAGAAATCATGAACTGGGACTGTCAAAACCAAAAGCTAAATATTAAATGAAAGCAAACCATTAAAATGTCTCTTTCTCACTTCACACCGAAGGCTGCAGAGGATTTTAAAGGGTTCCATCACAGATGGCATAATTACCACATGGCAAAATCAAACAAAATTGTGGCTTTAATATCAGAGATATAAACAAGATTTGGCCTACTTGTTGCATATTTCATTTTACACGCAGAAGTTATGGGTTTATGTACTGGAACTCTCCTTATAACAGCTTATCAAAAGTGCTTCACATGAACATATGTTTTCCCAGGGTTGTGTTTTCCAAGCATGCTGAACGATTTAGTGATACTGGCTAATGATGCAAAATGGTTTTCAATAGCAATTCTAGTGGCTAAATGAATCATACTTAGATAAGGGAAATCTGAAACATTCAGTTTTATGCAAAACTCCTAAATGACCTATCCAACATATCTCTGAGGAGAACTTAACACAGGGTGGTTCATGGAACTGGAAAAATACAATGATATTTTCTCCTTTACAAATGGTTGGGATTTTAAAGAGAACTCTAACATGAAATGCCAACTATTTTCTTTCTGCTTGTTATCTTTGAAAAGATTCATGTATGTCTTTGGAGATGAACTCTTTTCTTCTGTGTTTGCATGAAATATGCTGAAATACTGGTTTATTGTAATTTGTTTTCTTTTACCTGTGATTTCTGTGTCTTTTTCCCTTTTTTCTTTCTTATTAGATATTAATAAACAGAGAAAAACAGAAAAATACAAGCGCTGTGACATAAAAAACAAATGATGTAGTGCATATTTTACCCTTTTCTATTCTATACACCTATCAAGAGAGGTATTTCCTCCAAAAAGAGTTTTTCAAATCAGCTTAGAAAATATGAGAAGATTTCTTACAGTTTTGGGCATGCCAGAGTTGATTAACAAATGCATTCATATTTGTACAACTAAAATGAAATTTTTAAAAAGCCTAGAGAAAAGAAAAATGCAATTAGCCAAGTTTCATGCCATGCTTTTTATCAGAAAATTATTTGCACTATTCACATGCTTTTTATTTTTCTTAGGGCCCTATTCAAAAGATGTGATCTACTTGCTTGTTTGGGAAAACAAGAATAAAGGAAGGGAGAGCAAAACAATGGAAAATCTGGTTGACATAATACAAGGCAAACTGTCTAGAAAAGTAACTGTTACTCTTGAGACACAAATCACTAAAGATGTTCATGGTTTGTGAATTTCATTCAGTATTCCAGGATCAGGAGATTACATTTCTAGAAGTGGTGCCTGAAAAAGTACTTTATTAAGGAAGCGTATACTATTCACTACAGCACTGGGTAGAATTTTATATTGCAAAACACTTCTTAACTTTTAAATAAATTTTATCCCTGGTGACAAGTTAATAGATATCACACTAGGCTATTTGCTAGGAATTGATTTATGTTGGTAGGAGACAGAAGCAGTAGTCTTCTTATTCTGAGAGAAAATTGGGAGTGGGATGTGGAGGAGGAAGTAGAAGAAATATGAATTTTATGGTGATCTTAATTAGAAAAATATTATAGCACCAGGGTCACACAAAAGGGGAGAAGCACTGCTTTACTTTATGACAGAAAGACTGATAGATTCCACCTAGGATTCGTGGCAAAAGCCAATTTTAAATTGCCATAAACAACAAATAAAAATAGCAGACGGAAACAATATTTTTATGCAACTGGTCTGCACAATCAGGATATTTTTTTCTAAGTTATTTCATATCTTAAGATGACAAATATATTCCTATCTAGGGAATCTCCATATTTTCAAAACAATCTCTGCCGAGACATGAAAGAACTATTAAAAGGATAGAGAACTTAATGATTCTGTGAGGGTAAGTTATCCTCAATGCATATAATGAGAAAAACAGAATACTTAAAGCTGACATTGACTTATTTCAATTATCTCTTTGCTTTTCAGACACTGAAACATGAAGTTTAGGATCAGCAGCACCTAGAATGTGTTCTCTCAATAGGCTGGAAGCATACTTGAGGACTCCATTGAAGTGTAAAGGAACGTTACAGGTTGGCACGATAACTGATAGAAGATTACAGACTCTGATTAAATTACTGCTAGCCAAAAGCAGTTAAAAATGCACAAGAAATTAATTTACAGAAAAATTGGTCTTGAAATATTCTCAAGCAACACTAATTTAAGATATTCATTGCTTTGAAGAAATGGTGTTACATGAAACTCGGAACGCATTTTAAAGGTCTTCAAAACCCTGTAGCCTCTAAAATTATTTCCAAGTTACAACCCTTCATACCTCTCTTTTCTTTTGGTCTCACTAAGAACCATGGCGAAAAGGTGGAGATCTGCATCAAGGTAAGGTGTGCATACTTACTGTGTTTAGGAAGCAAAAAACCTAGAAATCTGAGCCCTGTGTCCAGGCATGTCAAGTGATACTGTCAACTATTAAATCTGACTGCCAGATAAGCAAACAAATGCCAGAAAACAGCATCATGACAGTAAAATTCAGCAAACTCTTTATTTTTTTGGGGCTTCAAATATTTTCTTTTATTTTTTTTCTCTCAGGGCTGCAACTTTCATTGCTCCAACCGTGACAAACCCTGGCCAGATCCTTGTTTCATTTGGTGTAACTCTGTGTGCCTTAATGAGGCTCCTGCCTGCTTCCAACAGCTGCAGGCTGAAACCTACTCTTTGCCTCCAAGATACGTTTTATTTATCAAGTCTTCCGTAGGTTAAATGTTCACCATGTGGAAAGGAATTCCCCTTGATTTTGTTAAATTTGTTGTTATCGCATTCACAAGCTGTCTTTCTCTTTATTATTTTAATACCTGAAATGCAGAAGCTTAAAAAACAGGTTATTGCAATGATTCCATATCAATATATTTCCAGGGAAAAAGGAGACCTTTGAACACTAGAACAGAAATTGAGAGAGTAGAATATGTTTTAATGTAAATCTAATGATTAGTTCTAAAATCAGCAGTTAAATATGTTTCTTAAGAAACAGATTTACAATATCATTAACAGCTAATTATGCAGTGTTTATAGTCTTACTCTTTTAAAACAAATTGTCTTCTCTAAATATTTTTTAAGTCTCAAAGTAGCAGCTGTCTAAAAAGAAGATATACATTTTCCTTGAAATTAATCCTGGGCATAGCAAATATTAGAAAAAGATAAAAAGTAAGATAGCATCCTCTCTCTTTATTATTTTCCACTCTGAAATTGTACAAATGACATTACAACATTTCAGAGTGTTTTTTATAAATAATTTTCACTTTACTTTGAATATTTGCACATTAATAACTTGGGGATTTTGTCATTTTCAGTGTACTTTTCTTTCATGAACACTCTGTGATTATTCATAATGAGCCGATGATGTCTTTGAAAGTACTGCAGACTGTGCAAGTAAGATTAAAAAAAAATTGGTGACTGCAAATGAAAGACCTCATTAATCAACTAAATTCCATTTAAACATTAGCATTAGAAACTTCAGTATGTCATCATTATGTGTTTAACCCCTTAAAGCCATGCCCCTCTAAGTCCCACCCTGGAACCTGTGTGGCAGCATAACTCAGAGAATCTGTATCCTGAGTTAACAAAATGTGTGCTGCAGACCAAGAGTGGAGCCCAGGTCTCATCCTGGATGCATTCTCAGGCCTCTCTCTGCGCTTACTTCAGGTACTATTTGAGCATTGATGAGAGAAACAGCTCCTGTTCTAAAGCATTTGGATGTGTTTCAGAAACTGCTGATGCTCCAGTAAAAAGGGTATTTATGGAGCTAATGTTGACAGATTTTTGTGTTATAAAGTCACCCCAGTAATGCTGGCTGCATTTGCATTTCTCTGTGTGAGCGTGTGTATTAGTATGCCATTTTAAAATTCGTTGAAGAAATATTTAAAGTGTTATGAGTTGTACCACTTTTCTCTGAGGAAGCTACAGAGGTATCTGCTGCAGTCCATGGTAAAAGCAGGGACACATTTTTGCATTTATTAACCATTCAGCCCCTGTTAATTCTGAAGTGCGTATTTTGGGACCATATTCTGCAAACACCATGGAAAATAGCCTGAAACTCTGTGTCTCTCAATTTAGTTTAATTGGGAGATATAAGCGTAAAATACAAAGTTTCTTACTTGCAAATTATAATAGGGTGTCAGCAGAGATATTGCTTGCTTTACTTTTTAGAAAAGAAAGTAAACTTGCTGTAGGCACAAAAATAAAGCAAAACAACCCCAAAATGAAACTAAAACCAAATAAACAAACAAAACCCATCTAAACACCCTCTCCACACCCCCCCCCCACACNNNNCCCAAAAAAGGCAACCTCTCAGAGGTCATTGAGCTCATACCTTGGTTTGTGCTCACTTGAGGCTCTACGGAAAGAACAAATACCTGAAACAGTGCCAGGCTGAAAGAACACTTGCTGCTGGTTAGGCAGCCACTGACAGCAGCAGGGCACTGGGTTAGGCTCAGATCTATCTGAGCAAAGCTGCGGCTTCCCTAAAGACCTGAGTGCTTTTGAAGACTGAAAGTTGATGTGATCCTTGTGTGGTATTATAGGATGTGTATTTCATATATGCTAATATAAAGCTGGTATTCCACTGTGATCCCAAGGGGCCGTTTATAAGTTGGAATCTCCTAAAACCTTTATTTATACTAACTTCACCTGGACTCCACTGCTGAGAAGTTTCTGGGCAGAGAATTCCAGGGCACTAAAGCAACTCATATTTGTTTCCTCTGGCCCTGGAGTAGGTAGGAGGTGGGACAAACAACGTCCTCACAGCCTCCCCATGGGAGCATGCATACCTGCATCACCCACACAGTGTCATTTCCTCCTCCTCATTAGCTTCCCACGATAGGAGACAACAGAATTGTCCATGCGGACAAGCAACTTGTGCTTGATTTATTGTCGCTGATGCTGACACAAGTAATAAATTCAAGGGAAGATGAAAATTGCCTAACAAGAATGATTCAAATAACACCTGCCTTCCTGGGCAAAGGAGCACTTATTTTCTTCTACTCCACTGACAGCACATTCACTGACCTTTACAGGAATGGTGAAAACTGCACACATGCCAATATTTAAGAAATTAATGCCTTTTTATATCTTGTCTCTAAACAAACATAAAGGAAAGTGCAGGTTCTGTGCTCTGGCACTTATTATATGGCAAAAATATGAAGATTAACTTTCCTGCCAACAATGAGTAGAAATCTTACTTAATAAAAATTTAAACACTTATTACAATGATGTAGAAGATGCATTCATTCTGAAATATTGATAAATATTTTGAAATGCGGTGTTGAATAAGTGATTTTTGTAGCAGCCAGTGGCTATATAAGTTTCTGTCCACATATTAAGTATAAGCTGTGATTCTCCCAAGTGAACGACATTAAGATTTGAATTTGAAGAGTAATTTGCATCTTAAAACCACTATTCCTCATTGGGCACAGTTGATAGTATCTCTCTGCCTATTCTTGTACCTTCTGGGTTTCAAGACAGGAAAAAATTGCTGGAAGTGTTGTATGTCTTTCTCTGATCATACAGCTGGAGATCCTCCTATATAAAAATATAGAGAAATACTCTTTTCTTCCCAAAGGCCTGCGGAGACAGTTGTATCTCCATGCCAGAGACCCAAAACTCAGCCTGAAGAGATCTTGAGCCTCCTTCCTTCGATGGACTCCCTTTGAGCAGGAAGCTGCACCAGAAGACCTCTGGAGATCCCTTCCAGCTTCTCTGTGAGTCCCTGAAACACTTTATTCTTACTTGGTGGTTCATGCATGTGTGACATTAAGAATTGTGCAATTTCTAAAGGAGTTAAGGGCTAATAGATGATGCAAAGGGTTGGGAGAAGAAGCCAAAGGCACAGATTGCCCAGAGTTAGGGCTTTCAACACTTTTAGTACCCGAACTGAACATCTCCAAGAGACTGAGGAACAGTGTTGTACAAAAGATGGGTATAAAAGGATATATGTCTAATAAGAGTGATCTTTAAATGCAGAGTGCTGTTTAGTTGAGGTTTTTTTACCTTCTAGCATATAGGCCAACATATTAATGGTCATGTACAAGCATTTAAGCAATTAGCATTCAGTAAGTTATAAAATAAATGAAAATATGTGGGTTTAAGGTAGAAATGCCAGCATAAAGGCATTCAGGTGTGGGTTGTACTGGGCAGAACTCTAAGTTATTTTTGCTGTTTTATGCTAAAATAACACCAATTGGCATAAATCTCAGTATCTGGGCACCTCTCTCTTTCATTTGTGAGACCCTGGGATATCTAGAACGCCAAAATGGATAACTGATCTCTCCAGTCCCAGTAGACTTGAGATGAGCAGGTCTTCACACAGCCACAGCTGCACACCAGGCACATGTGCTTGTTCATTTAACACTTTGGGACTGACCAAACCTGGAATCTGATGGACTGCTCAGTGGATGAGTATAAAAGTTCTTCTTTGTTCTAATTTTTGCTGCACTGTTTGGTGTTTGGTCAGCTTCTACTATAGCTGTCTAATATGATGATAGACGATAATGTTTGAGTCACCCAAAAGTCTCTCCCAAATTAAGTAAAGGAGCTTAAAATATTTATAATGAAAGACTGCACATCAAGTTATAGTAACCTCAGTTTGAGATGAAGTCAGATGTCCTCAATTTTTTTTTTGTAATTGTGGAAATTTTGGTGTGACTCTGACACAGGTCATAGCCCATGGGTTTCTGGGCAGGAGGCTGATAACACTTTAAGTTGTGATTGTGGGACTGAGAGATAGGAATATCCTTTAGAGTGTGAGTAATAGGCAGAACTGTTTTCTACGATGACCAAATATTATTTTTCATCAACCCTCTAAAAAGTTTCAACCTGCCCTGATTTTCTCCATTGAATCTAATAGAACTGGATTAAACTACAGGGGAGATGAGAACATAAATTTGATTCCTTTCATTCCATGTAATATTAGGGTTTGTATTCTTTCAAGCTGTAATAACCTCTAGACTTCAGCAAAATTGAAAACCTTTAAATAGCCTTTCACAACCTTTCAGTGTAGTAATGAAGTTTTAAGTGCTCACTGGAGATTTTCAGTTCAGAAAAATCTAAGCAGCAGTAGATATTAAAATCTAATGTTTACTTCAACTCTTTTAAAACCTAATGGGTTTTTCTGACAGTGTAATTTTTAAAAGGTTGGGTTTCATTTATTGATGTAGTATACTCGCCCCGGAAATCTTTCTTCTTTAAGAACTCTGGTGGGAACCTTATACTTTGTTGGAGCACCTGAAAATCCAGCTAGAACAGAGAAAAGGAAAACTTGCCAAGACCTGACTAGAACAACAAGCAAGTTAAAAAAACCCCAAAACCACAACTCATGATTTAAACACCACAGGAGGCAAAAAACAAATTAAGGATGTAGATTCCCTGTGTGCACATAATTACAAGTATGTGAGTCACTGGAGTCAGCACGGTTGCTCATCTACCTAAAGACCTGGAGAGGATGTCTGGCTGCACTTGACTCGAGGAGTAGCTAAGCAGATTTTATTTATTTATTTGTTTATTTGTTTATTTATTTATTTATTTATTTATTAAGCTGTTGCTCAAGGGGGTAGCAATGGGGAGAGAAAATTGCAGGGTGAATTTACACTGATTAAAGAAACACAGTCTGTGTACAGAGGCATTTCTGAAGCACAGTGTGGGACTGCAAGGATTCTGGGTTTTTGTGCTGCTAAAATAGTGGTGAAAAGAGGATCTGAATTTCTTTGAGACAGTAACAGCATAGGTCCCAGAGGGATATTCTTTATTGCTGTATTGCTCTATATACAATGTTTTATACATATCTATTTTTATTATGCATACAAACAGTTATTAGTATTTGCTGGGAACATGTAGTAAGGTGACTTGAAGGTTTGCTTCCTGTTATAACAACCTATTCAGATAGCACTTAGATATCTTTTGTTGATAGTTTTTCACCTTCTTAAATCATAAAAGAAAAGCAGAAAGAAATACAGGAAACAAGGAAATAAGAAAATGATAAAAAAATTTTGTATTTGACAGATAAAAGTCCAGTGCTTCTAAAGCAACAAATTACAGCACATTTTCATTAAGAAAATAAGCATGTAGGAGAGAGAGGATTTGCTTATGAATATCTCTTAGCTACATAACCATATGCAAATGAAAAGAAACAGGTCCCAGCATAGATATATATGTAATAGCAAAACATCCCATGGCTGGTTTCTAATTTCTAGCTAATTTTGACTCACCAGTGTGTGCTTAACTTTAAGAGCATATTTATATCTACTGGTTGAACAAAATGCTATTGGGCTAACTACCAATGCAGTGTCCCAAGCTGCCTACAGAATTGCCTGTTATAGGTCCTTGTTTATCCATTCAGGCTAGTGTTAGCTTCTCAGGGAAAGGAGCTTCCTGACTTGTCTGTGTCGCTCTGCTTTTGCCCGCAGACTGTACCTCATGGAGAAGTGCAAGGAGAGTCACAGATTGATGGCTGAAAATTAAGAGTTAAAAACTATTACCAAAGAACACGAGCCTGTGCTCAGGGCCTTGCTCTCCCAGTTCTGGGCAGACACCCTTCCGCAGTCCAGCGCTCCTGATTAAATAACAGCACAGTGTTAACACATCAGAGAATGTAAATTGTTGAGCAATGCACAATGGCACAACTCTTCAGTCTTCCCAAGCTGAGAGAGACTTTATGTAAAGGCAAAAGCTAAGAAGCCAGAGAAGCGTTCACGATATGGGAAGCAAAGCCTTATAGAGAGACAAAAAACACAGTGAAAGAGGTTTGAGAGAGACACTGGTAGTTCAGAAAAAGCAGTCACACGAACATTGCAGAGAAAGGTACTTAATCAGAAAGTTTAGGAGACTAAAATATGGGATTTCCCATTTCACTTGTCATGCGATGCTCAGTATTAAATACTTCAGTTGATGGAGATATTTACAAGGAGTCATTTCAGTACCTCTCATGGGTATGGTTCAGGCTGCTGCTTCTGCGAGGGACACAAAGCTCCAGTCAGCTTTCCTCCTTGTCTCCAGTTGTCTGAACTTTCTGACCGTGTGAATGTAGCTCTCTGCAGCATATAAGGTATAGAAATGCAGTGCCAGCAGAGCACTTGCTTTTCGTTTTGCAGGCAAAAGTCCCATTCACATTTCTTTCCTGTAGATTTATTTAAATCAGTCTTGAGCAGACAGCAGATGGAATAAAACAAAAGGTTAGGAGCAAGAGGGAATGCTGACAGAGAAGAAAAGCAGGTTAGAAAGTATATTTGAGACCTAGAATAAAAAAATGACAAATGGATTATGCAGACCCCTGTTCTCACACAGTAAAAGAAGGAAGCAGGGAAATGAACAAAAGAGAAAATGCAGTGCAAAGAAATGATAGTTCAGGGATATGAAAAGCTCAGAACATCTGCGAACACACGCTGGGCCAGCTCCTCCACTTGGTGTAACTACTGATTTTGTAGGTATCTGGAAGTGGCTTTATCAGAGTGAGCATGTGTGTGGGATCCACAGAGGGGAACAAAGCCAGGTTTACTTCTACGGTAGGTCCTGGTCTTTCCTTTAACTATTTGAAGCCAACTCTTGGGAGATTTTTGTGCCTCTGCCATTCCCCACTGTCCCACCGCCTTACGCCTGGGTGGAGCAAAGTGTGAAATTCAGGCAAACCAAAATGAAAGCACCAGGCACCACAGTGGCCAATGAAAACACTGCTGATGGATACAGGCTAATGGACTTCAGAGAGAATAATGTGAGTTTTCATGCACATTGCTGCTTTGAAATTAGCTGTTAAACACCAAAGAAAAAGACTAGGATATCATTGTGGACAGGTCACTCTAAACCTCTGCTTAATGTGCAAATGTGAAGCAGTCAATTAAGAAGCAGCCCAGTTAAACTGTTTTTTAATGAACTGGATACAGAATAATACTGAAAACATCACCAATGCCATGATTCAAAAAGACGCCCATCTCCCTTCAGCTCCATGCTGTATTTCAGCTAAAGCAGTTCTGTCTTGGAAAGAAGTTAGAAGAGGGAAGGTCTTCAAATGACAGATTTATTTTAAGACAGAGTGAGATTTCAGGTTTACCATATGATCTTACAAGGTCCCTTCCAACATGAGCTGTTCTATGACCCGATGATTTTGAAATGAGAAGAGGCTGAAAAGTATTAGGACAGTTATATGTGCACAGGGCAATGCCCAGCAGTGGTACTTTACTCCTGTGTCTCTTTTTGCTTAACAACATATGTGAGAAGACAAAGTAAAGATGAAGAACAATGAACTTAAAAAAAAAAAAAAAAAAAAAAAGTAGCCAGTTTATCCAGTTGATAAAGATACTTCCAGTTCCTGGGAGTTGAAACAAGAATTTAATATTTGCAAGGGCAATGAAAGTCTCCCTTCTATCTTCAGATAGGACACTTTTATTCACACTTATTATTTGTGATTATAAAAACTGAAATTGCTAGGCATGAACTAATTGCCAGGTGTATGTCTCCATTGCAGAAATGAGTGCTCTGCAGATATGATTGAATTAACTGAGAAAGAGGTGATGCACTCTCTGTGACTCCTGGCACTTGAAATTGCTGTGTTAATTATAAAGTTTGGGAAAGTCTCCATGGCACTGCTACCTTAAAACTGACAATGCAAGATAGGAACTTCTCTTGTCAGAGATTAGCTCATGTGTCTTGCACCCTTCTCTGGTCTTAGAATCACATGAAAAAACAGACTGAGTTAAAGATCATCCTAGTTCAAGATGGTTCAACAGGACCAAAAAAGCCACGTGTCCTCACGTACTTTAGTCTGTCTTTAAGACCAAAGAATGGACATTCCACAGCCTGCCCATTCACCACTGTCACTGTTCTCTTTGTTTTTAAAAATAGCCTTTTTTTGGATGATTCTAATTGTCTCTTTCAGTCTTATGAAATGATTTATTGTAGAACATTCCTATTTCTCTTTCAGGATGTTTTCCAATGGCATGGAGTTTTATTCAGTTTCTTCAAAATTCAGCATACAGTTTTAGCTGGAGATTCTCCAGTGATGATTGATTATTTTTTGAGCATACCTCTATGCTTCTTTACCTCTCATCACAGCATTTTTGAAACAACAGGGCTTTATTAAATCACATTAGTGAGGTGTATGCTTTTAAAGATTTACACTGTTCTGTCGTGTAGGTGGGTAATGAAAACATCAGAGAAAAACAGACTCAAGTGTAATGCATTGCAGAGCCATGTTTGATATAGTCCTTGGCTTGATAATCAACCACAGGTAGCTAAATTTAAACTGTGCTTTTCCAGCAGTTTCACCACCTTGAAAAAATTCCCCCAGAACATTTTTCCTTAGCTTTCTCCTAGATGGTGTCAAAAGCATTATTGAAGAGAAGTTATTTGACATCTACTATAACTTACATATCTACTCGTCAGTCTCCTGTCACAGGAAGAGATCAGACTGTTATGGTGTGATTTTTCCCAACAAGTCAACCCAGACTGCTGTTTATCTTGTTTTCTTTTCAGGACTTATGGACAGTCCTTTTTTAAATTGCTTGTTTCTGTGCTTTTTAGGGTATTTGAAATTGGGCTAGTAATTCTTCAGTTTCTCCTGGAAAAATACAAGCTTTCTGTTGGCCCTTGCCAGTTTTCCAATATTTCACTAGTCACCCATGAATTCTCAAAGACAGTGGCTAATAGTTCTGATGTTGCTTCATCTAGATATTTAAATACAATAACTGAATTAATTGCTTTTTAACCTCTTACCTGCGTTAACCTAAGATATTATCCCATCCCAACACCATGCCATTGGTGTTGCTGGCTACCACATTGTAACTGGCCTTTCTAGTAAAGAGACGCAAAAAAGCAGTAAGCTTGGATCTTCTCATCACTACCTGTTGCTGATTTTTCCTTTTTAATTGTGTTCCAACTTTTTTTCATCTTCTAGTATAACTAATACTCTCAAATGATTTCTAGTTACATACCGTCTCACTTTGTTGTATCTCGTTTCATGCTTTTGTGAGTCTGTCATCCTTGGCCATTTCTGGAAGCCTTTCTGTAAGCAAATATAATTTTTGCCTCCTGTATGTCTTCCAGTATTTTTGGTATGTGAAAAGATTATTGTTTAGTGAACTCTTTCTCTCTTATTTTCTCCTTATTATTTTATGTCCTAAGTACAGTCAAATTGGGGAACTGCCTTTTCTCCTCAAATATTTTTCCCTTTCTACTTAGTTCCTGAAGAACTGACCAGTCAATTTTTTGAGGTTATCAGTATCTTGCAATCCACTGGTTTCTGTTTTGCTGTTCTTCCTCTGTAATGGTGTTCACTTGAGCTGTTTTCTATATTCAGGTTTTCAAATTACTCACGTCATTAGAATCAAATACAGAATTTTTTTTTTCCTGGAGGTTTCTCTGCCGTCTGCATTGAGTGGTTGTTGCCAGAGCATCTGAGGGAGAATGGGATTCTGTGTCCTGGTATATCCAGTTTCCATTTCTTACATATGTAACTGAAATGCTTGAGTGCTGCTAAGTCTTCTCATTTAAATGGTTCTGCTCATGAAATTATCTTCTACCAGATAATCCTGTTTTGCTGAAGTTTAATAGATTCCCCACTACATGCATTTCCTCTACTCATTACTTAAGAGCCCTTCAGCTTCTCTCCTGGGATCTCAGGACAAAGAAATATGTCCTAAATATTTGAAATATCAGATTCTTCCTTTCTCCTCTACCTATGCTTCTTGAGAAAGTTTTTTACCACCTCCTGTGCTGGCTCTGAGAAAGTGGTTGGAGTGAGCCTCTATGCCATGTAAGCAGTAATTTTGATCATGTTTGAAGACTTCAGTCCTCTTGTTTATTCCACTGTATGTTTATTCCACATCCTTGGTATGTAGATGTCAAATATAATCACTGAATTTGAGATATTATTTTCTTCCCAATTTTTTTGGCTTGATCAGATAACTCCTGCTAATGCTTATTCATGGTGACTTTCTTGCTTCGTCACCTCCCCCTTTCAGTGCCCAGGAGAGCTCACATAGGCTTTACTGGCTCATGTGCAAAGATTGACCTCTGGTGGATTAGAGGGGCTACTGGTGTGACCTGTCTGGGTTGTTCCTGCATCTCCTACAGGTCTGCATCTCCTATATCATTCTACACTTTGGAGCTGAGGCTCCTGATGGTGGCAGGTGAGACTCTGCTTGGTGTTTTCCACCTCTGCATGAGCTGGTGCCTGATGGCTCCACAGGTGAACCATCTGTCCAAGTCTTGCTACTACATTTATCTTGAAGAATAAGCCTGAGAGTTTTAGATATCTTTTATTTATAAGCACGGTACGGGAAGGAAAGTTCAGCAAGCATAAAGCTGGGAGGAACGACTTATCCGCAGCTGCATCAGATGTCCATCTGTGTTATCTAGTCACCAAATAAAACGAGTGGTTACTTGTGGAAGAGCTTGGGAGTAACTGAAAATCCCACTGTCTTGAGCTTGTAATGTAGGTTCAGAACTTCACTTTCCTTGTAATTCTTTTTTCTGTGTATAATTTGAGAATTTTATTCTTTTTAGTCTACACTGTGTGTTGCCAAATTAATTTTGCCATCAGTGATGCAGCATTTGCCTCTTCACCCTCTGCACCCTTTAGCCCAGCAATGGCAGCAGAACAAGTGTGTGTCCAGCACAATGTAAATCAGCATGCTTATTTTTAGATTTTTCAAGTATAACACTGTCTATGTTTGCATAGGTACTTTAGCAGTTTCCATAAAACCATCTCTGTGGGCAGTGATTTTTCCTGCTTGTTCTTGGAGATGATGCATATTCACTTCCAGGATGGTATAAAGAACATGGAGCAAAGAAAATGACTCGGTTTGGGGAACACCTGGGTTGCTATATTGCTTGTGTGCCCAGGGGCTGCCAAGGAGAATTGTCCTATGCAGGGTGTGCCCTGTGAGGTACCTGCCCCTAGGCTGTACTGGAATTGATCCTTCTCAGAATACCAGACATTTTGGAGAGAGAGGAAGACATGGGGTTGGAGGGGAGGGAGGAGGAATCTGGGTCTCACCCAAATGCCTCTTGGTGATAACAGTCACCTCACCCTGGTGGGGTTCCTTGTGTCAGCAGAGAGAGGAGAGGAATCCAGGAACATCTTTTCTCCCACTGACTTTTTCAAGCATGAAGCATTCTTCCTTATCTGCTCATTACTTTCGGATGGCTTTTGCTTTTTTTTCCCCCTGAAAGTTATATCTTTTCTTTAAAAGAATTGATTTTTTATAAGAGATTCTGAGAAGCATATTCAAGTGGAAAAGTTGGGTGGACATGAAACTGCTGTTTTTCCTCTTTTAACTTTATTTTCCTGCTGTTAAAGATTTATTTTTTAAATTGTGTGTAAATGCATTTCCCATGCTACTGTGAAAGATTGAGCTAGTTAAGAACTGCATGAGCTGTCTTTATATTACAGACTCAGATTGGATAAATAAGGGGAAATTCTGGGGCTGGGGAGTGATGGCAGGGGAGGGCAAATTACAGGCAGTAAATGTTGCTAAATCCTATACATTTTAAATAACCAAAAAAAAAAGATCTTTTTAAGGTCTTTTCTTTTGTCAGTGCATTGTGTTGAACTGTTCTGATGGACGAGACTGCAAAGCCATGGGGAAATTCTTCAAAGGTCTGGCACAATCTGGAGCCTTGGTGTGCTTTGATGAATTTAATCGTATAGAGCTGGAGGTAATTGTAGTACCAGTTTCTTAGCAAAGTTGGTATTCAACGAAAGTGACACGCTTGACAACTTCATTAATGGCACTGACATTAAACAACATTGACTGAATTTTACTATTAAATGAAAAAAAATACAACTTTAGTAAAATTTAATCAAATATAACTGGTTGTCTGTGGCAAATCTCTCCTTGTGATTTTCTTATGGTTTCTGCATTTCTTACTGAAAATACAGCGGAGAAATATTGCTGTTGCAACCTTCTGAGCCTAGTGACCGAGGGAGGTTTGTGGGGAGACATTGTATTCTGTTCATGATAGATTAGCGGCGAGATTTCTCTTTCGCACTGGTATGCAACCTGCCACTCATAGCGCTTTGAAAGACAGGAGTTAACTTTCATCTACAGAAAGCTCACAGCCAGAGAGAGAGACTGCTTTAATACCACATTTATTACCTTGTTGGGGAGGGGGAGCAACAAAAGCCAGAAAACAGCCCTGCAAAGAGGGATCTGCAACAAATGCGAGCTCTGGGTTTTAAGACAGTAATTTATTGCACTTACTTGAAACAAAATTAAGTGTCAATATTGGGAGATACTGCATAACTTATTTTCTTGTATAAACTGACCTGATTGGTCTTTTATAGCTCCAACATTTTTCTGTTTCTTTTTTCTTTTGGAGTCACAGCTACTGGCAACCCTAAGTAGAAGTTATAGACATTGAATTAGTTTATAATCATTTGTTTAAATTTCTGCTTCTGCAGTGGAACAGAAACAGGCTTTAAAAATACAATATGTTTGCTGTATTTTCCATTATCTTGTATTAGACCATTAGAGATACATAGCTGTTCCTGGAAGACGCTATAGCTTTAGCATTTTCATGCATTTAGCAGGTTATCTCTATTTGGTGCATAGGGAATTTTTCAATGCACTGGGCAATTTATTAGCCTAAGGGTGTGATGGATTTTTGTTTTTATTACATTTAGTAGCACATTAAAGCATCATTTTGAAGTTTTAAAAAAAAAGCACTGTTTTTTTCAAACTAAAATCATGTCAAAGGTCTTGCTTGGTGCTCAACTTCAATGCTCTTTATGTCTGTTCAGCCAATGTTGACCCTTCAGACACCAGGTCTGAGCAGATGTAGGTGTAGGAAGATATGTCTGTACTCGCCTTCCACTATGTTTATTACCAACAGTTTTGGTGAGCTGAAGGAGTGGAGCTGTCAAAAAATCCAAAAGGAACAGTAGCATAACCACTTAGCTACAGCGGACAAAATTATAGGATCATTTCTTCCTTATTGCTGTTTTGCTTCTCAGCTAAACTTAGGGAGATTTTCTCCCTAGATCACAGTACCACAAAAAGCAACTGTGCCTGCATTGGTTCTTTTTCAATAAAGAGGCAGCAGGCACCCCTTTTCCTATTAGAGTACAGCATACACCAAGTAAATGCCTGAGTGAAATCTCTTTTGCCTTTGTGCACTTTTTTCATTTGCCCGCTGACAGGAGATCCCTCAAGACCAGCACTAAGCTCCTCTTCATTAGAACCCAGTTTTCAATTTATATTTTAATTAGAATGGATGACTAGGATACTCACCATTTGTGGTAATTTCTGCATGCCACTTATCAACAACAAAAAAAAATATTTCTTTTGTAAAATTTATTTATTTCTAAAAACAAAGTTCCTTGTCTGTAAAAGGTTTGTTGCTTGTAGTTAAAATTATTTTAGCTCACCACATATAGTTGCATTTTTGAGTGGGCTTCATGCTTGCAAAGTGATATTCTTTTTAAATTCTTTTAATGTAAGGTCACCTAAAACCTGGATTCTTACATTAGCTTAGGGTTAAGGGGCAGTTAAAGTTAGAGTTAAACTACATACATGTGCAGTCCTAAATGTGTTGTGGTTTTTATCCCTTCTTTGATTCATAATGAAATATTATTTTGTGTTAATATATTATCATAAACTGGATATGATAATAACTACTTGATGAGAGTCAGCTGAAGGATTAAAGCTATCCAGTGCTGATTTTACTTGTCTTTTAATATTTGTTTTTTGTTTGTTTCAATTCTGAGACCTAGGCTGCATGTGTTTCAGCTGGAAGGTAAACCATTAGATCTAAATATTACCTACGTGGGATTTCTAGTCCTCAAAATGCTGAAGTAATTCATTTCTGAAGAAAATGTACCATATTAATGGCAAAGAATTTTATCAAAACAAAGGGCAATATATCTGATTAAGGAGTGTTTCAGCCCCTGGCACCCACAGGCTGCCATAGACTGAGTGAGATGGTAAGGGATAATTTTGGTAGAGGCCACACATATATTTGAATGATCTGATATTATTTGAAGGCTTTTTAGAGCATATGTAGATCAGTGCCTGGAAATCCAACAGAGGTCAGTGGGTATTTTATTCTGGTTCATGTTTTCGGTCAATCCCTGCAACCACTCCCGGACACTGCTCATTATCACTGCAATTGCCTGGCAGTAAGACAGTTCAGTCTGTATTGGAGCACCAATGGCAGAGCTGTGAGTCAGGAAAGATTTTGAGTTTGCTGAGGCCTTTTCACATCTGAAAAAGTGCTCAGGTCTAATACAGTGCCTAATCTGTAGATTTCAATTTTTAAAAAATCATCTTTACGATATGTCTGGTTTCTTTCCTCAGTCCAGTACTACGACATGTGTCTCATCTGCACAAGCTTAACTCATCTGCTATCATCCATTCCTGAATCTAGAAATTCACAAAGTTATTCATTGTTTTTGTAAGTGTTGAAATGGACTAGATTAAAACACAGAGACTGTAAATGTCCTGTAGGGAGAACCATTGGGAATTCCACCGGGAATTTTGCCATCAAAGTGTGTATATCCAAAATTTTGTCTCATTACCTTTAATTGCTCTTCAAAAGCTCTGATACTGTCACTCTTAATTTTGTATAAGTATACACACAGGACCACTTAGAATACATGGTGGAGGATTTGAAACTTCTAAATAAAGTCACACACTGGAACATTTTCTTAATGTCATACTATAGGAAAGAGAAAACAGGAGAAATAGGAAATAAAATATTCCCTTAGAATTCTGAGTACTAAGATCTAAATGACAATAAGTTCACTGGTGTGTTATGAGGCCTGAAACTGTGTAAGAGGCAAGTATTTACAAGAATTTCAGACTATGGAGAAAGCTAGATAGTATGCCACTGCAGCAGGCCAGATATTACATTATAATAGATCACACAATTCAAAGAGCTTCAGAATTTCTCTTATTTCACACAAATATATTATGCTACTTCTGTGTGCTCAAAGAAAGTACTCTTTGACACAGCCATGAAAACAAGAAAATAAATATTCTAACTGGAAAATGAAATAGGATGGTATGTTGTGCTGGTAGATGGCAAAAGAAGTGAACTCATCTTTTTTGCAAGTATATTCCCCAAGCTACAGATGAAAACTGGTTTAAATTCTGTAATAAATATTCTAAGAGAGACAAATCCAACCTTTTGCTTTCTGACACCAAAAATATTTGTTATTCTTAATAAAGTATTTGGATTACTAGCCTCAGATATTTTTTCTCTTTTCTTTTTTGTTTAGCCTGTTCCTTTGTATTCTGTTGTGGTCTTTTTTCAGTGCCTGAAGGAATGCAAAAACTTCTTCTTACCATTGAGCTTGTGGTTGGTTTCGAGCTAATATCTGCTTTGCTATGGGTATTTATAAATAAGGGAAATTGATGGAATTATCTAAAAGTAGAGCTTTACTTTCAATTAACATCAGGTAAAACAGGAAGTCTCTTTTTTTTGCCTCCCTACGTCTGCTTGATTTGAACCACAGTATGTACTTTCTCTCGTTGCCGATATTTGTATTCCCTGAGCATCAGAACCCTTCTCTTCCCAGCTTCTTAACCTCACCTGCACAATCTCTGCCACTGATTAATGTCCAGATTGGGTTCCATTTCTCCATATTATCTTGTAGAAGCTGAAGCATGCACATAGCTCCAAATTTAATGCCGTCTTCATAACCATGTGCTCTACTCTGGGACAGTGACAGAAATGTTAATTTTAAGTTTGAGAGTCCTCAAAAGATGACTTATTAGTGCTTCCTCCCACATTTAAGGAAAGGCCAGATGTTGCCTGATGGAACATATCTTCTCAGTGATGCCAGAGCATCTGTCTACTCCCAGGGCTGTGATTTAAACTGTTGCACAGAAGTGACCTGTGTTGTATGCAAAGGCTTCCGTATTGCGAGATCATCTCTCACTTTTGAAAACCATTACATTTTAGAAAGAGAAATGCTGTTTACTGGGAGGTGCTCATTTCCAGCCTGTGTCTTCCAGACCAAAATCACCAAGAGCAAGACAGCTTGTATCTTTTCCTTCTAGGTGACAGAGGCAAGGGAAGATCCATCTTGCTTTCAAGTGTGATTTCCTAATCTGTAACCAGTACACCTATCTGAAACCCACTCTCCCACTGATCTTTGTGCATTCAAAATACTGGTAAAATGGATTCCAGTACCACCTTCAGCTTTTCTGCCATCCTGAAAAGGTGTGACACCCTCCAATATAGGATATGGTTAATCGAAGGCATTGAGTTGAGCAGGTAGAATGCTAAGGAAATCCTACACCACAGCTTTAAATTGCCCAATGCTGATCCTGTAAATTTTGCGCATGAATTCTTTCAAAAATGTGCTTTCCCAGCAGTCAAACATTTTCTGGTGTGTATCTCTGTATATCAAATGATGGTTGTCTATCTATGTTAATTTTGTGGTATTTTTTATTTTATGGGAGCTCACAAGGCTGTTCAGTTTTCTCTGCTGTTCTGTGACATTCTCCTGTGCAAGTCACCACTTTGCTATCCCTCTGTTTAGCTTTTTTAATGACCATGTGTTTACACAGCAGCCTGGCAAACAGCATGCCGTCATCATTTTTCCTTACAAATGAAACAAATAGATGACTTTTCCTGTTCATTTTCCAAATGTCACTGTAAATTCAGCTGGTTTCTACCCACTGAAACTATTCTGGGTAGGTTCTGATATTTGCTTATTTACATAAGCAAACTTTTAAGCTCATTTGTCCTGTTTTTAACATTTTCAATACTCTTTCTTTGAAAGCTTCAAGAAAACTATGGGTAATTAGTTTAAATGCTGAAATCCAATATTTTCTTATGTATTGTCTTGATATTCATGACTATAGGGATGCAATGCCAGATATTTGTAGGTTTGGGTATTTTTTTTTAAATATGAAAACATTTATTTTATCCTTAAAAGTAGTATAAATATAAATAATCCTTCTCTATATCCTCCTAAAATTCTCCTGCAATGTATGTCATACTGTCTTTTATACCAAATGTGTTCAGTTTAGAAGACTGAACACAGAGCATCTAAAGACCTAACATCTTAAGATGGATCTGGACCTTTTTCTGCTGCTTAAAATTTAATGCACTGCAAATAGTGTGCACTGGGAATGCTTGCCAGCACCTTTGCTAACAATTCAGAAGGCAGAAGAGGATTTAGATCATTCCTCCAAAGCTCTACACTAGCACTGCAGCCTCAGTAAAAATTTTTAACATATATGTAGTAAAGCAACTTGAAATCGTAACTTTACAGCAGTCAAAGAAAGGAAAGGCCATAAATTTCAAAGGCATTATATGTTCTCTTGTTAATTTAGTGATGCATGTTGGCACGTGACTAATGAAAAGAGCTACTCCAATTGGTTTGCTTGACTGGGACTTGAATCTCTGCAGATTTCAAAACACATAGGGTGTCTGTTCTTTTTTATTAATTTTTTCCCTTTTCACTAAAGTCCCATAAAAAATTGGACCTTACTGGACTGTTGTTTTGTTTAGGACAGTGATCTTATATTTAAGTGAACAATTCACATGTCAGCATGGTATTTTCTTCATGGACGTATTCCCAAGTCTATATAGAAATCCACTTTAAAATCTGTTCTTCCCTTGCTGTATTTTTGCGTATATGTAAGGAGTAGATGTTCTCAATGCCCCAAAGATGACATTTTAGCAGATTACTTCATTACCCTGGCCATTTTGGATTTAACTCTACACGAATTTTTCGAAGTTTTTGTTTATTTGTCATTTAATGTGTGTGAAAGTTGCACTCAGGTAATGGGACCAACATGTTTATGACATGTGAAAGACTCACTTGCATTTCAACAATGTGTTTGACTATGCTGGTATTTATTTAGAGTATATAAGTTTTCCCAACTGATGACCACATGTCTGTGTATGTATATTTCATTCTGGTAAAAGGCTGCAATATTTTCCTCAAAGAAAATACATGTCATATTTCATTTCCTCACACAGCTAATGTTGAGAGAGTTGTTATGGGGTTTTTGCTTTTGAACTGGGGGCTAAAGCAAATGTTTGTTTTCTTACTTGCTTAAAAGAAAACCTAGGTTGCTACACTTAAGTGTACTGCTCTTTTTCCTGGATAAACAGGCTTCTAGTTAACTCAAATATTTTAAAGGATTTCCTCTGAAAAGGCGTATTATTCTGTTGGAATTTTGTATTTCCTTACTTTCAACAGGACCAGAATTTAAAGCCTTGAAAGCAGGTCCCATGTATTTTTCTGAAAGTCCCTAATCCAGTAACCAAGAAATAAATTTGGCCCAAAATAGGGATTTTTAGGGTGAGGAGGATTTGTCTGGGCAGTCTGCTTCTGAAATAAAAAGCTGTATTCTTTCCTCTTATGAAGGACAGTTGATGAAACAAACATATGGAATTCTTGGTGAAATGCAAAGAAAGCGTTTCTAACATGCAAGTAGAAAAAATATCTCGTTTGATGAAGCTAATGATGTTTTGTGTTAAAAGCAGAATTTAGGCAGGAGTTAGACTCTTAGCGTGATGATTTCCTACCTTATGCCATCAAAGAGTTACATGCACCATTTTGACTAAACTACCACTTGAAAATTAAAACATGGGGAAAACACCTGCCCTGAGGTAAGAGATCACGAATAGGTGTTGTGCTGTCTTTTGCAGAGTGGGATGCAGATCTCGAAGAGCAAAGTGGCAGGGGTGGAGACGTGGTGGGGTGGAGTGCTTCGACCGCTGGCAGCATGGAGAGGAATTACATCCTGAAGGCAGCGTAGGAAGTGTAATGCTGCTCTGGAGGCTCCAGACATTACCTACACAGGTACTCCAGCCCAAACGAAGTAGTTACCTGTTTCCCTTTTTTTTTTTCTTTTTATGCTTGCTTTCTGTTTGTTGCCTATTTTGATTCTTTTTTTTTTTAAATACATTCCTAAGCAAGATAGCCTGTGATGTAAAAATAAACACAACAAAATCCCAAACTACTAAGTAAATTTTCTATCTGCTACCCCAGCTTCAATAAACTAGTAGGTTGTTTTCAAATAAGTAATTTATTTTTGCCTGTTACAGTTTTAAGCAATAGGTTATTACTGACCAAATTTTCTTGTCTGCTACCCCAGACTGGATAAACTAGCAGCTCCTTTTCAAGCAAGCAATTTATTTCTGCTTATTACGGTTTCAAGGAATAGGTTATAATTAGCATGCTTATGTTAAAAAGGGGCTGTTTATCTATGTTCCTTTTAGTACAACATGGGGAAAATGATTAAAAGTCAAAATAAAATGGAATATTTATTATTTTGCCCATCTGTTACTTACAGTTAGGTTTTGCATCCCTGGACAGTGTGGAAAATAAGTTTGCAGTAATTAATTCAAGCAATTCTCTGCTGTACTACTCAAACACGGTGTGTAATATTTGCAGCCTGTTTCAGCTCTCCAAAAAGGGTGAAGGGAAAGGAGAGAGATATAGTTGAAGATGTGAAATGATAACAGGGGGATCTTTTAGGAATGAGAGAGGCTGTGGTTTGGGGTTTGTTTTTTTGGTTGGTTTTGCTGGGGTTTTTTGGTGGGTTTTTTTGGGTTTTTTTCCTGGTGTAATTGCCTTCACACACACATGAAAAAATCCCACAAACTGTAAAAATAATAACTGAACTTCCCCCTGACTATCTGCAGTTAAGTTGGAAACAATGCATCATTCCCTGTACTTTTTGCCCCTGCCCTGTATGACAGCACTATATCTTTGATGCTAGATTTCCAGCAGGTAACCTTGTTACTTTGATGAAATGTCTTTGAGAGGTGGGTTCACAGAAGAGAGTTCGCTAGTCTTACTGCCATAAAATGGAATTTTAAAAGAAAAAAAAAAAAGGAAGCTACTTGCTCTTTACGCTTAGGGAAGGCTTTGTTTCACTCCAAAGCATGAAGATTTCTTGCATAATCCAAATAGAAATTATATTCCCATTAACGACACTGTTTTTTCTGACTAGTTTAGTTTAGTTTAGTTCTTACTGTCTCATTTCAGAGCTGTGTCCAGCAGCCTAGTATGGAGTGCAAGACATATCACTACTTCTCTACACACTATCCACACTCTAGGTTGGAAAAAGAGAAAAAAAGGACCCGGTATGGCTCCTACTGGGATCCTGCCAATGTCCAGTAGGATTTCAAAGTGGTCTACACTGCAGATTGAAAACATGGCAGCCAGCAGAGCTCTAGTACCCATTGTAAAACAAAACCACCATTTCATTACGTATCTTGTGGCAACTCATCAGCTTTTCTTCTCGCCAATCAAACTTGTTGTTAAATTATGGAAAAACAAAGCCTTGTGGAAAAGCAAATATTTCATCTAAAGCTGAACTGCCTCTGGTAAATAAATTTTTAAAGGTAAATTTCTTGAGATTTGCCATTACATTCAGGAGAGATTTATCTAACATTTTTCTGTGTGTAATTTTAGAAACTCCAACTAGGGAAACATTTTTACAGCTAAATAAGTAGCTCAGCTTCACTGGGGAGCAGGCTACAGAGGTTGCAAACACTGACAGTTTTGCTGAGATAGTTTCATGGCCCTCTAGCACAAAGTGATGAGCAAAGAAAACTGCAACTCTTTATTAAAAAGAAATTCACTTATTTAACCTTCTTGCTTTTAATATCAATTTAGCCTTCAAGTAGCCAGTGTGAAAGCAGATACAACACTGCATGCCTTGGTCATATGCATTAAGTCCTTGAATGCTTTAATTTTAATTTGGAGCTGAAGTTTGACCTAATTTAAAGTTTCCCAGTCTTATAATTATAAATTGGATGTATTCCAATGGCCAGTGTTGTGTCAAATATGCTTTTAAAATGTGTTCCAGATTTTAGTTCTTGTCACAAGATCAGTCTTTGCAACCCATGGATGACAAGGGTAAGATTTGTCCTCGTCCTCACTGGAAATCTGAAAGTTAATTTCCAGACATTGGAAGTGTTGGTTTTCAGCAAAACAATCAGAGATGTCAACTTGCCAAAATTAACTCTTCTTGATGGTAGCAGAGCGAATTTTCCTTGGAGGCATCTATTTTATGCTTACATTCCCTTTGTCTGCTTGTTCTCAGGAAGAGCTAGTGGAGTGACAGCGCCAAATTCTTCCTTCTCTGCTGCCAATATACCTTTCCTGACCACTACAGAAGAAATACCACTGTGAAACTACTTCTCTTTCAAACCATGAGGTATCAACTACTTCTCTTGAATAGAAAGCTTCCTTGAATGTTTATATCCTGATTTTGCATTGCATAATGCAAATTTGTGCATTCGTACACGTGAATTCACAGATTTGGTTTACAGAACTTCTCTGTGCAGAGGGCTGTGGGTTTCTGGGGCACTTGGCTGGGAGTCAGAGAGCCAATGCCCTCCTGCAGGAGCCCTGACGTCCTCTTCAGCTGCTCTCCAGGGTGAGAAGCGCTGCTCAGCCCTCTCAGCCCCTGACACAAGCACAAAACCTCACATATGTTTAACACCAGAACCAAAACAAACACCCTGACAAAACTGAGCACTCCACTGCGCTCCCTGCTCTCCCCCACTGGAGGGAAGAGCGCAGAGGGAATAAACATAAATGGCAGGTATTAGATGTGGTGCAGAATACATGGCTAGAGGTTATGCTTATAAAAGTTATAATGTATACTAATAGTGAATATAAATACTTAGTATAATACAAAATTATATCTATGAATATATATTAACAATATGCTTGACTTACCATTTCAGCACACAGTAGCATTGTTAAAAAGCTAGTGTGATATGTGATGGAGCCTTGCTTTCCTGGGGATGGCTGAACGCATACTTGCCCTTGGAAGTGGTGAAAAAATTCTTTGTTTTCCTTTGTTTGCGCACACAGATTTTGCTCTACATATTAAGTCATCTTTATCCCAACCCATGAGTTTTCTCACTTTTACTCTTCCAATTCTGTCCCCTGTCCCACCGGGGGCAGTGAGCCTGCAGCTGCTTGGGGATTAGTTGCTGACTGGAGTTAAACCACAACAGGAAGGCTGCATCAAGTGAAAGTTGGGGTTTGGTTGCTCCATTGAGAGGCAATAATTTATTAAGCTGTCATAATTTGGTCTTGTTTATGTGAGAGCTTTTGTCTGTCACTGCTGCTCTGGGTGGATAGGAACCCACTCACCCCTTTTGCAGGCACTGAGCAGGGCGTGCCCATGCAATGCTGTGGTTTCTTACAGCCCACCCATTCATATGGGGTTTCTTTGCCCTCGTGTCTTTTTGTTTTACTAGTGATGTTCCCCCTCTTGTTCTTGGCCAATCATGAACATGTTTCTTGATGTTTTACTCTAGGAAAAGCTACACAAGGCTTTCCAGTAGGAGAACCATCCTAGCAAGTCACCTCTAGCAGTTGCTTCTTGCATGAGTCAAACCTGAACTGGGACTTCCACTGTATTTAAACAAGATATGATCCCTGCATATCAGTATTCACATCTCAGTGGAGACTTTATCAGCCATGCTCAATATGGCCCATTATGGTTAGCAATATGACCCTTTAAATCTAAATTATTTTAGGAGGCTATTTGTTGCTGGAAATGAAAAGTGATATATTCTAAATGGGCTTTTAAACTAAGGAAATAAAGGACTCAGGGCTTCACTGCAAGGCTTGGAAACTCTCCAAGGAAGATTCTTAAAGTTTATATCTTGTTTACTGTGTGTTCTCACCCACATATCTGATAAAATGTTATGTTTTCTTACCTTCACAGCTACTGATGAAAAAATTTTAACAAACAGCTGAATGCAGGAATTTACAAAAAATAATGTCCAGGAGGATATAGAAGACTGTTCTGCCTAAGATGAACAGTGTAACTCATCAGAGTAGAAATGTTTTATTTATTTTTACCACCAGTTTGGATGTAAATTCATGAGGCTCACACCACACTTGGATACTGTTCATTTTGTCTTATCTTTTTTTAAGACAAGAAAATGAGAACAAAGCCATTAGTATCTCTGGTTCATGTTTTCCCCAGTTTATAATGACACACCAGGAGACTCATAAGGACTAGAAATAAATGTCTGCAAAAAAACTTCTGTGTTCTTCTTCTTCTTACTGGGCAATTGTATGATCAGAATTGACTTTTAATTTCAATTAGCGTATGAAAAAATCTGTATAAGACATTGAAGATTCTCTTCGAAAATCTATCAAGCATTTTCCTCACACGAAAGTCTCAATTCAGATCCACCTTATGTTGCAATAATAAAGCAGGAGAAATTTCACTCTTTTGTTGCAGCTTTAAAAAAAAAAAGTGAATGCTATGCAATAAGCTTTTAGCAGCTATGTTCTGAAGGTGTAATCCTACATGAGTGGGAATTTGCTACATATGAGTAATTTAATTTTTTTTAATAGTGCTCATGTACTTAGTTTGTTTTGCAGTCTGAAAGTGAGAAGTGAAATTCATAATGAAAAGTGGTTGTCCATTACAGTAGTAGCTGTACCATGTTTATGAAGACTTACAAAACCAGTATGTACAGGTTCATCTTTTCAGCAGCTATTGAAAAGTTGCTGGTGAGAGGCCTACAGCTACCACATTGACCTGCAGACTAGGAAATAGATACTGGTTGCTCTATCCAGGCTGAAAAACAAACAAATACGTGGCTTGTGGAAGAAGCAGGGCATTATCAAAGGATTTTTGTTACTTGCAGGTCTCCCTAACCTTGATTGCATGCATAATAAACTGTGTCTGGTTAAGGGACCTCTTTGCTGAGTGTTTATTTCTTGTTTGCAACATGAAAATCAGATGAATTCTGAGTAATATATAGTCTTTTTGGTATCTATTGGCAATTTTATTTACAACTCATGGCTACTACTTTGTTTTAGTAGGGCCAGACTTCGAAAATTACATCTTTTAGCCAGGGACACCAGGTACAACATTCTTAATTAGCTAGAGGACTTTTTTTTATGTGACGACTCTTCAAATCCTTCTACATTTTAAAGTGGAACTTTGCAAGGATTTAAAATCTATTTATAAGTAGATTATAAGAGATTAAAGGATTTTTTTTACTTAGTGGGTAACGAAATCTTGCAGCATACCTCCTGAAAGGTTACTTATGTTGATTCTGTTTCATGTCCTTGTGACCATTCGTACTTTGTAGCTGCCTTTTTCTTCAGCCTACTGAACATGTGGGACACTTGGCGATCATGCATCAAGCACAATAAGCCATTAAACTCTTTTTTAATCTCTTTTGATTTCCAAATAAAAATGGTATGCACTGAATGCCCTCTTGAAAGTCACCCAAAATAATTCTATGAAAGTAGCAGAATTACGACACCACCTATAGATTATTAATAATACAATTTTAACCAATTTTGAAAGATACTGTAAATTTTGTGCTAGAAAAATTGTAAGTGATGATAGCGTACAAAAAAAGCCCAAAGTCTCCACAAATTGTGTAAATCAAGTGGTTTTTTTCTGCTAAATACTAGCTTTTCCATATGAAGAAATCTTTGCCTAATTACCCAGTGAGCAGTCCCAGAGCATTAAAAAATGAAAACTGTGTAAGTAAAAAATCAATGGCTGTTGCTCCATTTTGAACTAGGAAAGAGAAAGTATAGTAGCTCTTTGGGTTTGAAAGATCACAGAACCACAGAATGGCTGGGGCTGGAAGAGACCTCTGGAGACGACCGAGTCCAACTCCCCTGCTAAAGCAAGTTCACCCAGAGAACATTGCATGGAATCATACCCAGGTGGGTTTTGTATAGCTGCAGGGAAGGAGGCCCCGCAGTCTTTTTTTACCCAGTATTGCACTTTAGGTAAATCACTTGAGCCGGGCTACATTTCACCTGACGGATGAAGATGTATAAGTTTGAGCCAATGACTTTTCACTGCCCTGGCAGGAGAGGTAGAGATTGGGATGTTTCTAGAGGGTTATTCAGTGGATGAGCCTGGGGTGGTATCTAACTTTAAAAGCTTAAATTAGGACAGGAAAACATTGGGCTTTTTTCCTCTGACTCATAAGATAATGCCCCAGAGAGGCTGGACTATAAACATATTTAATACAGAGAGGTACTCAGGAAACCTACTATTGGAGACAATATCAATATCTCAAATGAATACACAGACAGAATTTGCCAGGACATTCCCTGACAGGAGAGCACTTTCAGGGGTTCTCGGATTTATTTTTTGTTTATTTTTAGGGTCTGTTTGTTCAAAATGTGAGTGAGGGTTTAATTGAGTGGCAGCTTGGGAGAATAAAACTCCTTTAGTAAGATGATTAACATTACTTTAATTAATGTTGAGTAATTAATGTTTCTTTAATGTTACAGGAGAGAAAAAAAAAATACTGCTCATTCCCTGACTATGAATTAACCACTTTTGCAGGAACTTTAAAGAAATGTTCACACTTTCATTAAGAGTGTAGGTTTGAAGATGCTGAGCTGCTGTGAACAAACTCATCTGGAAGTGGGAAAAATGAATCAGTACCACGAGATTTGCACTGATCTTACTCTTCTTTATTCTTCTCATACCTGATCAATTTCCTAAGTTCCTACCCCACGGCCAAAGAAAATTCCTCGTAGGATAGGTGCTGTCTGATTTATAATAACTGAAAGCAGATTGTGCTCTACACTGAAAGCTTGGAATTTTATTTTAGATTTATATTAAATAGGTGTAGCACTTAATATTTCAGTTTGTATATATTTATTTAATTTTCATATCACAGTTTTACTACCAATTGTTATATCCCTTCAAAGCTGTTCCAAGGAAAGCCTTTTCTTCAGTTAGAATCCATTTTTCTTCTTGATTTGCATGGTAAGAGGCATAGTTACCTGTGTTGAGTGTGAGCATTCATAGCAACAGATTTCAATTTTGCCAGAAAATTCCAAGTGTCTATAAAGAAACTTAATATGTTATACTTTAAATTCTGAGGAGAGCACTATCTACTCTGGAACAAAATTTGGTGGCTCTGGAAAATAAATTGACAGAAATAGATTAAAAGTTAAGCAAATTTTATTTAATTAGCATGTTGCTAAAGTTTTAAGTGGCAGATGTCACTTGGAATAGATCCTGTTCTCCAGTTCCACAACCAAAATAATCAATAAAACATATTCGCTTCAATGCTTTCTCAACTTGTAGAAAATAGAAATTCTGTCTCATCTGCAACATGCAGCTCTCAATTCTTATGTGGTAAAGGTGCTGCTTTCCTTGATGAAAATTAACAAGAAAATATTTTTATATCTCCAGCTCTCTGAGCCCGCTCCAAAGAGCTGGCTGGATCCAGCATTTTCACACAGATGCAGACAGTGACAGTCAGATGGCTCCACAGGAGCTGTTGCTCAGTTTTGGGTGCAGTTCTGGCCGCACTCAGGCTGTGATTTTTCAGCACAACACCACTGTCCTTTATCACCTATATAATACCAAGGAGTAAAACGGGATAAGTGGGAGAGCGGGATGCATGCTCAGGATTTTGTGGGAATAGCAGCCATTTCTGTACTATCTCTCTTAGAATGGAGACCAGTCAGGGTTTGCTCATTCTACAGAGATACAATTTTCTGCTTGAGATCCTGCAGATTAATTGCCAAGTGTCTCAGCTATCCCAGGAGAGGCGGTGGAAGGTGTATTGATAGTACTTGCAGATAGCCAGGAGATATGAGCAGTTAATGGGATTCAACAAGTCACCTCCACGATTGGGAAAAAGCTTCTGGTCTTAACTTAAAAATCAAATTCACCTGTCAGAGAAGCTCTTTGACTTTGCAAGGTTAAGAGTTTCTCTATACACTCAGGATTCCTGGGCTTAACTGCATGATATCTGCACAAAGTGGGGGACCCCATGCTTTGGTCAAGCCTTTTCCCTGTCAGTGCAGTGCAAGGGCAAGAAAGAGCTCTCCCTAGGATAGCCCGTGTTGTCTGCTCCTGCTAGGGCTCATTCCCAGCCTAGTCCTGAGGATAGAGTTTGTGAAGGGGTGGGAAAATTTCCCATGCTGATGATACATGCTGTAAGAGATGGATCATCATCTTTGGATGATGTAAGATCCAACCAAATCCATGTTCCAGGGCTGCCTCGGCGATGTGCAGCACTGCCCACAGTGGCCCGATGGACTGCACTCCCAGCCATGTGCTGCTGCAGTGAGTGGACAGGCTGCTTCCATTCTTCATCAGGCCTGGGAATGTATCAATTAGAATCTGGGAAACAACTAGCTCATAAGAGCTCATTGGTGAGGCTTGTAAAGAGGCATTTTAGCACACTGCTGCCTGTGAAACCCGTGACCCCTTAAGAATTGTGGTGATTTTGCGTAATTCTTCCCCGCTAGCTTGTGGAAGTAATTCCCTGCATACATAAACCAGGTGCTAACGCAGACTCTGGCAGATTCTAAAGGCAGAACCGTGCCATTTGGAAAGGTTTAAGGAACACTGGAAGCATCTGAATGGATGAGGCTGAAAATCAGTCAAAAAGGTAAGATGCTTATGTTCACAGGTTGTATTCAGAGGTTAAAATCAGTAAAGAACACCTGGAGGAGTACAGCAGACCATGGAGTAAGGTGGTATTGAGCATTTGGGTGAAGTACTTGCACCTGGTTAGACAAGCCAGTGCGGTAGGAATTTGGGTGAAAACATAAGTGTGCTACAGATTCCTTGTTCACAAAAAATTTTATTCAGAAAAATAAATGCAAGGTCATCGTAAACAACTAATTCAAGTAGATTAAATGCCTTGTGAATCAAGAAGTCAGGATTGTTTCTTGAACAACAAATAGGAAGATCTTCTCATCTTAATATTTTCAATAATGCCAATGGAATTGGGTGTCTGGGGTTGAGAGAGGGTTGATAAACACTAGATTGAATCAGCTGAAGGTACGGAGAGAAATGCTGCAAATAAATTCTCCTTAATACATGTACACATATACCAAGTTCTGTAGTACTGCCACCCCGAATGACTGCCTGTAAGGCTTAGTGAATACTGCACTGACGTCTGTGTGTGGATGCCCAAGGTGTCTGATGAAATCAGAGCTGTTACGAGCTCTCATCTGCATGTGAAAATGAAGCAAAGTCTTTCCCAGGCTTGAAAAGTTCAGTTCTATGGTTTTTTTCAGATCGTCATAGGTTTGTCAAACAATTATGCCTTGTCTGGGAAGGACGAATAAAAACGTTCACCATCTAACCATCTCAAGTTAAGCTTGTTTACATGAGATTTAATGTTGGTCTTGCAGGCCCAAGGGCCTCAGCAGATCACCTGGACCGTGTAGTGATTCAGTCTCCAAGCTGCTAGAAGTCCGCTCATCAGTGCTCTGCAGCGAAACAAAAGGGTACGATTGTGTCTTTGCCCCTGGGGAGGAGGCACTTAGCTCTGCTCTTTGTTTTGTACCACACCAGGCATGATGGGCTCCCCGTGCCAGGTCCTCCAAATCCCCCAATGAGCCTTTCTCTTCACTTCCAGGCACCTTCCTTGCCTGCTCTCCTGGTTCGTCCCAGCTTCTCCTTCCAGTTCCGGAGACTGCTGTTAGTCCCAGCAGGATGACTCCACACCTCGTGCGTCCCAAACTGTGAATTTCAATTACTGAAGCTAACAGTTGAATTAACACATTTCCCAATTATGATGTGCAAAGACATCATGCCGAACAAACCCAAAACTCTGTAAAAGTTTGGTTTTACAGAAATAGCAATGGAAGGGGCAAGACTTTCCAAGAGGTGGGAAAGGGAACATGAGAGGGAGGCTGGCAAGAGCGGTGTGTTGTGGTGGATCAGGACTGTACCTTTTATCTGACTTGCCTTGTTCCATTGCTGGGCTGTGCAAGGCATCCAAATCTCACCTTTTCTTATCAGCCACTCCAGTAGCTGCTTCTGGGATATGTTTGTGGGGAGAAGGACAATTTAGTTGTCTTAGCCTATTTCCTGCATGGAATGTGAATAGATCTTGGAAATTTAAGACTGGGTCTCTGAAGAAACTAGCATTGCCCTTCTCTAATTACCTTCTTTCACACTCATCTCCTCGAGCAACCCCTTTGTATTTGGATCTTCCCTCCCAATGGGCTAAATACAGGGTTTTACACGTGTTTGGTAAATAAAGGCATGATTGCCATTGCATCAGAGAGCACAGGTAATGGTTCTTCCAGAAAGCTGCCTTCTTGATAAAAAAGGCTAGCAGGGGAATCAGAGAGAAGGAACTACTTTGTCTGGGCTTAGCCACATCTGTCAAGCAAAGAAAACATGAGTAAATACAGCTAATTGCAGAAAGAGGACCCTAATACTTGCCTTATTTGGAGGTGAAGTCCCTTGAAAGAGGGGAAAACAGCTCGGACAAATCTAGACAAAGCAAACAGGTCTATACTAATGACTCCCTAACAGACCTCCCCAACAGATGAATAAGAGAATTTGGTTTCTTGCTCATATATATATATCATCTATGTGTATGTACATACAAATATAACCAAAGATTTGTATCTGACCATGCCAAGTTTCCCTAAAACAATTGGCTACTAATCTCCTACTAAGCTCCCGCTTCTAGCTTCTGCTCTCTTCTCTCCCTGTGAAATATGGATTTGCAATGTCTGACATGTCCATGTTGTCCTTAGTAGAATTACTTTCAATCTATGCTGGCATCAATGAGAGGGACATCTTGTCCTTTTCTGTACCTGTCAGCAAAAAATCATTGTTTCATAGTTACTACAAAATGTGGATGGGGAATGACTGAGATACTGCTGCAGATATTGGGAATTTGAAAGCGAAATGGTTTTATTTATGTGAATCTAGTCAAACTAATCTATGAGACAAATAGAACATAAAGTATCTTTGCTGATCAAACTTAATTTCATTAGCTAATGAGTCATGTAATTAAAAGCAATGTGTCCATTTTCCTGTCTCGCCAGACAGCTCCTGGTAGGTGCTGCTGACAGCATCAAATGAAGGGAACTGCTGAGAGCACAAAACTAGAGAGGAACAGAATACTGATGGCCTCACTGCAAACATGACTCTCTGCGCTGTGGACATCTATAGCTACTTTTTATAAAGTGTGATCATGCTGGGCACCTTCTTCAATGATAACCCTTAATTTAAGAGGCATGCTGCCACAAGACGGTGGAGTGAACAGGAAATTGCTAAGGATATTTTCTCTTTCTAAAACAAGAAGTTTTTCACTGTGAGAGAGATGTAAATTACAACAGGGAAATTGGCCAACTAAGCTACCAGGGGGCTAGGTCTGAGGAGAAATTAAAGTTAGTCTCTTTATTACATACCTTATGAAGATGCAGCATTTGAGATGCAGCCACAAGGATGGCAACCTCATGTCTCCTGCATCCACAGCCACAACAACCTGGTCCTTGTGTCCCTTTTGGAGTGCTGCCTGCCCATCAGGCTAGCTGCCACAGGACGTGCTGGCCTCCCCAGAGGCTCAATGCCTGCTTGGACTGAGAAAAACAGGTCCCAAGAGCAGCTCCAGGGCAGTTTTTGTAAGATAGTCAAACTTCCCATGGATCTTGTAGATTGCAGTTTCTCCAACCTGCTGCTGCCAGGTCCATGGAGCAAAAAGTGGAAAGTTTGTATTCTACCGCTTTAGCCAACAGAGTCCTAAAGACATATTTTTTTACCTTTTTGTGATCTTGCACAGAAGGAGATGACTTGCAAATCTATGCTAGATTCTAATTCTTTATTTCCACAATGTTCTGCATTGTATATTTGCCAAGTAATTCCAGGTTGTAATTCATTCAAAACAAAGGGGTTTGTGTGGTGTTTATTCTTTAATGATTGGACTGTGGATTAGAGCAGACTTTTGGCAGAGATCCTTCAAACTTGTTTACATTTCCATCTGTCTCTGCATCTTCTTGAGGTTTTTCAGGTTATTGTGCATGTACCTTATTTCATATTCCTAAGAGGAACTGGCATTTTAAAAATAGAAATAAATTAGGTATTTCAGGTTTTGAAATTTTGCACTTAGGTATCTCTTGGAGTTTTACGGGCAGTTTTTTAGTCACCTCAGAATTCCGAACACTTTTGTTTCTTCTGCAGATAATTTATTATGCCCTCCTTGAAAAAAACAGATTGCTTGTTTTTCAGCCTTTAAATGCTTTGGTATAGCTTTGAGTCGTTGTCTTGCATTAATGCGCTGGATCTATAGTTAGGGAGACTAAGAAACATTTCTCTTTCATGTGTTGGCTACAACACTTTGAAAAATAGATCTTAGACTTGGTGTTTCATATTCATCTCCATTTTGCTTTTGAACATGCATGGAAAAGTGGCATGGTAATTTAAATTGTTTTGGCAGGGAATTTGCTAGTAGCCTTTACTCCTTGAAATGCATTTGGAAATGTTTTTTATTGTTTGGAAAACCTTGAAGCATCATTACAGCCCTGTAGAGTTATTAAATATATATTTTAATGGAAGCTATGAGATGTTATTTTCCCTTGGATGCACATCTGTATGTGTATGGAGGAGATAGGGGATTGACAGGCTTTTATTCTGGAAGTTGTCATTCTTTTTTTGATATGAATTATGTTTATTGAGTGATAAATTTTTTTTTAATGGCATGGAACCGCTCTTTGATGTATTTATACTGCCTTGCAGCAACCAGAGTGTTTTAAATGTCGCAGTGAGCAACTGAGTTCAATGTATCTGCAATTTGATCATGGAGTACATTTCAAATGTTTCTGTTGGGCATGATTGAAACCTAATCTCTGATGGGACTAAAAACATGCTGACAAACAAGATGTTTTTTACCATTTGAAATCTGGATTTTAGAGATTTCTTTGTGTTGAAATAATATGAGATTTGTGATCTTAGAAAAGTGAATTATGTCATTTTTACATATTTTATCTGGAACAGTAGCATTCTTTCAAACTACTTGTCTGTGAAAACCAACCTAGCTCTGCTAGCTCAAGATCAAATTAGGACATCTCAGAAAGCTAGCTGTTCAAATCAGTCTATTCAAATGCTGTTAAGCTGGACAACCAGAAACAATGCACTTTGAGAATCTTTTGCATGTATATACAACATACTATGCACACCAGTGTGTTTTGCTCTTTCGTCCTTGCAGGCCAGACTGGATGGTGCCCTGAGCAACCTGGTTTTGTGGAAGACGTCCCTGCCCATGGCAGAGGGGCTGGAACGAGATGATCTTTATGGTCCCTTCCCACCTGAGTCATTCTATGATTCTCTGATTGCATATCATAGAATGTAGGGTACGTCATTTAAAAGATATATGCAGCCTGTGCTCCTGTGTTGCAGTGGTACAAACGAGACATGCCTATCCAGATACCCAGCTGAAAAACAACAGCTTGCTAGTGTCAGCCCTCTTCCATGGCTGCAATATTATCACTAAAGTATCCTTACATTTTTTAGTGGTCTCAGGGGACGTCTCTGCCAGGGCCCCCCTCTGTGCAAGTGATTGTCAGCAGAAGTGATCTTACCTACCCACTCCCTGCCTCTGCCTCATTCTGATGCTGCACATCGGGAGGGCAAGGCTGGAAACTAAGAAGCACCAAAGAGGTTAGCTGTTTGGATCCAGATAGGCTGTTACCTGCATTCAAAGCTGCAAGAGAAAACATCTCCAAAATGCAGAAACTTCCTGCTTTGATTCCAAACATGCTGTTGAGGAAAGACAGGGAACTGCCTGACTAAGGGGACTGATCCAGAGTAGATTGATTTATTTTCCTGGGTGCATACACCTATCTCTCTATATACAAGAAGAAAATTATAAATGATGAAGGGTAGTGTTGCCTCCTCTCATGTTAAAGCAATGCCATGTCCTAAATCTCTTAAGGCAGCACTACTGGTCACACCATAAGTCATTCTCATGGCAGCAAATTTAGAAGAAATATCCTTTATGAGGAGAAAAAACAGGACACACGTTTGGACGCACAGGTGCGTTCTTGGTTCTGAAATGGATTCAGGAAAGGATCTCTTTTACACCTGTTATTAAGCTGCTTGGTCTTGATTTTTTTTTTAAGTATTTCCTGTAGGAACAATTACTACACAACAAGATATTTAAAGGTGAAAGAGATAGTCCTGGCCATACAACAGATGAAAAAGCAATCAGATCAAAACCAAATACATAGAGAAGAATGGAAAAGATCTCTTTTTCTATGGCTGTGTAGCTCTGGAGCTGGTCTGTGGTGCCTGCAGGACACTAGCATCCTCTCTTTAGTCTCTGGTTTCGGTCAGAAGGGGGACTTCGTTTCATAGCTTTTTTGTCTCTTCCTTTCTCTGCTTCCCTTCAGTATCACAGTCTCTCTGGTGGGCTGGTGAGCAGGATGAGCTCTGTGCCCCCCCGGGCTGGTTGTGCCCACATGCTCCCCTCTCACCCTAATGTCAACCTTCCCACCTCCAGGCCGAGCGGTGCCAGCTCCTCGGCCAGAGCCCTCGGGAAGCTGGGGAGATCCGAGCAGCGTTGGTCCCACGGTGCGTTGCCTTCCCTGGCAGCTCGGGTGGAAGGAGAGGAGAGGATTCCGTGCAGCTGGGACTGGCTGCATTCCCCCAGCGCAGGCTGAGCCCAGCACGGGGCTGGGTGACACTAAGGAAGGGAAGGCACATGGGTGCTCTCCTGCCTTACACACCACATCAGGCTTATCCCTGTACAGCAAACAGGGCTTTGTTTAGCAATCCAGGGCTATGAAAATAGCCTTTTCGTTGAGTCAGTTGTGCAAATACGTCATCTGGGTCCAAAAGAACACAAAATATGTGCATGTACCGTTCATTTTTTATCTTGCTGTTGCTGTCATTGCTGTTATGAAAGTCCATATTTAACATTAATTTAGGGTCATTTCCTTGTGCTTATTGCTTCTGTTCTTCCACGTACTGGTCTGTCTGACCCTTATTAAGAATGAGAAAGATAATCTCTGCATCTTTAATGGGCTTTTATTTTAAATGAAAAATTATTTTCATAGATGGAATGCTCACTCTTTGATGACAGATCAGTATACCTCCGAGTATCATCCTGGCTTATATCTTTGCTACTCTGTGCTGGGATTTTGACAATAAAATGTTCATTTTTGGCAGTTTTTTAACTTGTCACCCTCAGAGATATTTAAAAGAGACTTTTGATTCACGAAGTTTTATATATATATTTTAGATGATGAAAGGCCAAAATTTTACTTTTATGTTTTAGCAATAAGTGTGGAACTCTCTGAACTACTTTTTTTAATGGCAAATCTTATTAATTGTAGATGAAGGATTAAAGGAGATTTAAATAAGAGAAGCTAGAATTATTACGTTCGTTATGGCCGTAGCTGCACATTCCTTATCTGTTTTGGTTTTGGTGTTTTTTTTAATTTTCTATGCCTGTCCCACAGTATTCTGTTCTCTGACAACATCATTTCTGACCTCTTCACAGTGGTGGTTTCACCGTCTCCTGACCACAGCATCCTGAATGTATCCATCAGGGAAATCATACAGAAAATGAATCTGCAGCTGTTTCCTTGGTTCATTGGTTCATTTGTTAGATAATACAAACCAGGACATGTTTCTATTTAATGCTTTAAAATGTGAATGCAGAATTCTTTGGTTTAAGAAAATGTAAAAACATTCTAGTGAAATCATATATAATCTTTCATATCTTTAAACAGTTATTGTTTTTAACTATGTATGCTCACTGTTTAAGCAAGCTGGTAAATGGAACTCCAGGTCAAATCTTAACAAAGGAAAAGGGGTATCCCAGTAAAAATATAACCTTTCTTTTAAATCCACCCTTCTTGCCTTCCCTCCCCGATATCCCACCTTCGTTATTTAGGAAAGTTTTGATATTGCTACCTTTGCATATTTTATAATATATTGAATCAGTTTTATGTATCACATGTCATAATTTCAGGGGTGTACTACCTGTCCGTCATCCTCCATTAGATAACAAACAAATAAACAGACCCTTTTTAGGATATAATATATATCTCCTATCTTTTTAGGAGGGGATTTAGGCCATGCATAGCAACTTCTGTCATGGAAAAGTAAATGATCACCTGGTTAAGCATTTTGTCTCTATAAATAAAGGTGAACATTTTTTGTCTTTGAAAGTCTATGAATGAGTGTTAGTTTGGATTGGTTTTAGGGTTGTGGAAAGCCCTCTAGGGTGTAAAAACCTCTACTTCGAAAGTATTTGTTAGATTCTTGAACAGCAGGAAGGAAAAGTTCTAATAGCTGACCATAGAGTAAAGCATGTTTTCATATGCCCCAGAACTATCACTATGGAGCAGTTGTATAGCAGATTTGATCCAATTTCACATGAATGGAGTGATGGCTGGTGTTTCAGAGAGCAGAACAGGGCTCCTGTAGTGAAAACTACTAACCACTTTAATTATATTTTCATGCGTGGCCTATTTTATAGTGCAATTTTCCTGAAAGGCTTACATTTTGATTTCTCAGACTCAGGAGGTTAGTTTGGTAACGGTTTTTCTTTGGAAAATAATGGATGCTTGGCAAGCTTTGCTTTGCTTTTTTTGTTGTTTTGGGGGTTTTTTTGTTTGCGGGGGTGTTTTTTTGGTTTGGTTTGGTTTCTTGTGGGGTTTTTTTTTGTTGTTGTTTTTGGTTTTTTGTTTGTTTGGGGTTTTTTGTGCTTCATGTGTGAGCATATGTTACAAATCAACCCTACAAATAAACCCTTAAAACTATTTTTAAATGTGATAATGAGTTAAGGGCCAGTCTTAGCCAGCAGTGTTCAATGTGAATAAGTGAACTGCAAAAGACTGAGGAGCTTGTTATGATGAAATGGCTGGCTGAAGTTCACTTTGGTCCAGAAAATGTCTTTGTGGTGAGGACTGAAGTGGACAGGATGACTGTAAGCGTGCACATGCAAAACTATCTGTCTGTACAGCAAGGGCCTGGCTTTTCTGGGTGTTTCCTGCTCTGAATTACAGGCTGGTAATTCAGAGTTTACTGCTCTGAATTACAGGCTGGATTGCCCCTCAGTGAAGTGAGTTGAAGATCTGAACAGGATTTGGCTATGGGAAAGAGAATAAATCCTAAGCCCATGTTTCTGACAATATAAATACTGAAGTTAAAACTGTCATGGGCTCATGTTATTCACAGAAGGCATCTTCCTTTTGGTAGGGTCCGGGTTAGTATTTTCTGTGAATTGGATACTATAAGAAGATTACTTGGCAGTATAGTTTAGCCTGATTCTGAAACAAACCATCATAACAGAGTAAAATGCAGAAGCTGTCCAGAGATATCAAAAGAGAAAGACATTTAGCCAACATGATTTCCCAAAAGGAAAACAAAACTCTGTCTGGAATCATCAGCACATAATCATGAACAGACATGTTTTCATAACATCTTTGAAACAAATCTGCCATAAGAGATAAAAACATAATGTATAAAGATACTGAGGCAAAAGCTACTCTGGTATAAGCTGCACCCAAGAACCTGAGACAATATTAAATAACCGTATTAACATATAAAATGATATTGTTGAGAGAAAGGAAAAGGAATTGATGAGGTAAAGAGAGAGAACATGTTGCCAGCGGTGAATTGAAGTGAGATAGAAAATAGGTGAGAACGATACAGGACAAATTTTCTCACAGATGGTGGGAGTGTGGAGGATGGTGGGTGAATGCTCCTGGAAGGAGCAGGACTTTCATAAAATGGGGAATGGCAGTGCTAACTTAGTGGAAGGAAGGAGAACACAACAGCAGAAAAAAAATCCACATGCTATTATATGCTTGTTAAAAAGCTGGCTCTGGTGTAATTTATGGCATGTCTGTGCCAGTCATCAATGAAGATCCAGGTTTTAGTTTTGTAGGGGCAGCTGCTCAGGATCTCAATAGTTCTCCCACCCGAGGATTGCCTGCTCACAAAGAACTGCAAATAAGCAAAATTTTTTTCTAATATTTTCAGGAAGATAAAATTCCATGGAGAATGTGTTCATTTTAACGAGGTCACAGGTTTGCCAGCAGGACTGCTCCGAGACTTATCTGGCAAGAAATGGATTGTTTAGTGCAGGCCTTTTCTTCTGCCCCAGACTCCTCACCTGCTCTCACTTCTTCAGCCAGCTGGGACTTCATTATCCACTTCCATATTGCTGGGCAAAGTGGCTTACCTTTTCTTCAGTCATAGTTCAGGGAATCTGTTGGGAGAAAAGGGTTAAAAGCAGAAGAATGGCGAGGAGGATGGTAGATTCGCTCCAGTGATCTTGCAGCTGGGAATGCCAAGGCCTGGAGAATAGCAGTATAGGAAACCATATGTTATGCTTACTGCTGCTTATGATCGCTCTGATTTGAGGAGAATTTCTGTGTGGAGACAACATGGGTGTTTGCAGAGACTTGAAGATCCTCTCCCAGACATGCTTAAGCTCCTTGTCTTGGGACAGAGATCAAAGCAGAGGTCATAAAAAGCAGAGGTGATCACAGCATGGAGGTAAACCATGTCTGCGTGGGCCTTTGGCAAAAGGGTGCAGAGAGCAGCCGTGCCAGCTGCTGCGATGGACTGAGCCTGATGGTGCCTGTGTCCCCATTTCCTGCGTCTCTGCAGCCTGCCGCTCTTTCAGGATCCTCCAGCCAGAGAGGTAATGAAATACATTTACTCTTTGCATTGCAGCTGTGGTGGTTTTGTCGCCTTCGCTCACCTGTGTGCGTTGATTCATGCAGCACCCTATGTGTTAGTTCAGCTCTGGTTTAGCAGGACAGCCCACATGTTTCTCACTGCCAGCCTACGTAGAGTAGGGCAGAAAGATCTGGCATAAGAACTTGTGCAGGAGCAGCCTGCCTGCTGCAGCTCCTCAGTGCCAGCTACCCTGCCAGCGTGGGAGCTCATCCCCCCTACCCAAATGGACATAACCTAGACCTCTAGTATTTAAGTGACTTGATTAAAGTTTGCTTGGGAATCGGTACACGAAACCAAAAGTGGCTTTTGGATGATCCTGCCAGCAAGACAAAAGAAAATTTAATTTGTTCTTTGAGGAATCGCTTCCACCCTTCTCCATTTCTCTCTTCTCAAGGTTCTTTGGGATGTAGGATCTCAATAAACATACAACACCGACTCTGTAAGAGTAACTGTCAGCAGAGGTGTCTGCCCTTCCCAAGAAAGTTTCCAGGAATTCTTGTGAGGATAGGGTGAAGTAGACTGGTACAGTGCAAGGAGACATGACACAATGAAACAAAGAAAAGACAATTCAGAGACAGCAAGACAAAGAAAAAAATCAATTAAAAGGAAGAGATTAACCCAAAAAAGAGGAGGCCTCATAACCAGTTTTCTTTGTGCAAAGAAAAATCTCACAGAAGAGAATTAAAATATGTTAATACTTCTGCATAGTGCTCCAGGGATGTTGGGTAATTGTGACTGGGAGGCTGGGAGGGAGCGTGATCGCTCTATTAGAATGTGGCCCACACTGTGAGAAAATAATAATAAATGGATTGCTGCTTCTTCAACTCTTAATTTAATTTAATTTAATTGCATTTAATTAATATGATTTTTTAATCAAGAAGCAAAATCTAATGTATGATAATAACTCTGCTCTTCAGGAGAGCCTGTGAAAATCATGCATCTTATTTGTAGATGGTACCAAAAGCTGTCTAGTCTGGGGGATAGATGCCATATATTTCAAGGATATTGAGTTCAAACTCTATGCAGTTTGCATTTTCATTAAAATGTCTCAACATTTGTTTATTTATATAGGACTTATGATTTAATTTTTTTTGTTTTTCAAAGCAGAAATTGATGTATAAGCTAACTTATTTCTCATGTAAGAGAGAGAAATTAACTGAGAGGTAAAGTAACTGTTCATCAGCTAGCAACTATCTTTATGAAATTTTGGCAATTTATTTGTTTATTTCCGATATTCAGGTTTAATATATAAACTAGTCTTTAAAACACTCAGAAAACCTAACATCTGATCCATATGTTGCTCTGCTTTTAATCTTCTCATGTTATAAAGTCCACAACTCCACATTTGTATAGAGAAATATATAACAGGCTTCCATGAGGTGCCCAATACCTAAACTAAAATGCCACAATGCTAAATAAATAGCTTCACTTCCTACCCTGTAACAGGATGGACTGCCAGTGGAAGTCATCTATGATACTTCTCTCTTTTTTCTTTCAACAGAGTGAATGATACACCTTCAGAATGCTAATAAAGTCTGTAAGATGTGTTCTGCACTTGCTGCATTCGCTGGCACCAAACTGTAAATTTCCGTTGCCATGGGGCAAATGCCAAGTCCAAATTTGGGAAAGTCTTTTCTGACCATGTAGGTGAACATCCTGGTGGGTACAATCTGGCCTGTAGCACCCACAACACACTTTAGGCTTCTGTTCCACACGTCCCAGTTGCCTGAAGCTAAAAGATCTATATAGAGCTGTAGTATGTTTTGTCCAGGTGACAAGGGTATTATTAAAATGTTGGAAGAATAATGATAACTAAGTACTCAGTGCTGAGACAATTTTCATATACTATCCATAACTTTTTTTTATTGTTGATATTTAAAAATGCAACTTTCAGGCTTGATTCTGATTCCATTTGTCACGTCGCTGTTTTTCAAGGTCTCTTTTTTCAATACTGATGTATTATTCTTTAGTTTGAAAAGCACTTTCAAGTCCTCGAGGCTCATAAGGGATTTGAATCCTTTGCTGACTAAGTATGTGATTTAAATAAATGCTCATAATTAAGCAGGTATGTAAAAGCTGTGATACATGGGAACCTCAATAAGCACCAAGTGGAATTTGGTGCTATAAAAGCACAATGATATTTTGCACAAAAGGGCCATTCTTGGAAAGGTGTCACATGAAGAAGAAGAAAGAAATAAGTGCAGGCAACTGAACTTTGAGCTGGGTTTCACAATCCTCTCTCTGTCCTTTGATTCTTTGTACCTTGAAAAGAAGTGACACAATTGCCATGATATTGAACTGTGGACAAAAAATGGCTAAACACATCTTCTGCTCTTTGGATGTGGCGGACAAGCAGTGTATGTACCTTCAGAGCATAGGTATGTCTGAGGACCTGCACAGCCAGGGTGACCTTTGGCCAGTTGTTACCCCTTTGAGTTAGAGTTCCCTTCTCCCATAAATGCAGCAATGTTTTGTGGTTTGTGCTGCCTCACCTCCGCCCCTGCCATTGTTTTTTGTTGTTGCTGTCTCTGTGGCTTTCCAGAGCTGTCAGCAGCAATTTTGGCTGGTTTGTGAGGAGAGCACCACTGTATGCCTGTCATCAGGTGAAGCAAACTGCAATAAAATTCTGTTCTTCTCAAGAGCTTTGCCGAAAAATTCCCCTTACTGTTCTAAACATAGGCAGGAGAGGCGGGGATGCCCAAGAGAGGACCCAACCACATACTTCCACACTGTTTTTCCTCCTCATGTTTGAACACTGGCATTCATAGAATCATAGAATAGTTTGGGTTGACAGGGACCTTTAAAGGTCAGGTAGTCTAACTGTCCTGCGAGGAACAGGGACATCTTCAACTCTATCAGGATGCTCCTTTCCTTTCTGTCTGCAAGATTCATAAAGCCAGAGAAGAGGCAAGGAAGTCCCTCAGTTGCAGACTCTGATTCTTCCCCTTTTGGCCCTTCAGCAGCAACTGCTCAGTGGATTGTGTCCTCAGCGACCCCAGCAAAGCATGTTCTCACCTCTCCACTGTATAGCGGCATAGGGAGCTGCTCAGCTGCTCCTTCCTCTCTGACTTTACTGTCTTGGGTTTGCTCTGCTCAAGCTGCCCTCATGTTCTCCTCTGTCTCCTCTTAAATGTGTGCTCCCCACGGTGCTCAGGAAAGGTAGAGTTGCAATTTCTTATTGGTTTCTTTCAGCTTCTTGCTCTCAGTCTCAAAATCTCTTGGTGATGCTGCTGTGACCAACAGCTGAAGGAGACTGTGGGAGAGGCATTGACTGTGTGATTTGTATCTAGATCATAAACCCATCTATTTCCCAATACTTTAAATGCGTCCCAAAGGTTCTCTAGGCTAATGGTATCTTGACCCTGGGCTTCTTCAGAAACAAGATTTCTGTGATGCTGTCTTTTTGTTTCTGTGTCTAAGACTTGGGAACCACTCAGTCAATGTCAATCAGATCTGCCATAGAGGCAAAGAGGTCAGACAACACATTCAGAGACAGATTCACACTTTCCTGCCTATGCGTGGTACAACTTGACCTGTGATCCTTGTATGGGAACAGAATTCCACCTTTTCTCCCTCTGTATATATTTAATTTCCAAGCCCAGATGTTGGACACACTTGCACCAGAGATCATGAAGAGCTTCTGTGTTCCATACTGCAGACAGGAAAAAAGGATCTTAAAATCTTTCAAGCTGTGTGCAAAAAGAAGGAGCAGGGGAGGACCAAGATTTCTGGAGAGGCTCACACTGGAGGAATGTCTGTGACCTCCCCAGCGGCATGCAAAGCTATACTTGCAGCTTGCACTTTGGTAGCTGCAAGGCAGACCAAGCAGAAGAAACAAATATGTTGAAAACTCATGTCCATTAATTCTGCTGTTCATAGATACTTGTCTGAAGCAAAAAAAGCACAATAATGTTTCCTTCCGCCTCTCTTCCAACTCATAAGTTTTTACCTTTGCACTGTGCTAGCCTTAAGCCTCAGCCTGTGCAATATTTTGTTAGAGACTGTAACTGTTTTAGAGGCTGGAAGTCAAAAGCTCTTGAGATTTAACCTCAAGCAATTTTTTCTTAGGAAATGGAAGACTCTCAAAGGGGTTGAATGGACACCAGAATTATGTATTAGGAGTTGAATTTGTTGAATTATATGTATAAAAAAGTTTTCTCTCAAGGCCTATAAAAGAGCATTTGGAGTATTAAAACACCTCTTGCTTTTTGAATAAGTAGGTAATGAAACAATGCATTTCAAAAGCAATGATTCAAAATATCTCTGAAACATATGATCTATAAAACACATGGTGTATATTAAATATATTACTACATAAGAGTTCCTTATCTAGGGCTTGATCTTAGAAAAGTAGTCAGAAAAAGCCCAAGGTGGATTGAGGGTACAGCATAAATTTGACTTTGTGCCTTGCCAGGAAGTTGCTAGGCAGCTGTCTGTGCTGGGCGAGTTACAAGTATTTGCATTTTAAGTTGAGCACCCAGACAAATCTTGTGAGCAGTGAGAAAGTAATTAGTTTTGTCTGTGAAGTCAGACGCGCAGAAGAGAGAGCGTAGGCCCATAGGGTGAAGGCTGAGGATGCTGAATTTAGTCTTTGGTAAAAATTGATTTCCTCGATACTCCTCATACTTGCAGGGCAGTCGTTGCATGAGGACCATGTTCCTGGTAGAAACAGGTCTTGTGGGCAGGTCACCTCTCTTCCAGCATGGCCAGGAAAACAGCCAGTCTGGGCTCTTCATCCCCATCTGTGCATGAGGACAGAGGTGCTGGAACATCCTGTGCTGGAATGTTCTGGAGGTCAACAAGGGAATAAACTTCAGTTTCATTAACAGCAAAAGTAGTTGCACTGACAGGGAAGGAAAAAAACACAGAGGAAGAAATTATGTTTATTCAAGTTCAAGTAACTTTATGGATTCATTTACTGTTGTGACCTTGACTTTGTGACATTACTATTCTTTTAATTTACAGTTTATACCTGTAAAAAAAAAAGTGTGCTTATACGGTCATGCATACATATGTTAATGTAAATGAATACCTACAGTCATTTTCATATGCTAGATATGGACAGGTATAGAGATACTATCAATATATCAAGCAAAAAAGTGCTGGTAGTAAGATCGCCCCAAGGTAGAAAATGGGAAAAGGTGTTTAAAGACTGAGAGAATAAACATGGAAAATCATTTACAATTTCTTTGGTTAAGTTGAGTATGAATGTGATAAGAAAAAGGAAGAAAAGGGAAGAAAAAGGAAAGAAGGAAGGAAGGAAGGAAGGAAGGAAGGAAGGAAGGAAGGAAGGAAGGAAGGAAGGAAGGAAGGAAGGGGTATAATGAATAGCAGGTTCAAGAACAAGTTATCAAAGAACAGAGAATTTATTCAATAAAAGTTCTTTTACTTAACATTTATAATGGATCTTAACAAGATTGCAAGTGAGGAAAGTATCAAGATCTATCCCTGATATGCGTCAGTACCTATTATGTACAGGCCACAGGCTAATGATCCCTGGCTCGCAGACATTTTTTACTTCCTTTACAGATTGTCGGACCTACCCCTCCCCTCCTTTCAGCACTGCTCTGGGCTCTTCAGACACATGCAGTGACTTTAGTTTCAGTCCATTGGCCTGAAGTCATTCTTTATCTTGTTTGGATGTGTGGCCAGAAAGACTATATTCTGAGATCTCTTATCGTATGTCTCCACCTCTCGAAAAACAGAAAACAAGAGAAAATAATAATTGTATATTTTATATCGATATATATGTATATATGTGTATATATATGGCAAAAAGAACATAGAAGTTGCAAAGTCCAGCATTCAAAAGTTAGGCAATGTCAGACTGAATTTCTCAAGGCATCCTTAATTTCACCTCCTGGTGAATATGCATTATGATATGGCTTTAATTACAAGGTTGCATACTATTACTTTTCCCCAGGACACCTGCTTCAGCAGGGCACAGGATGGATGGTGCTCACTTAATGAGCAGCAATTCAATATGTTCTTTTATCCTTATCGCTTGGCGTTTGGCCTCAGGCCTTATTTACTGCACACTCCTCAGGCTTGGTTCTAAAGACAGAATTATTCATTTCCTACTTGACTGTTCTGCAGTTCTCACTCTGTCTGAGCACATTACAAACTTTAATGAATCTTTACAATACCCTAGGAAGAGCAAGGTCCACTGACCCCCATTTATAGGTAGAGACCTGCAACATTTCCACTTATCCTTGGTTTTAACATTCAGTTGAATTGCTTTCTCTTCCCTTCTTTCAAGAGAAACTTTCTTTTACAAGATGTTTTCCACATCTTATTTACTGAATGTTGTGGCTGAAAATTTTAAAAAGCAGTGCAATCTGAGGTAGCAATCCCAGATGGAAAAATTTTGGTGCTTTTGACGGAGCAATAAGCTCTCTCTACAGAGCAATAGCACTCTCTCTAAATGGGAAAAGAATGCCAGGTGCGACTTCAGTTACAGAAGCTGTAACTTTTTAAAAAGGCTCAAACCCTCCCTGAGCATCCCTTCCCTGGGCTTCAGCACAGCTTTGTCGAGTTACTCCTGCTGAGGAGCTGGTCGGCGTCTTCATGGCTTCCTCCTTAATTATGTAATTTGCTTACAAAATCTAAACCTTATATTAATTTTAAACCCTGGACTGTGCATATCTGTTTCTAGTAACATGCAGTTTTAAGCCACCTTTTTCTAGAAAGAAAAGGAAGATGGGCACAAAAATTGAGTCTTCCTTCTCCTTGCTTAACCTCGTCTGTTTACTACATAAAAGTGGAGAGTTGAAATAAAGACCTTGTAATAGTCTATCCTGGGCCAGTGAAATTCAATATCTAATATCCTTTGGTGGATTTTTTGGCTTAACAAGGTGGCAGTTCGCAGGTGCTTCAGAGAGATTAGCCACTCTAGGAATCACTGAGACAAAATGGTAGAAGTGATAGCAGAAGGAATCTCCTTGTAGTGCAGCTAGGAGATGATTAAAACAATGCCAAATTACTAAGGCATTGATTTTTTTTTTTTTTTTTAATATAGCTATTTTAAAAAACCTGATTGGGTAGGGCTTTTTTTGGTTGGTTTCTTTAACTGAATAAATTCAGCAGCCAAGTTGAGATTAACTGAAGAATTACTGGCATGCAAGACGGGAACCATTGAAACTCCTGGACCAGGTAATCGCCTTTTTTAATAGGTAGAAGTTCATGGCATGAGGTTCAAAGCCTGTATAAGAATACATTCTTTTTCTAGACTGTATGAATTTGCCTAGTTGCAGAGGAAGATCCACTAGGTTATGAAATAGTGTTTGTAGATAAACCTTTTCACTGTTCATGAGTGCCGATATCTGCTGCTGCCGTTCTGAGCTCAGATGTGAACTCTGATACTGTCAGGTTTAGCATTCGGACAGATGAGTTTGGAAAGCAAGATTTGTTTGAAAGTCATTTAAAAAATCCTGGAGAGAGGGCCCCAAACCAGCCCTACTTTCTGTGGCCTTTGTGCAAAGATTTTGTAGTCGCTTTGGTTTTCCAGTGGAAGAATTCTTCACTCCTCTTTTGGCACTGAGGATACGATGACATTTTTTTAGCTTTGGTAACTAATGAACACTGTCTTCTGAAATGCCATAAGATCAAGAAGAGAACTTTGGGTGAACTACATTAATCAGGACTGTATTGTTTTTCTCTTTTCCAGTTCATGGCATATTCTCATTTAGTTCACAGTTTACAGTGCAAGATAAATGGGCAAAACACAATTGCAGGAGACAGAATTTTCTTTCTTCTCTTTACCTGTATTTGTTTTGTGTATATTCTCCTTCTATCTATCCTGTTCCAAGGCTTAAGGAGAAATTGAATCTTTCCTGAGGGACTGAGGGGAGAAGGAGATTTGTTTTTCCTTTAAACAAATATATATTCAAAATCATTATCAAAATTTTCTTAGACTTAGTAATTTCAATTAAAAATTATCTGTAGGATAAACGTAATTTGATTTTCAGGTAGTTCAGGCTTCCAGTTGGAACAAGAGTCTTAGATGTGCTCCATCTCCTTCTGATATGTGCCATTCTATACAAATATTTGACCATCTGCTGAAGTACTTTTCAGAATGGTGGCCCATATGTTTTTGGCTTCTGTTTTTTCAGTTTTCCTTTCTTTTCTGCTTGGAATATCAACAGAATGTTTTTAAATTATGGAGTATGTAACCTGCTTAGACAATAACATCCACTTGGATAGTAATACAATTTGCACTGCTTCTGCGCTGTTAATTATATTATAGAGAATCACTATGGTGAAGAAAAAGGATTTTGTTCCGTAAGATTTCCTGGAATTTCATTGTCCTTCCCCATCAAAGGTGTTCGCACCGAGTTATCTCAGCTAGCAAAGAAACAGCAAAATAAAGGGATAGTGATTGACAGGAACATGGAAATTAAAAAGCAACTTCATTGCACAGGTACTTCACTGTTCTACTCTTCCTGTGATAAGCCTAAGAAAGTGAGTGCCTCCAAAAGCAATGGGTTATTCTTAACATTGATCACCTTCCTCTGCTTCTGTCATTATTTAAATCTGTAAGATATTTGTCCCAGACTTTGCCATGAGAGTTTCAGAGACTCCATTTGCAAGGAGCTCAATCTATTCTCTGTAATTAATACAGTTCTGATTCTGGATATGACTGGTTTTTATTTGAGAGGGGAATTCATTAATCTGTCACAATACTTTTTTTTTCACCTAAGCAACAAGAAAAAGACAGACTCTGAGAAGGAAAGGGAAAAGTTCTTGTCCTTGTACTTGCCCTCTGGGATTGCTCCAAACACAAAGATTCAGAAAGTAGTCTGAAAAATCCAGTAAGTTCAACATCAATTATCTTCCTGTGGTGTTTTCCCCATCCTGTTGACTGGTGGCACATAATATAGTGCCAGAAAGTCATCAGTCTGGCAGCTGGAGTGTTTTTGTTTTGTTTTGCTTTGCTTTGCTTTGCTTTGCTTTTCTAACGCTGATCCAGTAAATATTTGCTGGGCCATTTGTACCATCTGCCATGCAAATGTTAGTCCAAGGAAGAATGGCAGACAGGGTGGAATATCTATGCTAATGCTCCATTTAAAGTGAAACTGCTGGTGCCAGTGGCAGGAAACTGAGAACAAGGAAGTTAAGCAAGAAATACAGAGCAGAAAAGGACAGAGCCTCTGCAGCGTTTCTACAGAATCATCTCTTTCCCCACACCTCTGACCAAAAGTGGGGATCACACATTTCACATCCTTCTCTTTCTTCAAGATGCAGTGAATGTGGGAAACTAAGGACCTGCATTTGAGTGGCTTGGCACTAGGAGAAGACAAACTGTTTTGGCTCAATTAGAAAACAGAGACTTTGCCCAACATCTGCAACTAAAGATACAAATTTGTGTCGCTCACAACCACTTTGGTTTCTGTCTGCCGCTTCTGTGTGCTCAGGAGCTGCTGTCTGACTCAGGAGCTGGAGGAGGGTGATTTAGAGCCAAGCTGGGATCATCTTGGCATTTGAGAGTATTGTTTCAAACAAAACACCATGAGATGTACTAATGTAATGAAATGCCCATGTTGACTCAGGCCAAAGAGGAAGACTTGTGATATTCTTATAAGTACCTGGGTTTTGATCCCCTCCTCAATTGTGTGAGTCAGCTCCTCATTTAATACAAGAAAAACTCATCATGTTTCTGAATACTTTTCCTTTTAATGAAACCAGCTTCCTTTTGAGTTTCTTTGTTACCCAGTGGATCATTTCAGATGAACTCTCTCAAAAATTTTTTTTAAAAAAGAGACAAGCCAATACACCTTCCTTTTGTTTGACCTGCGATACAGAGAAAGGGGAAAAGACCATGGTATCGATTTTCAGATGACACGTACTTCACCACAGGTCAAGTCAGTGTACACCAAAATGCATGGATCTGTGTAACACAAAAGGAAACAATAAAAGGTGATTTCCTGGGCATCAACCACTCGCTGTTAGTGCTGCTGCAGCTATACAAAACCCTGTGTAGTCCTGTTGCTTGACCTTCAATCACTGTAACAATGATGTGTGGTTAGAAAAGCACCAATTTCACTTTGGTCCATTGTAACATTCTCCACTGGCATTTGTGATAGGAATGATTGCTGTCAGAGAAAATGAGGTGTCAGGATGCTTGGACAAAGCATCACAGACATCCACAGTGTTAGGAAATCACATAAACAAACCAACAATGTCATCACCAGTGTACATTAATGGAAGGATGATTGTTTCAACAGGGGGAAAAAACAACCCTCAGAACAGAAAGCGTCTTTCTCCTTTGGCAAAGTGGTGAAACGATTACCAGTGTTGTTCCTATTAGCAATTACTGATCATATATTTCCAGCTAATATCTGATGCATTTTTGCTATTTCTGGTCATTTTTCTTCACCGTGTCAATACCAGCAGGTTTCCTTTTTGCAACAACATGCAAAGTACCAACCTTCTAGCTCAGCTCAAGTCTGACAAGGGTTCACAGATAAAGGAACACCAGTGCACCAGTGAGCTCTTTTGATGTTACAATAGAAAGTTAAACCAAAACCAACTAATCCTTCCTATAGGAAGAAAATATAGAAAATCAGAGTTTGGAAAGCCAGAGTTGAATGAACTTATTTGCTTCTATTGTATAAACAATAAAATTGTTTTCCATATGCTTGATTGCATTAGGTTGATAATTCTCATTTTGTATGCACATGACAGTGAGAGAAAAGGTTTAATTTTTTCTCTCCCATCCATTGTCTCAGTGAATTTACTGATTCCGTCAAATCTGAAAAACACAAATTGTGCTGTCAGAAAGGAAATCAGGATGGCATTTCTTGCTTCCAGATTTCGTTTGCTGCCATGTAGGTTATGCCTGCCTGTGTTGGAATGGAGAGTGCTGTGTGCTATATCAGTGACGGAGTAGCTGCTGTGGATTTGCAAAAAGACAGTGATGTGAATGAATCTGAAACTGTCATCTTTTTATTGTTTCATGAGACAAAAGGTAATTTTTAACTCAGTCCCATGTGTCACTCACGTGTTCAGCATTCTCTGCAGCACAATCCACTTGCCACCTTTACCCAGCCTAAGGACTGGGAAGCCCAACACTGGCAAATGGAAAGCATATATTAAAAATAATGAACACTTGTTTTTTCAGCATTCCAGAGCCTTTTTTTTACTGATATATATGTGTAGGCTTATTTATTTCAATTGAATATTCTTTCTGCTGTTTGACCTTCATAATAGATATAGCAGCTATTAACCATTAATTGATTCATTATAGAAGTATTGATTAATCACAGGCAGGGAAGAAGGTCAGTGCCAGCTGATTCCAATTTTAATTCCAAATGATGCTTTTCACTATCTTGATTGAGAGAGCTTCAACTATATTCTTTGTGCCTTGCTACAAGAGGGATGCATCTTCCTTTCCTTTCAAGCTGATTGCCAGTCACTTTCAGGCAGGAGATAGCAATTGCAGCAAACTCACATTTTTGTCTTCCTTGTTTGCCCCAAGTGAGATGAAACTATATGAAGGGAGTTTATTCTCTGAGATCACTAGAGCTGAGACTTGAGGCACTTGGTTCTCTTCTGTGCCACAGGACTGCCAGCCCTGGCTTTTTCAGAGACAAAATTTCACATGCTTTTCTGAAAGGAATTTAAGTTTTGGAAAAATGAAACATATTTCTGAAAGTACTTGTGCAATGACCAGATGTAGCAAAATTACTTTCATAAAGGCCATATTGCTATGTTACGATTTGCAGTGTCACTGCTACTGGGACACTATAGATGTATGCAGTGCTTAAAAGGGCCTGCATAATTTAGTGGCTCACATATATTTTATTTCTCAGAGCAATTGCCTGTTGCCTGGGGGAGAGGAGAAATTTACTATATTAAGCCATAAATATAATGTGTAATTGTGTTTAAATGTAAACTCATATTTTCATGTAATTTTTTTTTCTAAGTGGTCACCCTGAAGGTAGTAGTTAATTACAAATAATGGCTGGACATCAGGAGCGACTTTACAAAATTCTAAGGCATACCTTGACATACAAAATCTGTTGGTTTGCAGTGCCTGCACATGCCAGTTTTTAATTTCCTCACTCTTTTCAAATATCTAAGTTGGGCGTGAACTGAACAACACATTATGTCAATTGCAGACCCTCCCAAGGTGACAAAGCATCAGAGCATTCAGCCATGTCAAAGAGAGATGTATGTCAGGAAAGACAGTGTTATGAGGGTCAGGTAGGGTGTTTGGCATTGGCTCTGTGCCTGTGCCACTTCTGCATGCTTGTTTTGCCTTTCAGACAGATGGAGCTCAGCACAGCTTTGTTTAGGATAGACTCTAACATTTCTATTCTCCAGGTATGTTCTCACTCTCTTTGCAGTTGTCATCTTGGGGCTTGAGAAAAGTTGTTACCATTACTCACAATGGGAGTAGCTGAGAGTGTGGCAAGGTTTCTCCTGTTCAGAGAGTACCTGCTATCCATCATCATCATCATGGAGAATCTAGTGGTGTGCACGCTTGCCTTCTCTGGCTGGGCCATGTGGCAAAGCAATCTCCTGCCATCAGTGCAGAACTTTGGCTGAGTGCCAGCCCTGGACCTTTCCAAGAGCTGTGCTTTCAACATTGAAGGCAGAAAGAGAGAATTGCAAGACTTCTGGCTCAGTTCCTCTGGCAGAGGAAACTCAGGGTCTGGGACTGATGTGCCAGACCAGAACGGGGGTTTCCAAATGGCATGCCACCGCAAAGGAAGGGATAATTTGTACTATGTCTTCATGAAGTAAGTTAACTGAGTTAAGTTAAACAGTAGTATTTCTCAGATTATTCTGTTTTCTGATACTAATCAAGCATAATTAATCTGTATATAAATATTATAATTATGATGGAAGATAAAGATACGTGAATTGCAACTAGCTTAAATTTTTTTTCTGAAAAATCTCTTGAGAAAGAAATGCTTTTTCTAGGGGTTGGTTTGGTTCTTTTCTTGAAAGTCAATTTTCATTCATGCCTCAGAAGATGAGGGAAGGTGACTAAAATAATTTTTGGCATTTTTTTCTTTATTCAGTATTTTTGCCTTGATTGAATCTAGTCAGTGAGCAAGCCACAGGTGACTCAGAGGACGACTGTATGGAAATAGCTGCTGTTGCTGGGAGGAAGCGTTTCTGAAGGACGGGAATGGGAGCTCCATGTAAGTACAGCTACTCGCATCCTGGTGTGTCTGAAGCTCTGGACTTCAGTCTGATACATATTGCAACCTGCAAGGCAGATCATTTAGCGACTGATGGAATTCGTTAGAGTATGACAATGATAACATTTGTATTGGCATCTGTCTAGCAGCAAATATTTTAGTTTCGTGCTAAGCACGATCAAGCCAAACAGGAATTGATTATAAACTCAAGTCAATATTTTTCTGGCAAAAGTAAAGTATTCAGGGAGAAAAAAGTGGCCACTTTTCAGCAAAACTTATTGTAATGTATTATTAATGCAAAGATGATCAGATAAAAACTGGAACTTGGCAAGCTGTCAAAAGCTCAGAGTGAATCAAAAATTTATAAAACACTATTGAGTTAAAACAATCCTATTACAGATCCTAGCAATCATTTTTGCTGAAGCACGCTCCTTAGATTATTTCACTGTTGAGACATTCGTATACAAGGATTAAGAGCTTTGAAGCTTCCTCCTCTCTCTCTCATTCTCTCTCTTTTCTTTTTCAATGGCATAAAATTAAAAATGAAATTTGCACAGTAAATTATTTAGCTTCAGTTCACATTTGGATTGAATAAGAACAATAGAGTTAAAATAATGGCAGTACTTTTTCCTTTATGGATTGTATTTTGCTGACTTACATGAAAAATTACTGCTATTACATTCAAGCAGAATAAATTGCTTTATGAAATCTGTAAACTTAATTTGTGCATGCACTCAAGCACTAGCTGCAGATATGATGCTTTCAGGAAAGAAAATAACCCTGGTGAAATGCTTCTTCGTCTATGGATTTTTTCTGCTTGCGAATGTTTTAAATTTTTATTATCTGTGTCATTCTTAAACATGAGATCCATTTTTCCCAAATGCTGGGCAGTGACACTTGGATACATTCTGAAGTGGGTGCCTATAACTGTCCATATCCCTGAGCATCTGTCCCTCTTTGTATGGGGATTTCTAAAGTGCCTACATCACTCTTGCATTTAAGCTTCATTTTTCCTGGAGATAGCTTAAAGCAAGGGATGTCTTGAAATATCAGCTCTTCTAGATTTCATCTTTGTCTCCCTCACTTAGGAGTTGGCAATTTTTTTCCCTAAAAGTGAGGTCGCCCCTGAAGGTTTGCTAATTTAAAGCAATGTAGTTCTGAAATAAGGATAAAACTTCTCTTTCTTTCTTGACGCAGGTATCTCAGAGCAGAACGTGAGCCTACCAGGTCCTGTCAGGCATAGATACTGCAATATAACTGCCATAAATGCATTGAAGGGGTAAGGTGTTAAATGTACTTTCCTCTGCTGGGATTTTGTCAGATTGACAGCTCTTTGAATTTGTATTCGTAAATTAATTTTTGGAAGTGATAAAGTAATAATTGTATATTACTTATTATAAAAGTAATAATATGCTTCGTAATAATTGACTTTCAGCATAGGAGGAAAGATGTTTAGAAGGGACCTGGAAGACCTCTCTTTTAAGCAGCATTTCCCCCAAAACTGAGGCACACCATCCCAGGAGAGCACTGGCAGGCACAGGTAAGGCTCATCTGCAGGTGCAACACAGCTCCCAGATAAAATGCAGGAAGCCCCTGGGCATGATGCAGATACTGAGCTGATGTCCCGGCTTCCCCAGCTGGCTGGCGAGCCATCCTCAGCACCACACTAGCCACGGGCTCCCAGCACCCCAGCCTGGGTTAGTTAGCACAGAGGCTGCAGGCTCAGACTGCAAACAGAGCTCACCAGTGTCTGCCCGCCTCCCACTGCGCAGAATACAGTGTGTTCTCATTTTAGCAGTGCGGGGAAAATGAAGACTCTTTGTAGGTATTTGAATAATTGATAATCTTAAACTGAAATAGATTAAGCTTTTCTTCATTTACAAGCTCACCTAAAGTCTGAATGCCAGAGCAGCTTTAGTCTGCTCAGAGACATAAAGTAATGAAATCACAGTTGATACCATGACCCATGAATTGTTATTTTTAACTTGACATTTCTTTCACGTCACTGAAGATGTTTTGAGGAATAGAAAATAAATGAAATTACTGGGTTCTTTCTTTTGAACTAACAGTCTATTGTCAGGTTTATCATGTTACAATGGTAACAGCAATTGCCTTAAGTGATTTTTAATGGATAACAGTACACATCAAGTTATGATCTTGTCAGATGTGAAAACTAACCAGGGTTAAGTTTCATCAATATTTGAATAGAAAACTGAAGAAATTCCTGAGGGCTGAAGACAGTTTTGAGAACAACAGTTTATTAGGAAAAGATAATAACAACAGGAAAATATATTGCTGCTAATTAAAATTAATTGATCATACTATTCTCAAAAAATTAACGTAATTGCAGCTGTTTATGCAAAATATGGATGATGAATCTGTAATTAAGAAGAACAGAAATTTTATAAACACAGTCACAATTACTTCATTTACATGGATATGTGTGTATGTGTATATATATATATGTAGCTCCATATTCTCCAGTCTGATATTTGTCAGGTAAAAATGTCACACTGCAGCTATAGACATAAACAAGCAGAGGCAAGTTCTGCTGTTTTGACATTACATAGGATCTAACATGTAACCAGTAGTTCAAGATCAATAATATAAAATTTTACTGTGATACAGTCCAAAAAGCCAGTTGCTTCCCGGCTGCCATTATGCTAGAATCTGGCAAACATAAAAAAGAAAGTATCCTTAGCTTTCCCAGTCAGACAGAGGAAAGGGGACTGGAAACAGACTGTGCAAACAAAGAGATGAGTAGTTGACTTCCACTAATTCAAATTAATTACAATTTTACTCATTTTAACTATGCTGAATAAGGGCAAGAGGGTGAGAGCAGCCACAAAGAAGAAGAGAAAAAGTCATAATGCATAACAATTTAAGATACCTAAGTTTAGGTGGCTACCTGAGTGTCTTCATCTGCTCTGGATGTCTAAGCTTACACAGTGTTCAGTGGATATTTAGCTGAGACAGGGGAGTCAAAAGAGCCATTCAGCTTGTATACCAAGTGGTTTATCAGCCAGATTGCTCCCAGAGACAGCGCTAAGGGTATGGAAAGGAACATGATCCTGCACTATAAGTGACCCATTCTTCGAGTAAACCATTTTACAGAGTACTGTAATCACCTTCCTACCTGAATGCATTGCTTTGTAACATTCAGTGCTCTTAATTTAAATGAATTCTTAGTGGAGGCAATGTATGTATGAGGCAAAATCTATGGCATGGCTTCGGGAGCACAGGCTTTCCTCTCCCTCTGTGGGATGAAAGAAACAGCAGCACAAATCTTCCCCAACCCTTCCACAGCACAGCTGTGAATTTCTGATTTGAGTGTAACTTTTCATATTCATTTTCATACTTATTATTTGACCTATATTTTGTCTTATTGAGACTGCTCACTTGAATGGCGCTCCAAGCATGTAAACTTAAACAGGATTTTTTATTCGGGCTTTCAAAAACACCCTTTGCTCTCAGCATCTGAACTCAGCACCTGTGCTGATCGAGTGAGCAGAAAACAATCTCCTGGAGTAATTTTAAGAGCTTTTCTCTAAATGATGTTGCACCAGTTATCTAATGATGCATGAAAATGACATAAAACTGGAAATGCTCTTACGAATGTTTCTGTGTAATCACAACATTAGAATGTCAGATCTTTGGGCTTGAACTTTTTGAGTGGCATAGTATAGTTCACTTGTATCACTTGATGCTCAGATGTGAGTCACCTCCCTTCTGCATAGTGGGTGGCTTTAAAGCCATGGCGAGATTGTAGCTGTCGACTTTCTCAGATGCTGTTTCAGGATCAAGAAAAAGATTTTGATCAGAGCAGAAGAGTAGTTGCATGGCCAGGGCTATCTTCTAACATCTGAGGTTAATCTCGTTTCTCTCCATTTTCTACCTGTATTGCAGATAAAGCGATTTTCTCCACAAATGCTGTTGCCACACAAAGATACCACCAGCCATGCTGTTATCTCCAAGTTACCTAGAACTGTATTGTAGTTTCTGAAATGGTCATGCTGGGCTTGCTCTCTCCTTCCCAACTCTGCTCACATCTGTGCTACTTGGCAGTTATCTGCAGCTCTGGGCTGTAGAAGGAGCATGCCATGGGACTTACGAGAAGAGCTTTCAGCTTATTAGCGTCTCAGCCAGTAAAGCATTGGATTCCACAGGGGCATGTCAGTAAACTTCAAGGAACATCTTCCCTGCATTAAAATATTTTTGGCTATTAATAATGTTGACCAGCCCATAAAACTATCAGTAATAAGTACCAGCTGCATCTGAAGTATCTGCTGTGCATCAGGGACTCTAAAAACCTTAAAAATTCCTCCAATGTGTGTGGTGGCCCATTATCTCAAATGAACTCATCGCAAATAGAGTGTTTGGTGACTACTACCTCAGTGTGATTCACTAGAGTGCTGGATAATGTGTTGCTTACTTTTGTTAGTTTCAAAAGAACAACTGTAATAATCAATTATCAGCAGGCGATGATTTCCTCCATGTTCAAATACATCAGCTGCCATTTGCTGTCAAACTCTGCTGGGTGCATCACAAATGGTCATAGCCTCCCAGCGTTTCTGTCTCTGGTACTTTGCACTGTGGCAGTGATTTCTGACCATTTTTACTCTCTGTGCATTCATGTTGGCCCAATGAAGTCTACTTGTTGCCCAGTCTTTTGCATAACATCATCTGAGATGTCCTCATGAATCTTTTCAGGCTCTTGGTGCCTTTTAATTGGAGTCTCTGTTTTCTCCTCTTTCTGCACTTTCTCTTTCTCTCAGTCACCTCTGGGTTTTTTTCCATTCTAAAAGTCTCTGGTAGTCAAGGGAACTAGTTTCTGTGAAGCCCAGTGTGAGCTTATTATTTCTTTTAAAGGACTCACTGCATTGTCACTCTTAGTTTCTCCGTTTTCCAACTCCTGTGTTTTGCAGATCTGGTAACCATTACGGCAGTGTGTGTGTGTGTGCTTGTTCTTTCAAATACTTTTCTTTGGCTTTTTGCTTCATTTTGTTCCATTCTGCATTTTGTCCTTCTTTGAAATTACTCAGTTTTCTATTTCATATTTGAGGTGTACTTTTATAATTCTAACACTGAGCATGGAAGTCACTGTGGCTCAAAAGACAAAGTTTTGTCAAGAATGTCCCTTTATTCACATTATATAATATAAGAGCAACCAGACTGAGTTGAGAAAAAGGTCTATCCAGCCCAGCGTCTTACCCCTGGCAATAGCTGACAGCAGATGCTGAAGGATGAGTTTGAAAAGCTGTTGGCCATCTATGAAAATACTAAAATATTCTCCAAGCATTCTACAAGTTGCAGGTCAGTGGTTTCATAAACCAATACATTTGGGATGGTTTTATTATTTATTTATTTTGCAATTAATTACCCTTGAAAAAAAAATATATTCTCTTCATTGGACAGGTTGTTTTTTGAATCTCTGTAAGCACTTATGTAAACCCCCAGCAATCTGAAGCAAGAAATTTCACAGCTGAAGTATAAGCTGTGTGAAGAACAACTTACTTTAATTTTGGTTTTATAAACATACCATCCCTGAATGTCTATTGATGCTTTCTTGTTCTTGTACGGGAAGAGACTGCAAAGTCTTTCTGAAATGGTCTAACCCTACCCTTCACAATTTCATAAACTTCTGCCCCTCGCAGTCCTTGCTTTTCAAAGCATCATATTGTTTTCTGGTTTGATCTGTGTTCTTTTCCTTATAGTGCTTTATGCCGGCAATTTGGTTTTTTGATCATAACTCCTCCTTGCTGATTTTAAAGGAATTCTCTACTTATCCACTAGAAGCCCAGGATCTTGGTCCTGAAGGGTAATATCAGAAAAAATTGCCCAATTTTGCGTGAGAAGTTTTGCCTTATTGTGCCGTTCTCTACATTGAATTATGATGCCCAGTCATTCAGCTTTAAGAGGTCCTTATACTTTTTCCACTGCTGGTCTTCAACATCCCAACCCTGAACAACCCAGTATTCTCAGTAAACTATGCCACTCCACCACCCACACTTCCACACCCACCGCTTCACAGCATTTTGAGAATATGTTAAACAGCATGAGTTCCAGCAGGGTCCCTGTAGGACTCCACTGGTGACCTCCCTCCACTGTAAAAAATTGGCCATTTACTCTCACCCTTTCTTGCAATCATTTAATAAATTGTTTATTCATGCAACAACTTCTTATCCCACACCCATTTAGATACTTTAGGAAATTTTGCAGAAGAACCTTGCTGAATGACATTTGGAAATCCATATAGACTGTATCAGACAGATCTCTTTCATCCACATGAATGAAGTACGCAGTTCTTAAAGTGTAAATAATCTGACCTATTTTCTAGTCACCTACATTAGGATAAAAAGAAGCTACCTTTGGAGTGCTTATTCACTCCATTGACTTGAGAGGGACTCTACACATACAGCCACTGGCTTCAGTGAGCTTTCCACTATAGACCACTGGTATCCTGCCTGTATGTACAAAATGTATGAGGAAATATGTCTACAACTTCCTGGCCCACAGATTGTTTATCCCATAGAATCCCATAGTTGCTGTCCCATAGAATTAACTTCTTCTCTCTTAGACCAGTTTTCTGAAATAGTTCTTGCTCCAGGACCAGTTTTCTGAAATAGGTCTTGCTCCAGATTCAATCCATTTGTTCCATTTTTTTGGTAATTTTTCTGATGCTATGCATTAATTTCCCTTGAATGCTTACCATAAAGGAGAATTCCAAGGAAGTGTTGTGGTTTAACCTGATCCTCAACCGTGTCCCGCGCAGCCACTCACTCCCTACCCCACTCCAGTGAGATGGGGGAGAGAATAGGAAGGGTGTAGCAAAAAATCCCGGGTTGAGATAAAGACAGGTTAATAGATAAAGTAAAACTGGATGTGCAAGAAAAACAAAACAAGAAATTCTTTTCTCACTTCCCATAGGCAGGCAGGTGTTCAGCCAGGAAAGCTGGGCTTTCCAGGAAAGCAGGGCTCTATCACTTGGGAAGACAGAATCATAGAATATTCTGAGTTGGAAGGGACTCTCAAAGATCACTGAGTCCAGCTCTTAAGTGAATGGCCCATATAGGGATCAAAGTCACAACCTTGGTGTTATTAGCACCGGGCTCTAACCAACACCATCATCACTCCTTCCTCCTTGTTCTCCCAAATTTATATACTGAGCATGGCACCGTATGGTCTCGAATGTCCCTTTAGTCAGTGTGGTCAGCTGTTCTAGCTGTGTCCCCTCCCAAACTCTTGAGCACCTCCAGCCTCCTCTCTGGGGTGTTGCAAGAAGCAGAAAAGACCTTGGCTGTGTGAAAGTGCTGCTCAGCAGTAACTAAAACATCTCTCTATTATCAACACTGGATTCAGCACAAATCTAAAACAGCCCCATACTCTGAAGCCCTTTACTATGAAGAAAATGAACTCTACCCCAGCCAAAACCAGCACAGGATAACAGGGAAAACTACTAGAGAGATGTTAATAGGACTTTTAAAGGCTGAATTCACTCGTCTGTTCACATCCATACACCTGGGCACAGAAGAAGCAGGATCCCAAGACACTTCCTTTATGCCCTCAAGGGTTCCCATCTGGCAACTTGTCATACAATGCTGTCTGAACACATGCACTTTCCATTACTTAATGTTTATTTTCAAAACTGCTTGGTTTTACACTGTGTTTTTGGTTTCTTTAGCTCGTGTTTTTTTGCATAAACTAATTTTCTTTCAGATTGACCATTTTACACAAATGAAAAGGTACAGATTCACATGTTCAATTTCTAGCTTAAATATTTCATCTGCTCATAAAAATTGAGAGAAATATTGATATATTTGTCAGATATCCTTATTGTAATGGAGAAATAACCATTTACTTAATTCATCATATTACTCTAACAGCCTACTACAGACAATTTGACCTTATGAATATGTTTTCTGTAGATGATTGAGAGTTTATTTATTCAAAGGTTTCAAACCATTGTTAGAATTAACCCAATCAGTTTTCCTTTATGTTAAAGATATTAATTATTAGAACTCAGACAGATGTATTTTCTCTGTCTGTTTCATCTTAGCATAGTAATCGACATTTATGTAACAGTTTGGTTGGCTGCATTTCTACTGATAAAGAGTTAGTGTGGGACAGCTTCTTCCCCCTTCTGGTCCACTCTCTCTAGTGTTTTTGTTTTCGTAGGAGTGCCTGCTTATTTTTATTTTCTTTTCGTTAATCTGCTGAGTTTATTACTTAATATGATTAATTCTGAAATATTTTCTTCTGTTTCCCAGATCATATAGTAGCACCTATTTCAAAAGCTTACTGGCAGTTTGTGATTAGAAAATTTTAGTCTGAATGAGCTTAAAGTCTTACACATTATTCTTAGGCAACCACTACAGCTGTCTTTCTTGATTTAGACTAAACGCCTATAATTCTACAGCTAATTAAATTAAATCTTTGAATGCCCTATCTCTAGACTTAACTATCAGACCACTTTAGAAATATGAATATTTTAGGGGGTTAAAATTAGATGATTTATAGTAATGTATCTAGGGATTTTATTATGCCTCCTTTGAAATACATAACATTATTTAATTCCAGATTAATATGTCTAGCAGCAAGTCCCTCAGTATTTCTGACTTATTCTTCATAAGCCCTTGTTCTGCCATCTGGCTACTGTTGTTTCTGCCCATGCTTCCAGACCAGACCCATGAAATGTCACTTGCCTTTGGCCTCAGCCCTGCTCTCTTTCATAGTGGTATTTGTCCCTCTCATGTTGACATTGAAGTGTTGAGCTTCTCTTCCACTTTTGAGCCTCAGCAATGGCTGTGGAGGCCAGGTCTTCTACTGAGGCCTGCCTGGCATGGGGGTCTCTTTGCTGGAATAGCCATCGGTGCAGGCCACTAGCATCCATCAGAAGGACCCTTTCTTTGTCAGGGTCATCCCTGTGGTCACCACCTGGGGTACCTGTCACTTTCTTCCGTTTCCCACACGCACAGGACGTGATGAAAAGTGCCACCACATTGCCCCAGCCTAGGAAGGTGGCTCCCCAGAGTAGGAACAGCTGCCACTAATGAAAGGGTCACATGCGGATAGATGTGTACAAACACAGCTCATCGCATCCAATTTCTCCTTTTTGGCAAAGCAGGCAAAGGCTAGAAGACACGGAGGCTGGTTGGGGCCATGTGTGTCATGGCAGAAGTGGAGTCCTGGAAAGATGTACTTATTTCTTCTCTGTTCTGCAGGAAGCATATGGCAGAGTGGGGAGATAAACCCAGATCTCCCAAATGCCCAAGAGTGCCTTAGCTGTAAGACTGAACATCTCCACTGTGGTGATGAACTGCTTTTCAGATGAGTTGTAAAGCAGTTAGCTTGCTCCTCTGCAGTCATTAAAGATCCCAAGATTGCTATTCATGAGCTTCCAGTAGTGTTACTTAACGGAGTATCCTGGCTGCAGTCCAGCCTGGCTTACTGTAGACCACATCTCTAGACTTCTGTCATTTCAGCTTAACGTAAATCATCTCACTCAGCACTGTTGATGTTGCTTAAGAGTTACAAAGGCTTGTTCCATAGCCCCTGTAAAGCCATGAAGTGAAGTAATGCTTTTATATAGATGCTGTATGCAAGTTACAGTCTGTCTGCATTTCCTGCATTTCATTTCATTGTTTTCACTATCATTATTGTTGTAATGCATGCTCATACATAATGGCATGGACTAAGGAAATCTGTGAAATGACAGTCTTTTGCCCTGGACTTGAAACTGATTATATACACAGATGTCAAGGTCATGTTTCAATAACATGTATTTTGGAAAGTCTGCATGTGGACAGAAAGGGATGGATAATTGTGATTGTTTTTCTGACTCTCAGGCAGAGTCCTCACAAATTTCTGAGCACCTCTTGAGAATTTTTTCTTCAAGTTCATATTAAAGCAGCCATAAGGTCTGAATTAATATCTCCTTTCTGCTCGATGCTCCTCTCCAGACAAGCCAAACCAATGTTAATGAAACGCTGCAGATGTAATCCTGGTGCAGTCATATCCAGTAGTTCTGTTATGCAGTTTCCTAGCTTTGACTGGCCAGTCTAATCACAAGACAAAGTTCTACATGGTCAATGGCCTTCACTTTTCTATTCTTTGCTACTGAGGCGAGGTTGTGTTTTCAACACTACTCTTCCTTAGGGAGATAGTGCAGGAAACAAAACCCAGCACAGGTTACAGCCTCCTTGCCTGCAGCCCACACCAGGCACACCTCAGGCCAGCATTGGCCACTTGACTGCAACATGCAGTCCAACCCCAGAACTTGTTACATGCTTTACTTTTGCTTGTAGCTTTGTTTTTAAAGTACATCATGGTCATTTTATGGAAGTATTTACTCCATCTGACTGTTTTATGTACTCTGCTCTTAAGCACCAGGAAGATATTCATCAGCCCTCTTCAGAAGCTTTGCCTGTATTCCATGCAGAGACTTTTGCCTTCCTCTGCTTAAAATAGTATTCGGGTTCAACTTGAGTTTCCTCCATGGATTTTTTTTCCCATTCTATTTTTATGTACTGATTTCAAAGCCAGGATAGTTCTTTTTCAGATACGCAAAAAATTCTCAAAGCACAAGAACATCAGTAGACTTCAGTTGCTTGCCTTCTTTTCAGTAAGACTGTATAGTATGTCAACACCAGCTTTAGCTGTAAGGCCCTTGGTATGGTGAGCTGGTTTAGATTATCTAATTTTATTGCCTTCATTCATCATTCATAATCCATTATACCATAGGATATGTATGATATGACTGCAATAACATCTCAGATTCGATTAGAATGTTAATTTTTTTTCTCAGAGTTATTCCTTTCCTGGGACAAAGATTTGGAAACTTTTCTGCATAAGAAGTGGTTAGTTATTTTTTTTTCTCTTTATCCTATTCCAAATGTATTTCTTACATTAGCTAGAAGTGGGAATTAATATTTGAGACCTCTCAATAGGTCTTTTAACTTTCTAAAACTCAGACAAAGGTGCCATGACATTGTCAGTTTGCCTTTTTGTTATACATCTTCAAAAAATTCCTAAAAATATCCATTTCTGTCAAATGAAATCCAGCATTTGTTATATATATTCACAGAAATGTACTCTAGAAATTGCAATATATAACCAACTTGAGAAAATTAAGTTGATCAGTACTACAGCTAGATTATCAAAGCTTGACTTAAAAAAAAGTCACTAAAAAGAAAGACCCAGAAAACCAAAACGTAAATTCTGCTTGTCACGTTCCTGTGTTATTGGCAGATGCCCCAGGCAACTCTGCTTTCTCTGTCTCAGATGATAGTGAAATTATTACCCTAGAGCATGGTGTCTGAAGAGCTCTCAGGGCTTGGGAAAACTCCAGGGCAGCAGACAGGTTTAATAGGGATGTGGGATGACTAGGGCAAGGATTTCCGAATCTCACCAGCTGCAGTTCTCTTTTATTGGAAACCTGAACACTTGGGTGCATGTCTCAGTTTCAGTACTTTCTCCAAGTGGCTGAAGAGGGTCGCGAGCAGTTCAGGGCCGCTGGCACAACCAGCTCTGTCTGTCCTTTTGTGCCGTTTGTCCTCTCAGCAGAACAAGCCACGCTAAAAGCCAGGGATGAGCATGGCCCCTTGTGCTGAGTAATGGGAAAGATTTAACACCACATTTCTTCCATCCATTCTTTTTCCTCTGTCCTTCCAGAGAATATGGTTCTGCTTTCTTCAATCCATATCCAGTAATTTGTGATGACACTGGATACCACAGTGCAGGGGAGCGAGCGTGACCCTACCGCAGGACTCTGGCTCCTGCCTAGCAACAGCATCCACCGGCGTGCTGGTCGTGTGCTCTTCCTCCCCTTGCTGGAAGAACAAATGCTAATATTCTTCACATGTGACTCCAGAAACTGAATAATAGGAGCTGACCTGACCATAAGTGCCAGGATCACAAAGTCTCAGGAGTTTAGTGGCTAGAATAATGCATCATTACGCTGCTGAACCAAAATCCTTGCTTGCTGTTTGCAGCCACATTAAATATGAATAAGAGAACTAAACAAACCACTGAAAAATAGTCTAATTAAATTGTGCAGTGAGATAGGCCCATGGCTTTTAGTGCTTTTAATTCCCTATGAAATAAAAATAAAAGCATATTCTGCTTCCTTCTTTTTTGTGACATTTGTTCCCACACAGAAAGGCTAAAAGCAGCTGGTGTTGGCTTGCTGTTAACAAAGGATTTTGCCTGTGAATTTGCCTGTGAATGACTTTTGCAGGGTTAAGCAAAGCATCTGCAGGACCAAAACAAGACTTAAAGCAGCAGTGGGTATAATCAAACTTCATTTGTGTGCCCACTGGTCTCTGCGGCAGAATGATCCCTGCTGCCTGAAGAGGTCCTTTGCTCTCTGGCCTAGAAAAGGAGGGGAGTCAGGGGCACAGAAGACACAGCAAGGCACAGCACAGCATGCTGCCACCTTGCCAGCTCGTCTTCTCCATCCAGGCTGAAGACTATGCTCAGCTGTAAGCACATCCTTTGGGAGTCAGCATTACTACTCACAGGCTGAAAGATAAGTGGGTGCCTGAGTGCTGTGTAAGCCAAGGTCTAATTGGGAAATCTTGTATTTCTTCCATACAAAGCATTTCCTTTACATGTTTTACAAAAGTCAAAAGTGAAACACTCCATAAGCAGCACTTACAGTCTTTTTCTTTTCGGTGCTCCCTCTCACTTGAAGGATCCGTAAAATAACTTTCTTTAGCTCTCGTCATCCGCACTTGCTCCTAAAGGAGAAGTACCTATTAAATTTTTTATGATGTGTAAACAAGTACATTTCCTTTAAAAATGGCAGTGTTTTCACAAACAATGCCCCAGTCCCTGGATTTAGCTCTAGAGAGGTATTTCATAGAAAACACCTTCCAGTCACTCTGCTTCTGATTACAGTGGCAGATCTGAAATATGGCCACTTGCCACATAGGCCTCCAAGCACTTGTAATATCCCCCTTCTCCCAAATCAAATGCATTTGAATTTCTTTGCCTCATAGATTCCAGGAGCTTTTTTTGGGGTGAGAAAAAACATGTATTCTGGAAAATGAGCAGCTGAATATTTCCCTCTGGATTCGGGTTGATAAATATTAAAGGATGGCAGCAGTTCTTATTTGCAGAGAAGAAAAAAGACACTACTCCAATCTCCTGAGCCATATTGGAAAGTTTATTTTATTTAGCAAAGATGAAAATTGCACTGGAGACGTCAACACTTTGATAGCTCTCAAGCATTTTGGCACCCTCTGATCACAGGAGCTGAAACAAGAGAGACTGCCCCATTGCTGTGCTCGCTGCCTGTCCTAACAGGTGTATCAGGGAACCTTTGCCAAAAAGGCGGAGAATGGTGCATTTCTGATGAGCCAGTGGATGCCATTTGGCCAGAAAAGGATGATAATAATACGTAAAAACACAAGCAAAACATAACCTTGTGTGAATCTCTGAATGCTGTCTTTTTCCTGCAGTCTGCAGCCTCTAAAAGATATAAGAATTAGGCAATATATTTTAAAACACAGCAACAACCATTTTTTAGAAAAGAACACAGTCTAGGACCTGCCACTCAGTAATCACATAATTTGAAATTATCCATGAACGCCCAAACCAAATCCCTCTTCTGGTCTTTAATCAAAATACACAATATTTTGAAATTCTCTAGTGACAGCGTTTCTAAAAATAGACTACTTAGGCTATCAGCACGGAATATTATGCTAACCTTTTCAACTGTTTGCAAATGACAAAATTGTTCCCATTGTAATTAATGGCATTGCATTGAGGAATATCAGGGAAACATACCTAAAGGCTCTGACTATAATTTTGTTACTAATATATTCCCCTGGTCTGCCTTTGAACCCTGTCATTCCTTGCCTTGCAGCTGTGTTTAATGAGTGGTGAGATTATTCAAATGAGCCCACAGCAGAACATTGTTTTCTTAGCTCCTAGATCTTGAGAAGACATCTCCTGCCACAGTCGGTAGGTAAAATCTACATCACAACCTTTGCATGGAATTCAGTGTTATGCTTACGGGTTTGTAAGTACCTCTGTACCCTATAAATATAATTGTGCTTGGTTGTGATGGAGCTGATCCCTACTTACAGCAGCTGCCAATGAGCCAGCAATAAAACAAAGGGAGAAACAGCTCAGCCTGTCACTGATAAGTGAGAAGCCAAATGTGACTGTGCTTATGCCATGGCATACAGGCTTCTGCAAGTACATTGCAAAAAGAGTTTGCAGGACGCTCAGATGGAGCAGATTGGTATATAGGAGATTGTCGCCATCTGTTATTTCCCATTCTTAACCACTGGGTTTTGTCCCTGAGAGAGAAAAGTGAGACAGAAAGAAATTCAATTCTGTCCGAAGATAGATTGTGAGAGACGTTTTCCAGCATGGAACAAAATTAATAAGGTCCAATTTGAAACTGATAAATAGTCAATTCAGTATGGTGGGATTAAGGATTTTTCCTAAGGAATTTACAAAGAGATAAGCATCTCATGAATAAATAAATTCAGCTGCATTGCACAACATATTTATTGATTCACAAGCCATTTGTTTGAGAGTTTGCCCCTGAGGAGCAGAAGGTACCCTATTATTATTGATAATATAAGAGTTACAGTTATATTCAGAAATGACGAACTGCATTTAAATGATATCTTGGGGTTAGAACAAGAACCCACCAAAGCCAGGAAATTCAAAGTTAAGTCTGACACTATGTCAGACTGCATAGTGTCAGGAAAAATGACAGTCGTGTCTTCGCATATCTTGGCTTCTGTGGTTTATATCTCAATTTTAATAGCAAAGAAGTGATATCATTTCCTTCTAAAATCATTTTTGTTTTACTTTATCATAAATAAAACAGAGCAGTGCAGGACTGAATATGGAAAGAGGCCACAGCAGTTCTGCTGAGGTAAGACATCTCTGTGATAGAAAAGACTCTTTACCACTTGTCTAAAGATGACCTACTTTCTAAATTGATTATTATTTATTAGTTGCATGTTTGCCTGGTTAAACAATTTACTGATAGCTTTCACAGGCAGATACAAGGACAAAATATCTGGTCAAGAAGCTTGTAGATAGGACAGGTAAACAGAAAAGCAAGGCTTGTATGGAGACTCAGCAAATTCATGTGAGTGTGGCTCTGAGTGGTGCTGGGACTTAGGGCTTTTTCAAAGACAGAAGATTCTTTTTCAGTTATCCCTTTTTCTAGCACCTTCTGGAGGAAAACACCTTGAAAATAACATCCATGTTATGTCACATCATCCTCTACAGTGAACAGTGGCTGCTGGTGCTCCTATGTCCAGTGTGCTGCTGCATCAAGTCAGGGCAGCTGAACAGGTTCACAGTGACTGTCTTCACCAGGGAGGACATCATACACTCGCTTGAAGGGCGTCTTGGGGGAGATCTTGCAAGAGACCTTTGATGTTTTCATACTCCACATCCTTGGAGGAACAGGAGGATCTCCTGTTTGTACAATAGCTATTGGTGCTGTATGTGTAATTTCCTCGCGGGTGGAAAACGTTTAACTAAAACCACGCTTTCATAGGTAGACAAAAAACCACATTTGTCTTTACTGTGTCCTGGGAGGCAATTCACAAAGCTTAAATTATTTTTGGTAGGTGTAAACTATGTTTCTAATCCTCTTTATTTGTGTTCTCTGAAGGGGTGTCCCAGGTTACACAAACTCTTACCCTTCTGTATGTCAACTCCTGGCTCCAAATGGGAAACCTAGAACTGTACATGGTGAATTTGTGGTATGTTGCAGAGGACAACACATCTGTTCATCAGTGGCAGGATTATATTTACAGATCTGTGTATTCATAGAAATTACACTCTAGGTTAGTTGGGAATGCATATGCTTTAAGAAGGGCAATTCAGGAATTCTGTACTATTTAACAGGCTGCCGTAAGAAGTGTTTGATAGGCTGTTTCTCACGTGTGTGACAAAACTGACAGCCTAGACCCTTTCTTTACCTATCTCAGTGTAGTAAAAGGTGTAAGATAGAAAAGATGTAAGGTAGATGCCCACGTGAGGATTCTCTGTTTGAACATGGGGCTTGATAATTATATTTCCATCAAAGGTATCCCAGGAGAGGTTTGTCTTCAAAAATAAATACAGTATACATATATATTTTGCCTACAGTGGGCAAATCACAGGTAGCAACTCTTCTGAGATATTTGTGCTGAAAAAAATCCATCATAGTAATAGATATTTCTAAGGGTTGAAAAAATAAAGCCGCAGATGTTATGGATTTCAGATGGATATTAATAGTTTGAACTTGGCTAAGTTCAAACTGGCAGAAATTCTCACAAAAGAAATCTAGTGCCAGTGAGATCTGTTTGATTTGTTTATTGGAAGCAGGGTGGAAGATTATATTCTTTGAGGGCAATTTTATAAATAATTCCTGTTCTCCTAGGTTTGGTCAGCATTTCATCACGTGACTAATAACTAAGCTCATAGAGAGGGCCTGCCTTTTTTTTTATCCCTGATACCCTTACAGCTGTAATCATGCATCTTGTCAGTTGTTATAAAGACAAATGTTCCCCATTGCTGTACTGTCAGCGCATTTCAGTACAAGCAGAACGGTAGCACAGCACACCTGTTAGATGTGTGGAATATACCATTTGTCTTGTCATAGCAGCAGAATCAGGTATACCTTGAGACGGCAGGGTCTTCGGTGCAGGAGAAATTTGGGTCGGCTCTTTGCACTGCTATTGACCATTCTGCTGCCATCTGTGCACTTCCATAAGGCTCTTTTAATAAGTTAGGAAATAGGGAATGAGTTTCTCTGGGAAACAGCTACTTTTAATATGCAGGAAAAACCCTTGCCTTTTTCTTTGAAATGCATCATAGAGAGAACCACTGAGCTATACATTCATTATTAAATACACATGGTGTGACTTGGAGGCAGAAGTTCATGATAGTGACCTTTCTTCCTTTTATTGTATTCAGCTTTTGAAGAAGCAGATGGGGTTTAGCTTAACTGTTAACATAAATTGCCATATGGAACAAAACACAGCTGATTATTATATTAACACCAATTTTAATATGTTTCATCATGTTATTGCAGCTTCAGTTGCCATGCTATTCTGTTCGGTATATTCATTCGAGAAATTTAATGTTGTATCTTACAAATTGAGATCCTATTACAAACATATGGTGTATAAATAGATTTTGCCACCTGGTGACTGTTAAAAATCTGTAAGGGAGAGACTGCCGTAGTGTTAACTCCTCCCTGCTGGAAGTCACTTTTCCAATTGCAGACATTTTAAAGAAACAGTGAGAGGTGAAAACTCTTGATTTGCTGCTGTGACAAAGGGTTAATTGTGCTAATTGCATTGTAATACCTGCTCAGTTTAAAGTGTTTCCCCGTTGTGATTGTCTTGGGAGTCAAATTGTTTTTAAATTGGTTTGTCACTTGAATGCATTTGGAACTTTGTGATTAGGGTTGTGGAAACGAAGATAATGTTTAAGTTACATAACAGTTCCTTCCATAATCAATCACTGTCTCATTTTAGATCTACCTAAGAAGGTTCCTGTACACATGAGAATACGCCGATTGAGGTAATGGATGAGGTAAGCTAGCTGCTTGCTGGCTGTGAACATTTGCATTTCTTTCCACCGGTGAGTGCTGTACAGGATATTTGTGGGCTTTCTGCTTTCTAGAGTCATACCCATGACCTCCATGAGTCATGGTACACCATGAAATGAGCAGATAAAAAAACCACCTCTCCTAAATCTCAAAAATGTTTGCTTAGTCGTGCTGCTCATCTGCTCTTACAAATAAAAAAATAAGGCAGCAGACCCTATTCATTGACCACTCAAGTCAACAGATGAACTTTTCTGGGCCGTGCACCGGGCCGTGGCATCTGGCGATCTGCAAGGGTGGAGGGGAGCATTGTTACTCATGGAAGCCTTTTCGGCTCTGACTGGCAGAAAGTACCTACAAATACGAGTCCTGTGGGCTTTTTCTTTGTTCATAGATTGGCAAAGGTATTGAAATGTATATATGAGCTAGTAAGAAAGGGATGAGGCTACTAGCAAGAATATCTAATTAATGGGTTGAGTTTTAAAGAAGTGGCTCCAATGGTAATTGGTGATCTCAGGAAAGGTAGCAGTACCTATGCTCTGTAACGACATAAGGACCATGAATGCTGAAGATAGATGGGTAGACATGATAGGAATACAGTTACTTCAACAGTTTTATAGGGGCCAAGTAAAGGGCAAATGATTCCCTGGGGACAAAACTGATAAAAGGCATCAGGGTAGATTGATGGAAAGAACAAGAAATGGGTTAGCTGAAATTTATTGCAGACCTGGGCAGTGTTTGCTGTGGATAGAGTGGAAATATGAAAGAGAATTGAGTGGCAGTAATAGCCAAAGTGGAAGCAGCTACTGGGGAAAGGAGACTGAAGAGGTGATTCAGATACTGAGTGGAGAAACATGTATATGTGGGAACTGGAGGCACAAAAGGCAGGAGTGGGAAGCAGAGACATGGGGGATCGGTGCCTGGGCGGGACATAGGTGAGAGCTTCAGGGTCATGTGGGGATAAGCAGTGAAGAAAGAAGCAAGAAAGAACAGGAACAGTGAGCATTGGGAGCAGGCTGTGGATATAGTGACAGGGACAGAGGCATGACGTGACAGCTATAGCACCCTTAGCATGCTGAGGACAAGGGGTAGGAAGTTTTCTCTTAGGCCTGTGTGCAGTTCCGATGTGATGGGGCCTTTGGCCATGGCTGTAGTGTGCCTAATAAAAAGTCTTTGCCTTAGGTACCAACTGCTGGAACTACAGGGATTGCCAGCAGCAAAACAAAATGCAATAGCAATACAGAGAAGGGAATTCTCTTCTCAGCACATCCTCAACTCACTGCACAGTCAGCCCACTTAAACAAGCTGTGCCAGACGACCAACAGGAGGACTATGGTAAAATTTCTGAAGCTTTTTGTATCTAAAGCAAGTATCAGAGGTGCTATCAGGTCTGGAAAGTGGATAAGACACAGAAGACTTCTCAGGCCATTCATTTGTCCCACTACAATGAATTTTGTCCGGTTACTGCATCACAGCACCTTCCGGTCACCCAAAGATCCCTGTTAGCCAGTGGTGTGTGTTCTTTGGGTTTCTTGGCTGTTAACCAACAACTGAAGGGAAAGTCTAAAGATCTGGTCATCACCAGAAATTCTATCGTAAGAATAATCAGTTCTCTCTCTGTTTTCACCTTTCTGTGGGCAAACTCTTATAATTTGACAGCTGCAGGTAGGAGCGTGTTTTTATTCATTCATTTTCTTACCTGTTCTGGACGTGGTTATTTTCCCTTGGCTAAGGTTTTGTTGAATTTAGGTGCAAGTTAATCCTGCAGCCCTCTGTTGTGGTACTTCTGCTATTTGTTTTTCCTGTAGAAATGCATAAATCACTATATTAATTGTTAGTGATGAAAATACTATCTGGCACACGAGATATCATGAAGATCACACAGAATTTTACAATCAAGACAAATTTTTGCCAGTGTTTTTCCTAGTATTTCTTGTCAGATTTAAATTGTATCTAACAAAATTTGTTAGTGAAACAGAAATGTACTGTATCAAGCTACAGTTATATGGCTTCTAAATGACTTTAAATCACACTGTATCCAATAATTACTAATGCTCCATTAAAGATCGGAAAGGCAATTTATTAGGAACTCCCAAAAGTCTTCTTTAAGCAATGCAATCTGTGTTTGGTTAAAAGTTTACACAAAATCAATACAAAATTATAGTAGCATAAATAGTTAAACAGTTCTCAGTTAACGCTATAGTTGAATCCATTCTGCTTTCCCGATTCAGAAAATGCAAGTTACAGAATGATAGCTGAGATCTTGGAGAAGGAAGATACAGATAATTTTGCTGTTCTGACTGCTGTGTGGAATGGAAGAGCATCAGTCTATTATTTTCCAGTTATGTCTTTGTAGTCTCTTCATCTGCTTGAGGAGTCTTAAAAGTTCCATGAAAATAATAGCAAGAGAAAGTTTTTACTAAATGCTAGTTCTCGCTAGTAAAATATTTTATATCATTCCATGGGAAGAAGTGATTCTAATTTTAATTAAGGTCCAAATCATCCCCTCTCTACACAAAAATAAGAACCGTTCAGCAGCAGGTTCTGAGGGAATAAGTGCTTTATTCGTTAAAATAAAACCAAAGACAAAAACAGCCCTCTAAACAAACCACGAGTGAAAAATAAACTAAGGAAAATTACTTTCATCTCCACCTACTCTGCCAATTTATTCACGAGGACATTTATTTACCTCTATCTAAAAGTCTTATAACCTTAGGAACAAAAAAAAAAAACTAACCCACCTGTCTGTTTTTCAGACTTGCAGGATAATTTCAGCTCTTTGATTATGAATTGAACATATATTCTTCTTACTGAACTAAAGTAATGGATTAGTCATAGCTGGTGACAAAAGTTGTTTTTGTTTACAAAGTGGCAGTGTTGGGTATATCTAAAGAAAGACTCCCAAAAGTCACATTTTTACCACAAGTAAATAGTCCAAATCTCAAGCTGGAAACATACGTATTACTTCCCTTTCTCTTCTTGGCAAATAACATAAAAGAAATCGTCTCTGAGCAGCAGTTTCAGAGCACCACAGTTAGGAGAGACATCATGATTACACAAGACAGAGCAGGGACAGAGGCAAATAGTCTGTTTATTCCCATTGTATTAGTCAAGAATAAAGGGAGGGTGTTTCGTACCTGATTTGGAAGTGCATAAGAAGCAAAATATTTACAAAGGATTTAATCAGTGTCCCATATCGCACGTATCCCATTTTTTTTCTCTAGCTTGGCCCCTGAAAGGCTCTTCTGTCTGGGCTTTGGGAAACACAGGCGAAACCCCTTCCATTCTTTAGGGCTTTTCATCCCACTCAAAAGCGAAGTGGCCTGACCTTGCTTCAGAGCAAGTGTCCATAACTGTCTTCATGTGCAGAATTTTTTTTTGCCCGTCAGTACTCTGACACCACAGACGTGTGTAATTTTATGTCAAGTGAAGGATATACTCTTTGCCAGAGATGTTGCTTCTCTGCTAAAACAGACTAAAAGCCGTAGTGTAATGAACTTGCTTGACTTACACAGATCTACCTTAGGAAGAAAGGTCTATATTTAGGATTTATGAAAAAATCAGCAGTCCTTCTCTACCTGAACATCCTATTTGCTTTAGACATAAAATCTAATTTCTTAATGAGAGTATCTTCATTAAGATGTGGATCTTATCAACCTGCAGTTAATGATAAAAGCAAATCTTATAAACAAGCAGAGTTTAAATAACACATTAGAGCTTATCACTGATGATATCTTTAATTATAGTAAAGCAAATTGTAAGATACTCTAATGGGAAATACAAATTACTTGTTAAAATTATTAACAGAGTTAATGTGCTTACATTTGTTTATGTGTACAGGAATCATTTCAAATATTTGACTGCAATGACAATATGTGTAAAGATCAATTAAAAGTCAGGAAGATGAGATATTGGATTTTCAGACCTTAATAGGATTTCATCTGCACTTGTTATATTATGTTATCCACTTATAATTGAGCTTCCATCATATCATAGAATCTGTCACTTCACCAATTTATATTTCTAACCTCTAACGAAACTTCTGTTTGCTAAGGAGAATTTTTGAGACCTGTGATCCCGCTGGAGCTGTTTGGTACAATCATTAATCTGCCCCACTCAGAGGCTGAGGTTCAGTCTATCGACCAAAACCCAAATGTGGAAGTGAAAATGCCTATGTAGCTGCCTAATTCACAAGCATCACTACCCACACAAGCTGATCTAATAAACCGCCTAGGTGCAATAAATGGCAGTTTTATGTGTAAAAACCCAGGTACATTGGTAACAAGAAAAATTGCCAGGAGTCTGCCCAATCTCTAGTTTATTAAATTTAGCAGAAAGAAAATAACCACCACAAATGCAGCAAAACTAGCTTTGTTTACTTGCCCACTGAGTCAGTCATTTCCTAGCTGAGGTTTTGTCCCTGGAATGGATCCATGACAATCCATCAACACCATTTTCAGGGTGGCACAGTGAAGGGGATCTCCTACAAGCAATGGCTGTGGCCCCACTGCATGCAGCCCTGCCTAACCTTTGCACTGGCAATCACTCCAGTGGAGGGATCTATTGGCATTTTGACCGGAGAGGTGTGAATGGGAGGATGAACACTTTTCATGTGTTTCATGAACTCATCCTCAAAAACAGTGTAAAGCCAGGGTCTTCCAGTGCTCTCAAGCTGAAGCTATTGTAAACAAAAGTGATTGCTTCAAACAAATATCCTTGTAATTTAGCTTATATGTTCTCCTTGTTTTAATGCAGTATTATGAGACAATAATTCATGCATAAAGTGGACCTCGGCCAAGGTATTTCTATAGAGAGCTAACATTTTAGCAGTACTTTATTGTAACAGCAAGCTTAACCTTGAAACCAACAGATGTTGCTTTGAAATGATGTGGTGAAAGGTAGTCTATAAAGCCCAGCTTACATGACAATGAAGAGAAAAACACCAGACACAGAGGATATTCCTTCAATGTTTGAAAGCATGCATCCATAATATGTTTTTTTGGCCAAACTACAAGTATTTTTAAAAACTTTTCAGAAAGCAAAAGTTTTAAAATATTTTCTGACATGAATCTGACCCTTATTTAAACTGTCCACTGCTAGAGATTGTCTCAATTGATTACACCTGGGACATTAAGCAATGTGCTAGAAAGATATCATGTTGCACTCTGTCTTCTCTGATATTACGTACAGTTGCTTAAAATAAAGAAATATTTCCAGAAAAAAAGTCAGAAGGGGGTAAAAAAAAAAAAAAAAAAGGAGAGAATATGAAAGAATATATGCCAGGTTCTCCAATGGTATGAGCTAGTATTGCTCCTAGCTTAGCCTCGGGTTTATTTACAGAGCCAAATACTGATGCTGAGTTGATTTTTAATGACGTGAGAAAAAGCTGAATAGAAATGGACTTGCAAAATAAGACAAAACACCTATGATTAAAACAACAGCTTGGAGGAGAACAAGTCTCACCCTATGGGTTGTCCCTCCTGACTGGAGAGCATTCCCTGTGGCAAACTGCTTGCCACCTGTATTGATCCTCTCCAGATGTACCTTATTTTAAACACTGAATATAGAGCAGAAACTGTTTATTTATGTATTTAGGCACCCAGAGCTGTGAGGAGCAGTTGTGTGCACATTCATTCCCTCACACCTACCAGTGCTCTGATTTACGCCTGCGCTGCGTGAAGTATTGGATTTCCCATTCCCAGGTGAGTGTCCTGAGCACCCCAGCTGATCTGGCGAGTCAAAGACCCATCCCCCAGTGATGTGTGTCCCTCACCAGGAGACAAGGTCAGGCATTGCCTGCTACCTCACCCAGAGTGTTCCCTGGCTGGGTGCCTGGGACAGGGATCCTTGTCCTGGCGATCACACTTTTGACATTTTGTTATCCCCCGTGCTGGTAGGCTTGGGCTGCTACCTTCTTGTCTGCTGCCTTTAGTGACCAACCCTGTCTCATCATGCCAGTTGGGACAGTTTTAGGTGCTGAACTTTCCTCAGACACCAAATGGGAGTTCATGTTTTAAGCACAGGGCTCTGATTTTCACCAGGCATTGAAAAAAACCTCCTCTATCCCTTTTGGTGGTTTTCCCTAATTGATTTAAATGCCTTGGACATACAAAATTCTCTATCTGCATCCATTTCCACAAAAGTGTGTTATTTGAAAATCTTCTAGCTATCATTTTTGTGCTGACATTTCCTATCTGGTGGACTGTTTTTCGGCCTAAGTTTCCTTTTAATAAAGCATTTTGAATGACGCTCTAGATTTTTAGAAAAAGAAAAAAAAACAAACTTCTCCACCCATTGCAGAATTAAGTTCTGGATGATACTGAAATACTCATCTCATGCAGCATGGAGTTCACTGAGACAATGCTCCTGCACTCCTCTGAATGCTAAAAATGATCATATGGTGGGGATTCAGGATCATGCAGAACTGATGTTGCAGGTGTAGGCATAAGTCAGAGTAGCCTCAGAATGTACAGATGGTTGAATTTTCAGAGGCTGATATTTGTAGTTTCTCCCTTAAAACCAAGGAACTGCTTTCATTATTTTATTTGCTCTCTTGTTACTACGGCAACATTTATATGAATAATTCATTCCATCTTCAACTTTATCTTAACAAAGTCAAAGACTGCATTCTTAATATCAAAGCAGGCCAAACTTTTTTCCTTCCACTTTTCCAGCTAAAATGGCATTATTATCCTTAGTATTATTATGCTTATAATTATGAGACAAGCATTATTCTTAGTTATTATTGGTCATGGCCTGAAATTATCAAGCATGCAGTCCTTTCCATGATGTTTGCACTTAGAGATTAATTTAGCCTATTCCTCTTGCTAATTGATCTGCCTAAGCCAAAACGTTTTTTTAAGAAAAATATTATGTGTGATATTAGCTTTTAAAACCCCTATTATTTCTCTGAGTTGTTTTCCTCTTGATGAGATTTTTTTAATTTAATGATGAAGGTGCGGTCATTGAAATGCCCAAATTTCACTTCGACTATGAAATACATCCCGTGTCTGCAGTGAGACTGCTGAGCGTGTCAGACAGCAGCTGCCTTTGATCACACCGAGTCAGCCGAGAGGGATGCTCTACAAAGCTCCAGGTACTGCAGGAAGCAGCACGGGCCTGGCTGGCAGTCAAAGGAAAAACAGCCGTGCACAGGAATTGCCCAGTCTGGCACAGGACTCGGCAGCACGGCACAGGGGCAAGAGGCTTAATGAAAAGCAGGAGATTACTCCCAGCGTCAGCTCGTGAGTGACCACCGTGGTGGGATGGCAACACAAAGATAGAAGATAGTTTGGTGGCACCAAACAGCAGTCTCAGATACCCAGCATCCTGGTTACCCCCTTGGGTTGTGCTTTGACAACATCCTATATTTTCCTTAGGTTTTAATTTACTGGCTGTTTTCACCAGAAAACTCAGAGGTTTGCTAGGATGGCCTTTGCCCACAGCTAATATATTTCAAGGCTACTCATACCTACAGTTGGAGGTGAAAGATAAGCTCTTCAGACTGCCCCCTGCAAAATATTTTTAGTGTTGAAGGGATGCAGAGATGATTTCCAGTGTCTCAAAAATTTTGTTCTAATTTACTAGACGTTTTAAAAGAAGCTATTTACTTGATGACTTTTCAGTCGATTTGCTTTTCATCCCATTTCCTCTGCATATAGTCTCATATTTATTGACTTAAAATCAGACAAAAAAAGATTATTTGTGAAACTTTCTGGGAGTTGCAAATGAGAAAGTCTGTCAATACTTTTCAGAATCTAGAAAAAAGCCACTTAGGGATATCTGACATTTCAAAAAATCAAAGGAACTTTTCTGCTCTGTTTTTAAAGATTTGGACAACAAAATGAAAAGAAAAACAGGAAAAAGTACTCCAGATTCTGAGCAAATACAAATTTTTTTTAATGACATTCTCAGTCAATTTCCTATGTAGTATGAATGATCAGCAAGCAGAGCTGTCTGATTCTTGTCATATTTATTAATGATGTACAATACTGGCATGGTATCCTGTGCAAATTATGAGTTGATTAGTTTTCAGCCACGTCAGCTCGTACTTTGATCCTGTCTAAATCGATATGCTAAGCAAGGAGAAAGTAAATCATTGCTTAGATGGGAAGCCTGTATCAATACCACATGCTTTCCTCTCAGCAAGGCAGAAGAGAAAAACATAGAGTTCATGTAGGCTGTTTCCTTTTCTTAATAGAGCTCAGCCAGAGCTGGCTCAGGTAACAGTGAGTGCTGTTAGTCTTTTCTGCGTAAGCATATATTAAAAATACCCCCAAGCTGCAGAAAATGGTGCTGGGCCTTTCGTAGGTCTGGGATGCATCAGTACCGAGTCCAGATGGCAGCAGAGACTCTGCTGCTGCAAATGCTCTGATTTAGCTGGGCTGCGAAGCCAAGGGTCTCCTCACCTTTGTGCACTGCAGGCAGCCTTGTCTTTAAGCCTCTGACTGCTAATCCTGATGGCTTCTCCAAATCTCAGTTTGTGACTGGTTTGTTCCTTGCAGCTCCTCCTGTATCCAAGCCCACAACTTCTTCAAATTAATGTGCATGACTGCATGCCATTAAGTAGTTGCAAGCTTTCACCCTCTACAGGTCATGTTTTATCAGCAGACAGGGCATTTCTGTTGCAGTTTGAGTTAGGCAACGTGTGTATGCACATCTGGGTGTGCATATGTCTGTGATGAAGTGCTGTGAGCAAGACAATCCTAACGTTGGGCAAAGATTCAAAAAACTGGTCTGTCTCCACTAGGTCAAAGCAACACTGTCCTTTAATACAGCATTATAAAACTGTAACACAGATAACTAGATTAAGAATCAGAACTTGAAACTAACTCCTATAATTCAATAGTTAGTTGAATTATAATACTGCGAAGGTACATATTGTCTTGTGACAGAAAACAGAAAGGATTTAATAGTTTCTTTTTAACAACTGCAACACATCCCACAATTTAACTCCTCTCATTATGGCTTTTATTTCAATGCACTGTACAATATTTTGCAGTGAGAGATCTGTATACCAGTGTGGATGGAATGGAGGGATGGCTTTACAAATAACTCATTCTGGCTGCATCCTGAAAATTATTCTGCAGGGAGGGAAGAAAAAGGGAGCAGTTGAGTTGCATGGGAAATGGTGGTACAGCATAATCTTTTAAAGCACCTTGTCGCAGAAGGACAGTTATAGGACCACACTGATTGCAAAACCCACTGCATTGTAGGAATGATGCAGGATATGCTAAGGCATTGCAAACAATGGGAAATTAAACTTTCCATTATTAGACAAATGGTTTTATTATTCCTTGTGGAAAACAAATGGGGTAGGAAAGGAAGGCAAAATAAAATACGTTGCATTCTCATTATCACATGAAACGGTTGTGTTTATTTCTCTTATTTTATGTGTTACAGTTTCAGAGTGCTGGTACTTTCTCTGCTCAGAGGACAAACCCAAAATGAATCTGATCATGCCTGACACCAAGCATAAAAGCCCTTGATATATTTCTTTGCTCTGTGGGGTGCCTACACTGAACAGCATTTTATTTTCAGTCATCCATTTTATACATGAGGCTCCAATTTGGTTAAGTTTTCTTACTCAAAAACCCATATAGGCATGGACTTTAATCAACTGGATTTAAAGTGGGCTTTAAAATAAGTCTTTAATAGTGTAGTCCTAGGGAGCAGTGTAAAGGGACTTAAGTATATACTTAAATGTATTCCTGAGCTAAAAATATAATTCACATGAGAAATCTCTGAGAAAACTGGTAAGCTCTCAGCTGCAGTTATGTCCCCTGTAAAATGGGAGTAATTGTACTGATAGCATAAGCCTTTCGGGAAATCCATGATATAATGTTGAAAACAGCTTGCATACAGCAGCCTCCCCAGGGACATGATTCCCTTTGCTGTCAGAGTGAAAGACGTGCTCCCGAGGTGCCGGCAGCATTGCGGATTGCACAGGGATATGAACACATAAGGGATAGGAGTGAGACACAGGGCGAGGGAGCCTGGCTTCAAGATGTGTCAGAAAGAAGGGGTATGAAATTTTGCCAGTGGTGGTCCTATGGCTGCCCTCCCTGACATTTTTAGCCACAACTGCTTTCCAAGCTTCATTATTAGAAGGTGCTACCACAGAAAGGTGGGAGAACAACTGACTTTATCTTTTGCTTGCTCCTTCCAGTGCCTTCCTGGTGAGGCTTGGCTTATTCCCTGGAATTGCTAGATGAACAAGTGCGAAAATAGAGAAGTTGTAACCACAAATCTCCTGCCCAGTAGGTACTTGGTATGTTACTGCCCCAAAATAACCTGTTTGAACCATCTCCTCTGCAGCAGCTGAGCAGGAAATCTCTCCTGGAGGGATTCAGTCTCCTGGTTCCTGAAAGTTGCATGCATCAGCAGGAACAGGCAGGGATGCAGTAGAGGTCAAAATCAGATGTTACATTGGCTGCCATCAAGTAGGGTGTTGCTTGCCTGGCAGCCACATAATCCATGAAGAAATTCATAGATTTAAAGTTTTGCTGACAAATCTTCTCTGAACTTCTAAATTTAAAGTTAAATCTTGGGTCTGAGTTCTGTGATTATTGTTAAGGAGCCAGTAAGTACTACAGATACTGTATTTCTCACAAAGAGGGTACATTTAGGTGCAGACACAATGTGTGAGGGATGTAAATGGGAGGCCTGTGGAATAGGCTAATTATAACCCTTCAGTATATGCATACAGAGACAGGAAAAATATTATGCCTTTTCCTGATGATTTCCACATAATTTCCCATTCTACTGTGACCATGTTGATCTCATCATTTATTCTCCAGTATTGTAAACAAGTCATAATATATTAGTGACAACAGTCACAAAGAGTTCATATAGCAGACTGGAATCCTGAGAAATAGGTTACACAGCATTGATCTCCCAGGAGGTCTTAAATAACAGTCTAAAATGTATGGGACGATGATCACTGAATTTGTTACTGCCATTTCAGCTTGATATTTTGCAATTTATAGTTTCTTGATAAATTGGAATTCATTCAGCTGGTTCATATTATGTGGGACTATGGAACTGTCTATGTTACACTGAAGGATTAAAGCGAGATGCAAATGACTTGAAGGAGCCTAATGACTTTGCTTAGCAAATTAATGTAGATCTGAAATAATCTCTGCCCCATTAGATGGAATAAGAAGCTACAAAACATCAACATGCAGACAATGCATTAGTTCAGGGTGCCTCCCCACTCCAAGAGGGCATTCCAGCCCCTAGTTTCAGGATTCTCCACTTAAGTGTTTGAAACTATTGCCTCAGGCTGCAACTTGTATTTGTAAAACAAGGTTTCAGGTTGGTGATATATTATTTTCCAGACACATTTTTAACAGTGCAGAAGGGGATGGGGGTTGAAAATCAAGTTTCCATTCAATTTGTAATGCACTGGGAATATAAAAAGGAATATTTGCAGTTTGAAATGTACTTTCTCCCTCCTAATTAGTTTCGGGATGTTGGTAGCAATCTGATTTTTCTGTTAAAGAATTCCACTGGTACAAGCAGACATACCATGAAAATATTTTGGAAGGTTATGCTTTTCAAGCTAACGTCTTTGAGACCCTTAAGATTGAAAAGGGATTGGTACTTTGAGAAAAGTTTGTTAAAAGCATAAGAATTGAAAGAGTCATTTTCCTTAAAAATCAATCTACAACACATGAGTGATAATTTTCGTTCAATGGGAAGTACTTATGGCTTTCACGTGTTCAATACAGAAGCTTTTGCAGATTGTAACTGGTGCTCTGCCACTATCAAGGGATGCAGAGTTCCACGCTGCAGAAAGGATTAAGTCCCTGATCCATGCTATGTAAGGGACCCCAACGCTCAACATGGCAGGACTGACTTTTAGACATCTCTTTCTGGCCATTTTGGGGATATTCTGCTGCTGGAGGAACTGACTATCACCATTATTTTTTTTATCCTCCTTAGCTCAGCCACTGCACTGAAAATCCATTTGACTGTTTTCCCAGAGAAATCACGTGGACTAAACCCACCCAGCAGCTGGAAAGCTGTTTCCCATCATTTGCAGCAGAGCATTATTTTGCATAGATTTTTCTGCTGGGTTATTTTAATTCAGATCATTTCAGCAATCTGTTTTACAGCCTCACTGCACGAAGGAAGGTGCCAGGACAGACCTGGAGCAGGGCTGGGAAGGCTGTTTACCCTCCTGGGAGCAGAGGCTTGCTGCCTTCAGACCATGGTACTTGACTAGAACTAAGCTGAAGTAACCTCGCTTCCCCAAACTGAATGCCAGATCCTTTTGTTCTACAGGTCTGGTCCCACGACTGAATTTAGTAGTTGCAGCTTTAGCCAACGGAAAGTTTTGTCTGCATTTATTGAGAAAATGGAGGAAAATGCTGGAAAATTGTAGTCTTCTCACAGCATGCGCTATGCCACTCAGTCAAAGTATTCAGCTGGTCTTGCCATGATGCTACTGCAGAATTAGGGTATTGCTAGAGAAAGAAATCTACCCAAGAAGCTCTAATGGATTAAATGCAATGTCTTTGGCAACTGTTTTTCTCATTTTGATATGTAGTTGCTAGAAAATTCTCTTCCATGTTTCTTTAATGATTCCTTTGCTTTCCTGCAGTCTCTTTATGGGATGCTGCATTCTTGGCTAGCATCACCCACAGAGAGGATACAGGATTTGGGACAGAAGTAAAAAAAATGCAGAGCTGGCAGGACTCCCAACTGAAGTGGAAGTTGAGGTCAAGGTCATTTCCCCTTTTCCTATTTCATCCTCTTCCCAGCACAAAAGAGGTCACTCCCCCTTCATCTTCTCCATATAATTCACGTATCTGTAGGCTTTAATCTTACCACCCTCCAGCTGACTCTCTTCCAGACTGAGGAATTCTCATATATTCTTCTCTTCTTGAAAGGATGCCATAGCCTGGCTCTCTGTTTTCTTCTTCCTCCTTGTGTTAGCCAGTTCTCTCACATCACTTCTGAGGTGACTAAAATCACACGCGGTCATGAAAACGTGTGTAAGTGACATAAGGTCTTTTCCGTGTTGCTCCAGTAACTTTTCTGATAACTCTGAATATCTGATTTTCCCTTCTTGCTCATCATTGCGTTGAGGTGCCTACAAATCCAGTATTTCTTTCTAACAATTGCTAAATTAGAGCTCATCCCTGTAGAGGTATAGTTTGGATATTTTACAGACACATACTCTGCTTCATATTTATTACCATAGGATGTCATTTGTCATTTTATCACTCAGACACATAATAGTAGTAGATCCTTCTGAAATTATTTGCAGTCAACTGTAATCTGCAAATATGGTTGCCTCATTCCCATCTACAGCTCAGTTCTAAATACACTGTGAAGCACAGATGCATCTGGAATCTCATAGTAACATTCCTGCACTGTGAAAACTGGGCATTTATACTTATCTTGTAGTACTTTTTTTCCTAGCATTAACTTTACATTTCCGTCTTGGATAATCACTTGTAAAAATTTAAACAATTTGATTATATCTTCTTGAGTCCAGTTTGAAAGTCTGAGTCTGGGGCTTCTAAGTTTTGTTGTTTTTTTTTTTTTAAATTCACTCTTTGGGATTTCTGGGATTTTTTTCTTGTTTAAAGTTCTGATACCTGTTTGGGATTTCTTGATGATTTCTGCAAAGCATCGTTTTCATAGAGAAACAATAGAAAGTGTTTTTTTGATTTCTGCAGTACAATGCATAGGTATAGTTTTATTTTGTTTTCTAATCTGATCATAAATATTATAGATAGCTCCCTGACCTGAAAAAATCACAGAGCCTCTTTTTTGTAGTTTCTTCTAGGTCTAATAAGGATTGACCTTATTAACCTTCCAGTGGCATCACTGGTAATGCTTTCTTCCGCGTAGCTGCTTATCTTTGCAAACCTTGCGGGAGATTAAAAACCTCCCTTTTTTATTTTTCTCCTTGTTTACTTTGGTTAAAACTGGGTTCAATAGTTGTATGCCAAAGACAGACACACAGACACGTGCACGCAGTGTGACAGCACGAACCCTTTCCACAGGCAACTGGCCTAAAGCAAACTAGAGAGATGTACTACGAATTCTCCTGGAGTCTGGTATGTGCACTCCATTGCCATGAATCTGAGTCTTTGTAGTCTTTGTCAGAAATCTGACATCTCCAGGCATGCATAATGCATACTTAAGAAAAACACGTTGCTATATATATAGGTATATAACAACAGTGATACATTAATTGTTTTGTGAGCTTCTGAAAGTATTACTCTACTGTCAACTAATGTTGAATGGAATAATGTGAGTTTAAGCAAAAGCAGTTTCCATGGTTACTCTGGAGGTATTCTAAATATAGCAGATGATGTAATCGGTTACAGGGACTAGATACAAGATTGCTGTGTATTTCAGCAAGAAGTTTCTTCTCTGGAGATACCTGTGAGAAAGTGTCTATATTACTTGAGGACATTATTTTTCAAATTATTTCTGTTGTCCCATGATTTTCTGCTCCTCAGAGCCTTTCCATTTTTCCATTTACAGGCTGGTAGCTTCTTTATAGTTATTATAAATCAGATACATCAGATTGCTTTAATGTTTTTACAGAATTTTTAACAGCAAAGGTAAAATTCCATAAAACAGTTTCCACATCTGGCCAGAGAAGGATTGTAGTTTTTTCAATGTCTTCTACCCCATATATTAACACCCTGTTATCAGCATCTGTCATATCTGTCTATCCATCTTATCTCTGTATATGCCCATCTATCTTTGCTACCATTGCTGTCATGTTTCCAGTGCCCTCTGATCTGATTTTATCCAGACAGAAAAGAATGGCTTAATGACCCAAACACATCTCGTTTTCCAAGATGTGTAATAGAACACTCCCCTTCTTCACCCCCAGAAGAGCAATTATTTCCCAGTGGAACAAATTTCACTCCATGAAATTTGGACTAACTACTTAGCATGCAATACTCAAGAATGAGTAAATAGGTAGGACGAAGATTTGTTATCACCAAGGGGGTAAGAGAGGGCAGAAGAAAATATTCAGGGAATTTATTCACAGCTGGTTGCCCAGCTTTCCTTTGTGTCACCTTTCTGGCCCTACTGAATCCTGAAATTCTGATTTTTCTCTGAGTTCATAATAAGAGCTAGTCACTTCCTACAGTCAGTGCAGTTTTCTTCCACAGTAATATATCTAACTTCAGTCATTCCTGTTTTAATTAAAGATTCCTTTCCGTTCCCACCATTTCTTTTACTGTTCTACTTAATTTCAAACTTAATTCATTTTTAAAATGACACAGTCCATTTCAGGAGTGCTGGGGCAGGGGGAGGAAAGGTAAGTTGATAAACCAGGAAAAAAAATAGCAAGTTAGATTAACTGAAAAACAAAAGGTCTTCTCAGAAAGCACTGCTATATTCCGAGTCAGGGTTGCTTTGTTTATTAATAGCAACTGGTCAACAACTACTTGTCTTCTCATAGCAGTATCGCAAACACGCTACATTTCCAGTATCAGCAGAAAGAGCATTCCTGTTTTCCAAAGGCAAAGAATGCCAACGATTGTAAGATGCTGCATTAACAGCTAGAGGCTAAAAATCATGCATCCTACTGCATTTTCACCCCTTTCAATAAAACTGTTATTAATCTTAGTTCCTAAACAATTTTTTTTTGTGGTGCAGATAGCCTGAAGATGAAGATGTGACAGTGACGGAAGACTGCAATAAAGGGCAGCTGAAACTTTTTGGGGACATGCTTCTACTTTCACAAGGCAAAGGACAGTGGCAGCATTCAATGAACGGAAATTAATTTTATTTTCTGAATATGAAAGTTCATTGAATTATAGAAATTATGGACCAAAAAATATATACTGGGTCATCTTTTTCACACTGGAAACAGTGGCAGCTTTGTCCATGGCTTTTAAGGTACTTTCTGAGTCTAGGTTTAAGGTCTCAGTAGACAGGGCTTAATGGCTTACTGTGAAAAGCTGTTCTATATATTATAAAAGCTTGGCATTACATTTAGCTGTGGATGTATCATTCCTGAAAATGTGATCCTACTACTGCTCCTGCTCTTACCTATGACACCTCTTTAATTAACTCCTTTCCATCCTTAGGGTCCAGGGGTTTCTGGTACTTGTGGGTGGTTCATGTATCCTCATACTAATACTTGTCACTTGGCAAACCTTGTCATCTTTAGGTTTTGTACCTTTCCATATCAGTCAGACTTTCTGATTGTCAATCAACATTTCTTAGCAAATGACTCTTCTTCCAGATAGGTTATTGATGCAGTTGAGTAAGACTTTACCTGAGAATGAAATTGTTACTGCAGAGTTAGCCATGTTGAAGGCTGCAGCTTGTGCTGTACTCCTGAGTGGAAGTTGACAGTAGTAGATTGGAATGGAATGAAAGGTTAAAAGTATGAGTATGGTAAATGTCAATTAAACAGGCTTGCTGGGTGAAATCCTAGTCCCACTGAAGTCAAACTGCAACTGACCATAATGTCTCTTTGCATCTGTAATCCAAGTGAAGTTGCCCCTGAAGATTGTCTTTTCAACAAAGGTGTTTAATCATGTCCAAATAAAGGCCGGTAGGTGGGCACTTGATTTCCAATTATCACTTTCGAAAACAATAATCCCTTTTTTCTTTCGCGTATTCTTTTGAAGGTCCTGTGATTCTGCTTCTCTGTAAGCATCAAACTGCATGATTTGGCACCCTGGAGGGAGGGGAAGATGAACACGATAAATGGAGAACTGTCAAAGGCAGCCTTCTCCAATGGAACGGTACTCCTCCAGCAGTCATGAATCTGCCCTAGAAAACTCCCAATTCAAACCACCAAGCCTCCACATCTTTCCTTCCCCTCTGAGGCCTTTTTGCACCTGTACTTGCATCAGTTCAGTAGTTTACATGGTTGAACTCCAGAGGGATGCACAAAATACCTGTAATTTTTATCCTTTGCAGTGGGATTTTTTTTCCAGTTTTACCTACCAGGCAAAATTAACAACTCCAGGGTAGGTTAACTCAGTTAGTTCTCTTACAGTCTTTGTGCTTGATTCAAAACCAGTGGGAGTCATTTAGTGACTTGTAACCTAAGAGTGATTTCTCTAAAACTTACCTATGGCTCCCACATGTGGAGTTTTGCCACTCCTTCTAGCAGGGTAATCGTGCACCCTCCTGTGTGCCAGTTGGGTGAATTGTGCTCTCATTATGGAGTCTGTGTAGAGAAGGCAATCAAAGTCTTTGTGCAAATCTATTCTAGAAGATGGCCCAAGAATCCTCTGAAAGGACTGGCCATAGGAGAATTAAATGGGAATGAAACTGGGTACCTGGCTCTTTCTGACCAGCCAGCACATTTGTACAACAGTCAGCAAGAAGTTTGGGAACATATTATCAGCCTTGGAAAAGAACTGGTAAGGAGAATCATCCTTCCTATCCAATCTTTCAATGTTTCAGAGGCTCAGGACAAGGTGAGAAAAACACGATTTAGGCAGCAAGTTTATCACCTTTCTTGATCATCACTAAGCAATCCAGGAATGGCTTTAAAGTATAGGTCAGCCATTCTCCTTCATTAATTTTAGCCAATTTGAGGTGTGCTGCATACGCTCTTCAGGCGTCATGCCAACCTGTTGTCAGTATCCCATTTTTCTCTGCACACAGGAGCTATCAGGCTGGAGAGAGATGGTTTTCTTCTAGCTTTGGAAGCAGAACAAAAGACTTTGGCAAGCACAGGAGTTCACCTGTGGTGAGACAGAGGAAAAAGTAAGGAAGAGAAATGCATGTTATGCTAGGAAGAAATTAATTAATTAACAAGGAACAGGGGTTTGCAGCTGAGATAAGGGCAAAGATAATGCCAGGCCATGGCACATAGAGGCAAGGAAAAGTTTTCATGATAGGCCCAACTCTGTCCTCCTTCTGTGCACAGCAATAGATAAGCATCTGACCGAGCAATAGGGATATTTCTTTCCTCAGTGTGCTTCTCTGGTCCCTTGCTGCACAGGGTCTTTGTCAGCAAAATGTCGACCTATGGTCAAGTGAAGATCTCAACAATTTTTCCTGCTACCACATATTAAGTGGGTGTTGGGAGGCTTCAGAGGGCAATAGTGACCCTCTCCACTATGAAGATTAGTGCACCAAATGTCCCCAAGCTGTTCTGTTTCATCTAACATTCCAGAGCAGGAAGGCTGCTACAATTCCATTGGACTAAGTACTTATCCCCCTAGCACAGAACATCCTCCCAGTATGGAGGGAATGAACTAGGCTACTGCCTATGGGGAAAAGCTGTGGGAAATAGCCCTTGAAGGCCTACTTTCCCCTTCCTGCAGATCAGGGACTGAATGTATGTGAAAGCAGTGGTGTGTGCATGAAGATAAACATACTGAGAGGCTTTAGTTTGCCTCTGATCTTATGGAACCTGTCTATTTGCAGTCCTGCCCTAACCCTGCCCATGATATTCCCAGATGCATGTGAATTTCAAAATCTGGAATATTATAAACATGTCTTACAAGTCTTTGTGAAACTTTCCCTACATCTACTCTATACAAACCCAATCTCTGTCTCTAATAAAAGTAGCCTGTCATTGTAGCCTCACTCTCCTTCTCTTACTTCCCAATCTGCTGTGCAACCCAAGAGGCTGAGCCTTGATCTGGGGAGCATTTTTCTGTTGGCAGCAAGCCTGTTTGATTTCCGAGGTCCCAGGCTGGCGTGGTTATGTTTTCAGCACAACTAATACAGTACCAAGTACATTGTTGATGCCCAAGATAGGACCAGACATACAGAAGTAGAGGGTAGATCGTGAGAGGCACAGGTCTAGTTCGACCTCCTTGATTTTGCTGATGTACAGGGTGTGAGCTTAAAGGAGGTGTAATGATTTTGCATGCCTGAGTGTCCAGCTGCATCTGTCAGACAAACAGAGAGATTGAGAACATCCTTCCATGCATTGCTGGAAGCTGAGCCCCCCAAACCTCTGGTTTTCTGGCATCTAAACTGAACGGAGTACAGACAGTTGATATCCCAGTGGCCTTCTGATCCAGGAATATGGAGAAAAGTGTTGCCAGAAAGCTGGAAGGCTCCTTCTTCTAAAGGAAGATGATGGAAAGGGCACATCACGGAAAAAAAAGTCTCCAGAGGAAAAGACTGAAGTGGAAAATTCCAAGCAGTTCTACTGTTTTTACCCATCGACTTTCTTCTACTCTTTCATCTGTGGGTTATTTTTGTTTTCTCTATGCACTTTGCTGTTTCTAACTCCTTAAAGCCTATCTCTCTGTTCTGCTTTGTAAAGCATCAGGGATGCATGGCAAGTTGATTATCCTCATGAAGCAGCTACCATAACATTGAGATTCAGGCATTTTCTTTATCATTAGCCTAACAAAGCATATAGAGTTGTAGCTAACTGGAAAGATACAGTACATTATTATTGTTATTATTTCTATTTTTGAAAACCAGGACACCGTGGTGTGGGGAGGGGGTGGGATGCATGAGTGCGTAGACAGACAGTCATTTAATCTGAAATGGAGAGCAAAATGTAATTGGTAGGCTTAGACTCATTAGTATGCTGCAGCCTGGGTCTATGATTCCTATTAGAAAAAATATTAAAGGGCCACTGTTCAGGGAATTGAAGGTGGCACAAACAATTTAGTGGAGTTTTTCATCAATATCTTGCAAAGGAGTTGCACCTTTTTGACTTTTAGGACTAGAATGCAATATTTAAGGAGAATATACTGCATCGACCATGCTTGCAATATAGCACATCATCCTTTGAAACATGAATCTTTCAGAATAATATTTCTGTTAGTCTTTGGTCTGTATCCTTGGGCTGCAACAGTTGTCTCGGTTTTTGTTTTTAAGTGGCTTATGTCTACCAAAGTAAAGCAGAAACAAAACAAAAAGCCAAAGGGAAAATGCCATTTATGTCCTTACAGGCAGAAAAAAAACCTTTAAAAATCAGGATGTGTATTTTTTTTACATATTTCTAATCAGAAAATAGGATGAACAATAATATTTTTTCTAAAACAGTGCAAAGAAAACTACAGGGCTTCATATAAAATTAAACTCTTTTTTTAATAAAAATATTAAGTATTTAAAATAATTGATTCCTTTATGTATTATTTATAGTCAATAGTTCCATATTTAATTGTGACTGAGTTAAGTCAGATTTGTTGCTAGACTTAATGATAAGCCTCTTAACACGAGGTATTTTTTCAGTAAGCTACAAATGATCATAAACTCCCTGCTCTTGTGAGAAAATTAACCCTATGCAACACCATGTATACGACAGTGGAGGAGATATATTGTATTCAAGTATTTCATTGAACTGCTGTTATCAGGTGGGTTTGTTTTAATACACCAGGGTCTGATTTAAAGAAAGCAAATGAAAAATTCTGTATTAAGTCACCAAAGATTGAATGCACCCATGCAAAAGGTCACAGTTCAGAAACTCTAAAAGGATGGCATCGTTTCTTCCCTACTAATTATTTTTAATGATAAGTTTTATTTGGAAGAAATCCCTTCCTATTTTCACGACTTATCACAAGTGCTGCTCCCAAAATGTTTTAGAATCCCTTGCACAAGCAAAGACTAAAGAATCACCCTAATTTCCTTCTAGAACAGAGATGCCAGCAGAGATATTTCAATGTATTACATTTAATCACAATATTGTATTTCATTCACCTAGAAATTGATTAATCATAATTCACACCGCAAGAAACCATATTAAAATATAGTGATAGCGGGCAAGCAGATCTGCGTTCACAGCAGTGTTATTTAAACAACTTGTACATCCTTGTAGTTATGCAATTAACCTGCAGTAATAATCTTTGTTGTTACTATTCTGCACACCTCATCTGGAAAGTGGCCTAAGCCGACAGTATAAATATCACTGAACTAAAACATTTACCTCAGCTGGCACACTATTTTTCTCATGTAAATTGGATGGGTAACTTTTGGGGACACTTTAAATCTTCATATTTAGCCAGAATTTTGGTCCCACTCCTGTCATACTGTAATCCTGAACCTGAAACTGATGTGTTTACAGCTTATGGGTCAGGGATTCAGATGTGTTAGAAAGAAGGATATTTTTGCTCCTTTCGGCTTCTGTTTACATATATACATATTTTAAGATGTTTTTCTTTTAGTATGGATGAAGCTTCTCTCTGCCTATTTGGCTAGGATGAAAATGACAATTGTGAAAATTGTGAATAGTATTGTCATATTATTAGGAACATTATGAATTATTTATATATAGCATGCACAGGGTGCCAGACATTTAATATGCACATAATCAGACTGCTTGCCATTTCTAAAGTCAGAGTTGTTACTGAGGAGTTATTACTGATAAGTAAGAGATGACTCGGACAGGATACAAGCATACAAACTCATGGCTGAAATATTTGCTGTTGATTCTTTTGCCTTTTTCAGGATTCTCTCTAATTTCCCCATCCTGTCCAATCTTACAGCCAACCATGCCTGCGCTCTGTACTTGGTGAAAGCTGCCAGCAGACACCACAGCAGTGCACTGCTGGTCCCAGCTCTCTAGAGTGCTTCCGAGGCACTGGGGCTGTTCTGTGGGGTGATAAGTTTTTGACAGGTGTCATCGGGAGATGCTGAGCTGGTTGAGATCGTCATGTTGGAGGCAGAAGCTAAGGCCATGCCTAGTCAATCTGTGACCTCCACCACCCATTTCCAGCTCTGGGTCTCTGTCCTAGGTTAAAAATAGGTTTATTCTATCACCATCTCCACAACCGTTTAAACAGCTGTTAAACTGTTAAACTGTTAAAACACTGTTATCTCCTGCTATCCTGGGGCCTATTATCTCTGCTAATGGGCCATTAAGAACTCACCATATGACTCATGAGTCATCTCAATCCCATTGTAAGAGGCTCCACCCAGGGGGGAGGAGCCAAGCATTCCCACCTGAATATAAACTGGACTCTGGGACTGTACAGCACCTGCTAGCTCCTGCTCCTGGATATCCAGAGGACAAGAGTTTTCACTGGACCATCTTTCTACCTGATCAGTGCTTCAGAGAGCCATTTTCATCTGGAGTACTACCACCACCCTGAACAGGGTGCCAGGTTGTATTCCTGACTCTGTCAGTGGGTACTGTTGTTATTTACATTAATAAAGAACTGTTATTTTTTTTCCTCATATCATTGCCTAAAAGCTCCTCAATTTCAGAATTAGACTCCTGTCTTTTCAAACCAAGACAGTCTCCCAGCAGAGTCTAGAGGTACATCTCTGTGGAGGGCTGACCGCAGTGTCTGGCTCACACAAGTTCTAGCACAGACACTCACGTGGGCCCTGCCAGTGTGGCTGAGGCTGAAGCCCACCACAAGCAGCTCCTTCGAGCTGAGGAGATGAAGCAATGTCATTGGCATGCAAAAGAGGTAGGCTGATGCTCGGCTCCGGAGCCCTGAGGACCTGAGGTGCCCAGGTAGCTCCCAGCGCTTAGGTGGGAGCTGGTTGGTCCAAGACAATAGGAGAATAAAAAGCTTGTTGCTTTGGTTTGAGGGAAACTTATGCTTGTGCCTTTCCCTGAAACTCTGTGCCAGTGGAGTGGCTGACATTTGCTTTATTTGCAGAGACAATATTTTTGCTGCTGGTCAATAGGGCATACTTCAAAGGCTGCCCATAGACCTGGAGGTGCTTTTTAATAGGTCGCTCCTGTAAAAAATGACAGAAAATTAGCTTATTGACAGCTGTGGGAACAGAGGGATTTAATAGAACAGCAGTTTCACAATACCTTGCTTATCAAGTGATTCCTCCATGATTATTATTTGCAGTAAATGCATCAGCACTCAGCATTCTAGCCAAACATGGGAGGTGTCTGCGACAGTGGTGTAAGGATGAGAGAATCTGACACTTGAGGAGCATGGACTGGTGCAGCCATGACCAGGAGGCAGTGTGGCAAGCCTGGAAACCAGGCAAATACGAGGTGCTGAAAGATACAGGGTGGGTGGTTTCTTTGCACCAACCCCCTACAAAAAGCTCTCCACAAATATAAGCACCACAATTCTGCATGTTGCATGAAAATCTGACAGATTATATTAATTCCAGTGTGGTCACAGACATGGAGGTGACCCAGGTGAAGCTCTTGCAGCAGAAATTCAACCATTCCCAGTATTTTCTCTGTGAAACCCTGTGGAAAATGCTGGACCCTTGGGTACAACTTCCAGAGCCCTGAGGGGGCTAAGAGCTCTCCATGGGAAAGCCAGGGTCATCCCATCTCCCCAGCCAGGAGAAGGGCAGACAGGGGTCACCGGCCTTGCTGGGACAAGGACTGACAACTGAAATGGGGTGCTGGGATGTAAGCAGGGTGGGGGGAACCCCAGGGGTTCAGGGAAGGACACGGGTGCCCTCAGGGCCCTGGCAATTGTCACTGGCAGCTCTCTGTGTGCACATGCAGACAAAGGCAGACGTGTGTGTGAGCACCCAGCCTGTAGCTACAAACTAGACCTCAGAGTATGACAGAACACTTAGAAGTAACGATATGGCAGGGAAATTACCTGATGCTGCTATTTAGTCCCGTCTCCTCCCTTCCTGGGAAGCACCTATTTTGACTGTGAGAGTAATATAATGTGCTTATGTTTGAAGGAAGAGACACCTTGTGTGTGTGTGTGCTGCTTAGATAGCTTACACAAAAATGCTTGTGATTCGAGGAGCTCACTGTCTCGCTGAGATAGGCAGCACCAGCAGAAGCAGCATTAAACTGAGAGATGAGATAGCGTGCAATAAAGCAAAGGGAGACAAGCAATATCCTCTTGGTGAGTGTATGCTGTGGGCGCAGATGTTGCAGCTTTAGGCTTATACTTCCCAGGTTTCCTTCCATATGGGCTGATGGACAAGGCTGGCACTGCAGTGATAGTAGAGGTTGTCCAGGGAAGAGGGCTCTGCTCTGGCTGAGAGAACCTGAACCATAACCACGAGACTACTGTGCCCAATGGAAGAGAGAAGATATTGAAACCACAAAAAGCAGTGTTAGCAGAAGTTCAGGCATCTCTAACAGGAAGATGAAGAAGAACTGAGAGTTGATAAAATGTTGTGACTACAAAGTTGCAGAGAGGGAGACAAGGACTATGGGGCAAAGAGTTAAAACAGAAAGAGTCCAGGAGAGCTGGCTGTGACGTCTGACATAGAGGGATCTCTCAGGGACTGAAGCAGAAGACTGCAAATCCCTGGATATTTGGCTTACAGACGGGAGAGAGTCACTTGCAAAGACTAGATTTTGTGGCTGGCTGTCAGCAGGAGTATCAGGTTTGCTATAGAAGGAAAGTAAAGGCCAGTGAGCAAAAGAAAAGCTGCAGCAGATGTTGTTACGAGGATGACCTGGTAGCTAAGTACATGGGGTAGGAAACTGGGGAGGAAAAGACTGGAAAACACACAAGGGGTACAGTCTCCCTTGGAACAATAACAACCAGCCTGATGAAGCTAAAAAGCTCCAGCTAAAACTGGAGCAGAGCACAGTAGGTCAGACAGGCTGGGAAAACTGGCTAAAGAACATAACCGTATTTAAAATGCAAAGAAGAAAGAAAGACAGCTGTAACTGGGCTTTTGACAGTTGATTTAACGGCTCACTTTTAATTATATTTTGTCATTTGAGGTGAAATGTATTCCCCTGAAAACTTTTATCTACATAGCTCTTAGCCTTTCTTCCAATTACATCGCACCCATCCTCTTAAAGATTAACAAGTTTTAATGAACTCTATTGTTGCTAATTCATCTCCCTTTTATTCTGACAGTGTGACTTTTGTTTACAATTAGTACGGCTAACATTATGCAGGGTCATGTGGGTCGAAAGAAGAGGATTTCTATTCAACATGGTGAGAAAACAAATGAGTCCTGTCCTCTGGAGTGCTTGTTAGTTTTGTTTTGTAATGAAGAAAAATCTCCCAGATATAGATCTTCTGGTGGGACTTAATCAAACTTGAGCATCAGATTCCAAAAGACACCTTTGAAGACTTCCCTTCCCTACACCTTACCTTTGGAAGTACCTTGGCTTCACTGGTACTGCAGATTTTTACCTAGTTTCTTAGGAAAGTATGATCGATGTCATCATCCAGAATACATTTATTTTACCTCCAGATTCTCTTTGAGTACATTTTGAACTTATTATTTAGTTTCAACCATATTTCAAAGTGGAAAGACAGTCTTAAATATATTAAATTCCACAAGTTTGGTGAAAATAAACAGCTGTGTAGAGGAGTAAGACTGTAATTAGGGTGCCCACTGTGATAAAGCCTGCAGCATGAGCTTAATCCTTATTAGACACTGAAGTCTCTGTGAGAGAGAAGAGATTCACAAATCCCAGCTGTGGTCTCAGAAATCTCAAGTCAGAATTCATATTCTGTCAGAGAGTAGATAATCCAAAAAATAAAAGAGATTTTTGTAACATTGCTCACAGATTTTGTCCTTTTACTCTATTTTTAGTTTAGTTAATAATTTTATTCATATGGCTCTGAAAATGCCTAAAGACTCGGTTTGTTCCCTATCAGCTTCCCTCTGTTTTCAAAGAGAAGAGCAACCCATCTCCACCTGAGATCAAACCCAGAGGAAACTTTCTCTCTGAGAAATCATCTACAGGCCAGTCTGAGCAGCCTTTGGAGGCCATGGGCAGCCAGACTGGGCTCTGTGGGGAGCCAGCCCAGCTGTGTCCTCCTTCAGAACAGCTCTGAGAGCACTCACCACCTCCTCCTTCTCCTACCGTACGATCTCTGCTTGTGGCTTCTGTGTTCATCTACCAAGTGGTCGACAGATCACTGCTCAATTCTGCTTTGCCTGAAGGGCCCTCCGAAATCCTCTAACTTTCAGGCCAGGATTGCTCTGAGGCAAGAACAAAGGTGCCTCTGGGGCTGTGCACTGAACAAGCTCAGAGATGGTGTAATGGACTGGGTATAAAATGATAGTGTGTACTGGTTCAGAGGCTCACATGGGATAACACCTCACTTTAATTCTTGTTCTGGGTTGATGGATTAAACCATACTGGAACCCAGGCCTCTCTCCTCACAGCTGAACATTTTTCCCTTAAGCTATGAGATTTACAATATAACCAAAGATGTTTCAACCCCTTCTTCCTGATTCCCGTATGTATCTTGCATTATTTTTATATTGTTGCACACTTCCAACATAAGAACTGCTTAGCATCCTTTTCCATGCTAGCCTACAGCTTCCTGGTTTTGTCTTTGTATGAGGAGTAAGGGGGAAAATAAGTAATAAGGATTACCTCAGCAGCGGATTTGAGATCCTGTTTAGGACTTAGGAAGAAAGAAAGTACAGATGTCAATCTTCACGGGAGATTTCTAGTGGCAACTTCTGCCTGAGGGACAGGACTTACGACTTATTATTGTCATTAGCTGCATGTGTCGATTAGCTCTAGGCAGCTTCCTGCCCAGCATGCTGGCTATTTGTGAGCCCATTCCGCATATGAGAATGCCTGTGTGACACCCGGTTTTGTGGTGCTATTGGAGACCAGGCTGGATGCACTGTCAGCTGGGGAAATGGCACTGTGTGTCATGCCAGTAGGGTGTAGCTGCACAGGGCACTTCACGGCCATCTGAGTCTCTACCGTGCCGTGTTGGAAATGGGTCTGTTGTTTAACCACTGCAGAGCAGAAGCACTGTAGCTCAAGCTAATTTACCCTCTTTCTCAAGGCTGCTTCAAATTTTGGAGATAGCTGGGCAAAACTTTGCATGTTTTGTTACTCTGCATGACAATGATGTACAAGATCACCTGCACCAGTAACCTTTTAGGTTGCATAAGACATCTTGAATCTCATAAGGAGAAGGCAGTTAAGAGTTCAGCACTGTGGCATCTAGCTTTTGGTCCATTGTAATTTGAACCTAACTTTTAATCCTGGTCATTGACCATTGGTGTTTTCACGAGTTAAACTCCGTAATAATGTCAGTCTTTGTAGTTGTATAAGGAATTTAAACCTCCTTCAACCCGAAGACCTAAGAATAGATTTTGTCTTGGGCTGCCTTTCATTTTCAGCAATCATACTACCTGTGGCTAACTGCTGTCTGCCAGTTTGCATTTTCACCTCTGAGCATATCAAGTAGGTACCATGTTTTCACTTCATTACTGTTTCTGCTGGTGTACTGGATTCACTCCGGTATGAATGACTACTGCATCTTTTTCCCTGGTACATGATGACTATTCAGGAATGCATGGGTCACACAGTCCTACAGCATCACCTCATAGGTCACGCATGTGTAGAGGATCTGTGAACCACTGAGCTCCTTCAGTTTCTGCAGGAGCCTTGGCAATAAAGTTTGACTTGGATGGGGAGCTGGCACTTCAACAAAAAGCCCCAGGGTGAATAATGATCACAAGCAGCACAAGTATGTGGCTTTTCAAACCTCTTCTGGGTAATGTGAGAGGCTGATGAATGTAATCTTTTTCTCTTTAATGTTCAACTATCCTTGGCATAAAGATCTTCTCTGGTCTATGGCATCATGAAGGTGTCTGAACTCAGAACAGTGAGTAGCACGAAAAATGCGATGTTCACAACCTCTTTTTTTTTATGTATTCATGCAGAGGAGATACCTTTATATTCCTCTGGTGGCTGTTGAAATCTAAACATAAAACAGTTCCTGTCTTTGATAAAGCCAAATATCAGACTTCTGGACTGAGATCAGACTCCACAGAAGATACAGGCACACATAACTTTGTTTGTTGTAAGTTTTCTCCCAGGATGAAGGGGATGATCAGTGGTTTCAAACTGAGAATGGATTTTAATTACTTCATTATTTGCCAGAAGGTAGTAGCCACTAGTATGTGGCTGCGCTGTGCGAATTACTTCTTTAAAGTAAACTGGTATTTTTATAGAAACATGAATGAGATGCTCAAACTGCATTTGAATAGACTTGGAGCAACTGACTCTTTAAATCTCTTTGTGAAAAGCATGGTCAAAGCCTATTATGACTGTACCTAAGCATGTTGGGAACACTAACGATTGGGATTTTTTCACGATCAGAACACCCTTAAGTTTGAGCCATTTTCCATTCTGTGACAGCAAAACAGATTAATTGTATCTTAGGCTCCATCTTCAGTATGTTTGTCACCAGACTGGGTGAATAGGATCATAATCCTTCTATTCAGTTGAACTGTAGCTCTGCATGACCTTTTCAACAAATGTATTTTAATTAGCTGTATGTTCACCTTCTTCCTACCGATGAAAGCAGGAAAAATGGATTATTGACAATATGGAGTATTATATATTTAACCTTTTAGGCTGAGAATTTGGACAGGGGTGAAACCAATCTGTAAGACAGCTAGCAATATTGTCCAGGCCAAACTGTGCCTAATTCACAGCTCAGTTGTGTATCCTCACATGTGTGCAGTGCACATCTCTGGAGCCACAAAATTTCTGTGATAATTAAATACTTTCTGATTCTTCTCTTTCCCCCTTTCTGTGGCAGCACAACAAGGTCCCCTAGTATGTGATTTGTGTAGGGGAGAGGCACCACTAAAAATGGGTGTCCATTTGCATGAACATCTAATTCCAGCCCATCAGTAATGTACAGCCAGGCCCAGAGACACCTTCTGGTCAGGAGAAGGGCTGATTAGAGAGCCAGTACTTCAGTACGTGCTCCAAACACAACTAATTTGGTTTTTTACAAAAATGGATAGGAATCCCAGAGGAGAGGCCATATTCTACTGCAGGAGTACTGGCCAACTGGCTTCCTCTTCAGCCTGTAGCTTTAAAAGGCTTCAAGGCTTCTTGTTAAAATGAAAAGAATGTTGTTAACTCCCTATGCACTGATGTATTTTATATATTTGGCCATGGTTCTCTAAAATGTTACAGACATCCTCAGTAGAGGATAATGGGTCTTACCCACCTGTGCTACTCACCACAGTATCCTGCTGGAAGGGACCCTGGCACAGCCAGCCAGGGATGCTGTAAACTATTTTGCTCCAGAATTGCTATTTTGACCCTGGGACGCCATACCACCTCTCTGGCTTTCCCTCCAACCTTTTAGCCGCTTTTTCTGTTCATAACTCAGGCTCTTGCAGGAGGTGAGTTAGCTTTGTCTGCATGTCTGCATGCTGCATAGCAAAATGTTGCTGCACACAATATACCCACTGTGGAGCAAATGCATTGTCAGTAATAATCCGGGAGAATGACGGAGGAGACCTGCGTGATTCGACCTCAGCCAGAGAGCTCATACGAAAAAGACAGAGCATTGCATAAGAGTGTTTTTTTCTTCACTCCTCTGCACTTCCACATCTTGACCCTGCTGTACCTGAGCCTGGTACAGAACCTTACCACTGGCTACTCAGCAGTGTGGTAGCTGTGCTGTGGCCAGGTTGAGCTGAGAGGAGGGCTGTCAGCCCACAAACTGGGGAAGGCAATGCAGACCTGGCACTACATTTAGCTCTGGACAGGCGTGGAAAATGTACTTGCAGCTGTTGTTGCTCAAAGCACAATTTGGACCCTGGTAGAGGGGACTGAATAACTTCTAGTTTTCAGGAAACATAAGTGACAACCTATCAACCCCAGCAATTGGTTTCTATCAACTTATATTGGTTACATTTTCAAAGCTATGTTCAAAAGGAAAAGGGCAGAAAACGTAATGCTTCAATGATACTGTCATTTGCTAGATTCCCTTAATAAGCCAGCTGTGAATAGATGAAATTGCTTTGTGAACCTGCTGCATGGAGCACGCGTTCTTTATGGCTTTCTCATGCAGAGGAATAGCTGCCGAGGTTAGAAAATGCCCTGTGGAACAGCCAAACAATTCTGCCACCTGTACCCCAAGTTCAGGTAACTCCTTTGGAAGGGTGTGAAGGAGGAGTGCATGCAGTGAGGTTATTTTCCCCTCTCTCTAGCCAGACCATGCACCTATAGCAGTGATGAGGGCAGGAAGCTAAGCCAGATAGGGGAGAACAAAATAAGTGCCAGCTTGATATACGAGTACATAGCAAGTTTTAAGCCTGGCTCCTGCCCTTTTCTGTGTGTAATAAATGAAATGACCTTCCAGTTAAAGTGTAAGAGATTGAAAAAGACAAAGCAGAGCAGTGAGGCCCTTTTTTCCCAGTGTATACCTACATTAGAATTCTGCTCTCACACTCTTGCAAAGGAAAACTGTAGCTTGAAGAGAAAACAACATAGCATTAAGCCATCCTGGTGTCAAATATTGTAAAAGAAAACAGTTAACGACGCTGCATTCTCATTACCAGCTTTGGGTATAATAGTCTCTCTCCCTCATACCAAACAGGATTTCTTAGTGCTCTTTTGTGCTTAACTCTCCAACTTGGCAATTCCACCCAGCCCGCTGCTCATAAACTGTCACTCCTTTGTCATTCCCAGGTATTTTCTGTGGGTTTTGCTTTTATTGTGACCTGAAACTATTTTAGGACTGAGTTCTACTGTTGTTCTGTGTACAGTGGGTAATGAAACACCTTTATCTGTATCTGCATCTTTTGGTTCTTTCTTTTTTCTCTCAGCTTAATGACATTACTGTGAGTACCACTGGGACTGTTATGCAGATGGGCTGCATACTGGAGAAGTTGCTGCTTCAGGATAAGCCATTACTTTTTGTTGCCCCCACAGGCCTGGGAAAGATAGCTATTACAAACAACTTCCTGCGACAGTTACCTCATGAAAAATATGTTGTATGTCAAATTAACTTCTCAGCACAGGTCTCAGCTAATCACACCCAGGACAAATCTTCCTAACAAAACTCGAAGGGTATCCCGAGTTTTAATTAAAATCAAATATGTAATTGTGCTCGGTTTACTCCACAGAGAACGTCCACAAAATAATATGAAATGCTCTTCTTCCTTTTCTGACAGAATAAATGAAAGCTGATTTGTTTCTCTATGTAATGTTTATTACTGGGGAAACGACATTTTAATTAATGTTGACAATATTCTGATTTATGGCATACGTAGAACAGCACATAGTCCAGAAAGCACGTCTGCTTAACTTTTTCTTCTTAGATGTTTTTGCTTTAGGAGAGTGAATCAGCTCCCTGTCCCTGGATATTCTTCAGTCTAAAGCATATTAAAGGGAATCACCAGATTGAGTCCCAACTAGTAAAGAGAGCCATCTGTTAGGGAAAGATCTGAGCAGTAGGCTATATATGGTACTTGCCAACCCACGGAGGGCAAAAAGATCAACTGGAAGAATGGCAGCATCCAGGGGATTATATCTAGAAAATGGTTAGCTCTCCAGCATCTAAATCATGCATTTTTAATTCATCACATGGCAGACAAACAAGTCAAACGTTAATTGGCATGATAAAAGGGAGCTCATAGTGTATTCTGCACCTTTCAATACGGAGAGCCTTGCTTGCCAGACAGACTAGACAAAACCTCGAACTTCGTATTTGCAAGCACCAGAAATGAGATCTGTGGGCAGTATCACACCTCAATGAATGCAAAAATAAACAAATAAATTTTCAAAAAGTGAAAGAAAGTACTGAAAATGCTCAGTCCAAGCACGAGTCTTTAGGAATACTGGAGATTATATTTTTGGTGCTAAAACTTACTGTAATAATTGTAGATTCCCTGAGCAAACAAAACTAAGAATTTGACTCAGCTGTGACAAAAATAGTTCAAGTACATAAAGAACGCATTTTTATGCACACTGGAATTTGATAAATGCTATTATGACAACTGGCAGGCTCTAATGAATAGAGAAATATCTCCTACTAACAATACAAAGGACTAAAAAATGCCATAAGGGTATTTGCTGTGGGGCTCACAAGTCATGATCATTTTAATCTCTGAGTAGTCGAGGTAAAACCACTCGCTCCATGTATTTTTGCTTTATATTTGTATCTTTCTATAAGCTGTGGTTTCAAAGTCTGTCATAAAAAATTTGAAAGTAGCCTAGGCAGAAGATTTTGAATAACTAGACATTCAAAAATGATCTTTCCCAATCCTTACAAGGTCATCATAAACTCTCTGAGGAATCTGCACTCTTTTAGCCCACACTAAAATAGAAATTTTCTCTCAAAAGAGAAAAATTCTCAGAGGGGGATTCTTTTCAATTTATCAAAGTGCATATGCAAGAGTAGAGCAGATTCTAACAAGGTGCTGGTTCAACATAGGAATGGTAAAACTGGTCAGTTTTTGATTACTAGCATTTTGATTTTCCAGTTCACAAAAATTATTTGAAAAGTCCATCTTTTTGGTTGATGGATTGCGGTGGATTAGCTAAGAAATGAGCGAGAACATGCAGATTCTGAGAAATATAATATATGTCCAGAAAAACTGATAAATCTTTTTTAAAAGTGCCTTTCATGCTCTTTTCATATCTCTTTCTGAGCCAAAAGCTGCTGAAGGACCTGAAAGATGGTCTTCTGAAACAATATTAAAGAAATAGCCTTTTTTTTGAATGAGAAACACCAACAGTCCAGTTTAGATAGTTTTATGGCCTAGATGATGTTTCTTCCCTGATTATGCTTGGCCAAGATCACTCAGCATTACTTCCTAGAGGCCAGAGTCATTTCCCAGAGTTACTTTAACCTCCTCAACTGAAGCAGATAGTGAATATTGCAGAAACATTTACTCAGAGTGAGCAAATCTTTAACACATGCAACTACAAGCATTCCTGGGAATGAAATCAAACTGTATTGTGAGTGCTGCAAGCTTAATTTTAAGGTTTCCAGTTGATCACAGAGACTTGTAAAAGCAAGAACAGAGAAATTATTTTTGCAATAAAGGTGACTGTATTTTATTAACGTTTTAATTGCTACACATCTGCTACTAAGCTAGAAGCTCCAGCACCAAGGACGTTGTATTTTGTGTAGAAATCAACACTATCTAGTGTTGTAAATTTCAATGATGGAATAACACAGCACCCACCTTGGCCCGCATGGTGTAGGTGGCTCTCATCTTGAGGTGGGTGCAGTGAAAGTTAGATGTGTGGAAACAATTTGAAGAATGCAGCCTAACTAGCAAAAGAAGGCCGTGGATGGTCACGGCGCTTGGGAACCCCCTACAAAACATCTCCAGCGCAGATACTCACGGGTGACGACCAAGGGTGGGGCTGGACAGGGTGCAGGGCTCTCCTGAGGGCACAGTACTGGAGTAAGATGAAGAAAGCCAAATGAATACAAATCCATCTGGACAGCTATCAGCTGAGAACAGGCAGGAGGGAGGTGGTGGCCCCAGAGGAGGGAGGAGGAGAGAGCTGGTCATGGTTTCCAGGCAGAGTGGAGGCAGCAGGAAGCTGTTCAGGCGGAGGTGCACAAGGTACCTTCAGCATAACACACAGTGCCAATCTGCCTGATCAGAGACACTTCAGCTACATTCAGCACAAGGCAACTTTCTAGTCTACAAAAAAATCAGCTAAAGCAGAACCCAACCTGGATCTGTCAGCGTGATTCAGACAGTGATTATTTCATTAAGAATTTGATCGAATGACTCAAACTTTCAGGCAGTTTTTCAACTGACTGAAAATGAACACCAGACATCTGACTACATGACTGAAGACATGTACTGAATTAAACAGTCAAACAAATAAGGGGTCTAACAGACGGTGCAGTGTGCTCTCAAAAATGAGATTTCTTTCACCCCTCATGACAAAGATTGGCTTTCCCTTCTTTCAACAAGTGAGGAAGGACAGCCTGTATTTCTTTGCCTTGGTCTGCTTGGTTCGTAACTTGTCCAAATCTTCACTGCTGAAGGGCAGTGAGGGAAAGGCAAGGGCTGCAGTGTACCCTCTCCCGTGTCAGTCAAAATACTCTGGCCTGGAACATGAGATGGGGAAGGATGCTCTTCAGGGGCTGAAGAAACAACTTCATCTCCTTCTGCAGAGCTTTTCTTGTGCTGCCTCTCTATCAGAGCAGATTGCATTTACCTACCTGCTGGAGCAAACATGGGTTGAGTGATTTCCATAGTTTGATTACAGCTTCTGTTATGAAGTTCTTTGCTGAGCTCCTCACAGACAGGTCTTTTCAGGGTGTACACTCAGGCCCCTGAGTGGAAACGGAGCTGCATGCAGCAATATTTTCTCTCAGAGCATATAGGCAGGTTGCACTCTTAAGGCCATCACTTCATGCCTGCTTGGGGAATGTGAAGTGCTGTACTGAAAGGCAAGAAAACCAGCACATTTTCAAGCTTGTCTGCATAGCCCTCTGGTGGGCAAAGGAACTCTAGATACAAGTCCTGTCTGAAGAGTTAGCGATTAATGCGAACCTTTTTCTGTGTTTCCTCCAAGAGAGAGATGAAGAAAAGTGAACTGAAATGAGAAAACTCTGTGAACTGAAAATGAAACATGTCTGTCTTTGGGAAGAGACTTTCCCAAAAACTTCCCCATATATATTCCTGTAGATTTCTTTGGTGCTCGACTTCAAGCAGGACACCACGTTCAGGAATCCTCTGAACTTCCAATTCCCCTTTTTCCTTTGATTCAAGGAAACTGCTCGGGAATCCATGGCTGTCCAGCTGTTCCACATGGAGGAAAAATGACCTGCTCTGAGTACTGCAGGCAGTTCTCTTTATTGCCAGGGAGAAGCCACTCACAAATGGCATCCTGTTGGTATTTCTGCAGAGCTCTCTCACCCAGAAGTCTTTAGAACATATCTTCCTCACCTACATGAGTTACCACTTCCATTTATTTCAGGCAAGAAGCCTAAGTTAAAATGAAAATTAATGTGTTTGTTAACTTCCCTCTTATTTATGTTTGTTAGCTTTTCTCCTATGTACAGTGTATATTACAATGAATTAAAAAATAATAATAGCTAATCATGGCTTGGCAGGGATTTTTAATGGATTTAATTTTTCTCTATCATGCTTACATGTAATCTCTAACATTCGGTGTTTTATGGGCTTGTTATCACTTGCAGTGCTTGCAGTGTGTGCCTGGAGCGCTTGCAGAATAACTGTGGGAATTACAAATTCCCCCAAGACAAACAGGTGCTGGCTCCCATTCCCAGGCCAAGCAGCACATGCCCTACGTCTGGCTGGTTTAGTGTGATTCACGTCATGGGGGTTTTTGTCCTTCCCACAACCACTTTGAGGGAAGGGAGCGTTTCCGGGAATGACTTACATCACGTAATCAGTAGGTGGCCTGGGAACGACGCTCAGGCTCGGCCCTTGAACTGCCCTTGTTGTGCTGAGGCTGACAGACTCCGCATGCTTTTTGTCAAAATGAAAGGTGGCCGCCTTTCATCACGTTGTGACATATTACATACAAAATTACCACATTATTACACATGAAATAGGAGAACCTGAACATTGCCCTGTGCGGGCATGAGTGATGTACGTGTCAGCTGTGGAGGGGATGAGGACAGACTGGGGTTCATCATTCTACCCTCACAGGTCCTGCCACTGTCCGGAGGCGGGGGCAGCTTTTTATAAAGCATGAATCCCTTGTAATGCTCCAAAATAGTGAGGATCGTTGGTCCGTGCAGTGCAGAAAGCACTGTTGCTATGGTAACAAGTTCTGTATCATTTTGTGTGTGTTTCTGTAATAAAAAACTATATATATATGTGCATTACTTTTATTAGATTATGGTACCTTCAAAAAGCATTGCTCAGCTTTTTACCTCAGAATCAACAGTTTAATTTCAGACTGGGTCGGTACCAAAATGATGATCATTATTTTTCCAGATGTTTTTTTGGTGGCCTTTGTGAATTTACTGACAGTCCCAGCTCAATAGATAGTGACAGGTGTCTACACTATTAGTGTCTACTACAATTAGTACTAATTGGTACCTCTATTGGCAGTAGAGGTTGGCTAGGGATTTAATGGATATGAGAGATGAACATGCTCTCTCTGAGTTCTTCCCTTGTTTCCCCAAATAGAGAGGAAAACACGTCTGAATAAGTCTTCATGGTCAAAGTAAAGAAGAAAGTTTCAATATTTATTACTTGGTTTGTTCCTGAGTGGTGGCTAAATGGAAGCATTCAATCTCTGAGACTTCCAATTTGGCACTTTTCAGGTGAAATTTTCATTACTAGTCTAATTTTTTCCAGGTGCACTTCTGCAGCTGCGATGTATTGTGCCATAATTTAGCACCTGCAGTTCTTTCTCACAGCAAGAATTTCCAGCCAGGAAAACAAAGGTTGGGTCCAGCCTTGATTTAAATAAATAAAATTTTAAAAAACAACCCCATCATGAAAAGAGCAACAACAACATGCTTTTAAAGAAGGTTTAATCAAGCAAAAGTGTTAGCAATACAATACTCTTTGTTGATAAGCTTTAACAAAAAGAGGAAGGAACATCCATGTATCGCATTTTAAAGGATTTTCTACAAGATTGTTTGTTTGCTTAATTGTAACTCCCCTTTGTAGAGAAATCTCACTCATTTGTTAATTTGTTTCTTTTCTTCTTATGCCTGACAAACAGCTCTAACCATGTTAAATCGTTCGCTTGTGATAGGGGAGAGGGATTTTTCATTTATGCCTGTGAAGTTAGTTGAAAGTCTTAGAAACGTGAAATTTATAGTAAGTTCAAAACAGGCGAATTACACTCCAAGTAAGTGTTGGCAGCTCTTTATCTTTTCCTTGTTTTCCATATTTAATTCCACCCTTGAAGGATGGAATATGCATCATTTCCCCATCGTCTCTCTCTGGTTCACATTGAGTGAAGTGTTTTGAATTAATTATGTTAAATTATTAATAGCTCAAGATTTGAAAACATTACAGGATTTGAGTAATGTTTTATCAGGCAGTAGCTGTATGATAATTCTGACGTTTTCATAGAGTAGAGTACACTTCCAGCTGATAGGTAAAAATTATGACTACATGCTGAAAGCACTGAGTTCAGTTCATTGTGAAGCATAATAAAGCAATGAACGTTTAAGCTGCATATTAGAAAAAAGCTCCTGTTAATGAATAGACTCCAGGAGAAACAATGAAAGCAACGTTTCTTAAGTCATGTAAAATGAACTGTATAGATATATAGAATACAAAATGGCTCCATATTGGTAGGGACGCGAATGGCATAAGAAGTCTTTTCTGAATCTAATTCCTGTGATTCTCTGATACCAAATATTATCTGATATACCACCTCTATCTGTCAATAATTAACTGATGGCTAACTTACAGTCCATTGGTCAAGGAAAATGGAAAATACTGTTAACACTAGGCCCTCAAAACATGGCTTTGAGATGCTAGAATTATTCTAGAAAATACAAAGTTTATCGTCTGTTAAATCTCCGTGACATTTTAACTAGGGTTATAAAATAAATGGTCATCTAAATCAAACTGTATTAATTTCAAGTATTATTTTGAACCCATTTTATGGCTCTACAACCATCCAAGAGCATTTAAGGGAGAGGCAAGACAGCTGACAAAAGACCCCAGAATTAGTTCTATAATTATTTGCACGGGGAAAATGGCTTCCTTCCACAGTCAGACCATAGTGTACTTCTTGATACACCTCACCAGCCGTGTGTAATAAACCCTGCGGAGGAATTAAAGAGCCAAGAAATATAGGTTAGACTCTCAAGATTGACATTGGCACTTAGCACTCATTTCAATCCCCCCCAGTGTTTGCACCCTGCCTCCCCTGCTCTGACTCTGGCTCTCTGGCTGCCTGTGCTTCCCTGCTGGGAGCTGGGGCCCCAGGCTCAGGCCACCTCTCCTTCTGGGCAGGGAATTATACCATTTCTCATGAGAGCTGTCCTACCCGGGGCATTTTCCTGGGGTTGACACAATTCCTGTTTCTTGTGTTAAGCAACCAGCTATTACGAGAGTGAAGGGGTGCCTAACTTTCCTTAAGCTGATTTTGCCTTGCTCTGATACTTGAAGTCTCCTGGCATATGAGGTCTTTGTATAGAAGCGTTGGCAGGTGGTGGCTTGGAACCTGTTTTTCACACTATATGGAGAAGCCTCAAGCACACAGCTTTGAGCTGTGGTTTCCTCAAGAAGGTAGAGTGCCTAAAAGCTGTGTGTGGCATGACCTAAATCTTCCCAGTAGATCCAGACCCATCTGAGTAACAAGCCTTAGTATAAGAGACAAAATATGTATACATCTGTCCTTGTATATCTAACCATAAAGGATTGTATTTCCTAAGGTATTTAGACATCTGTTGAGTCATGTAACTGCTAAAGTGATTTTCAAATGTACCTTGGTAGGTTTGACAGCCAGTTCTTATTTCAAAGAGTTATTTAGACAGCCAGTGAGATATTCAAAGCATTTATCTATTTCTCTGAGTATTGTACTGAAAAACCCAGCCCAGAGTCTTTTGCAGGGAGAAGCATGATGCTATTAATATGCATTTATAACATTAAAACACCCATTCACTGACCATTTTATAATATATTCTGTAAGTCTTGGCATCTGATCCAATGTTCACAAGGACTCATGCAGGACTGGGCTTCGCTCAGATGATCTACATATTGTCCAAAAGAAGTAATGCTTTACTCCTCTTCTAGCCAGTAAGATCAGGTTGTTTCACCACTTTTGCCCTTGGTAGCTGGTATTTCAACTCTGCCTCCTGTCCTTCCACTCCTAGGCCCTCCTGTATGTTAGACATTTCCCAGGGATCCAGCATAACCAGTTAAGATTGAGAAGAAGTAGAATCAATACCTTACTTTTGACTCCTTAGCTTATATAGTACCACACCGGAGCACACCAGCCTTTTCTGACACACTAACCCGATATTTTTGTGGGGGGAAAGGATAAGGGGGGAATTCTTTCAGGGCCTATAATTAAAATTTGTTGTCATACTACATGCATAAATGCAGGGTGTCATAGCTCTCTTCCATTTATGTTGTTACTCCACAGTGTCCCAAGTGTTTGTGATGCAATCAGGATACAGGCTGGTAGAACTGAAGCAGTCTGCTCTGTGGTTGCCTTTAGTGCAAGTTCTCTTTGTCTTGTAATTAGCTGGAGTGAATACATCTCCCCAGCAGCACACTGTGCACCACAACACGCTTTGGAATGAGGTGCAGGACTGGAAATAAAAGCATTTTACTCAGGGTGCCAAAGAGGCTACTGTAGATGCAACATCTAAATTCACTTATTATAATCCTTCTTGCCTAATTAATTCCATTGATACATTCAAGTTCATCAGAGTTCTGTTGACAGTCTTTAACAAAGGGTTTTTCTTTTCCTTTTTTTTTTCTTTGTTTAAACTGGAATAGTTCTATTAGCTTGTTTACTTCAGAACAACATGCCACCTTTGATTAAACTCCATGTGGATTTATAACTATGTCCTCCCCATGTTTCTGTGACCTTTACGGCACATCTGATAAAAATAAAAGGTCATGGATTCCAAAAGAACTGGTTCTAATAATAATGTCAGGCAGGCTCCCCAGAAAGTGTGTGATTTCCCTTCTTTCTTTTCTTCTTGTCTTTTCTTCTTCAAATCTCTCTCTCTCTCTTTTTCTGCTTTTTCAAAGTAAGATGAAAATTAACATGAATAAAATTAATGGTTTAATTTTGCAGGAGAAAGGAGAGGGTTTACAGTGCTCCACTGGGGAAAAGGGCTTTTGTCTTTGTTGATGACCTAAACATGCCTGCCAAGGAGAAATATGGTGCCCAGCCTCCCATTGAACTGCTGCAGCAATGGATTGACCATGGCTACTGGTTTGACAGGTGCAATAAATATTAATTAGTGTGCTTGGCTACAGAGGAGTAATGATATACACTGTTTCTCTGAAGCGTTAAATTGTAGTGTTAGTCTTTTATAATTCCTCATCTTCTCAGTCACAACAGGAAAACACTCTGAGTTACACGACTCCCTGTATAGGAAAAGGAATAAAGGCTTATATGTTGCAGTGAATTACAGCATGAGAAAGCCAAGCCTATAAGGGAGAAAGGCACAACATGCATTTTCATGTTTTTGAGAAAACACCGTCAGTATTTAAGCCAGCAAAAAACACTTTCAAATAAATTTTTAGTTCCTGGTTGTTATGGACTGAAACAAAATAATTTGTCTTTCTGCAAATGACTTTGAGGTTGGAATGCAGCTGAAGATGTTTTTCTAAAGCGCAGCCAGTGTTTAAAAGAAGAGTGTGTAATAGACTCAGGCACTTTTCTGCATGATTTGTGGTAATACTGGTTGTTAGAAAGACTTCATATTCTCTCTTGTTTATGTCTCATATATATGAACATTAAATAAGCATCTATTTTTTAAGAGTGAGCCTACTTAATCCGCAGCTTTAAGAAAAAAGCCAAAATTGGAACAGAAAAAGTAAAATAGCACCTAGTCTAGCACTTAGCCTTTACAGAGCTCAACTATTAGAAAAACGTAACCATACTTTAGGATACACTTAATTATATACACCTAAGGTATAAAGCAGCTGCACTTTAACCAAAATAATGGGCTGTTAATTAAGAACCGGTGCTTCTTGCATGATTTATTATTACTCTAGTTCGCAATTATGCTTAAACCTCTCATTAGACACATTACTGTACTGAAAATCTTGTTTTCTAGTAATGCCTGTTTAACATTGTATTACAACTTTACATGGCAGTCTCAGACTGTGATCCCTCTGCGCTTTTCAGGAGAGAGGCATGAAAGTTGACAGGTACTGTCTGAATTTCAATTGGAACTCCTACCTTTCTCTTTACGCTAAACCAAACAAAATAAAGGCTTCAGCTTTTCTGTAGTGCAATAAAAAAGAGTAAGGAAATAGAAAATGAAAAATGTGGGTGTTTTCAAATCTGATGTTTTCTCAAAACTATTGAAGGTTTCTTAATATTTTCAAAGTGAATTTGCACTTGAAGCTTAAAGCATTAGGTAGAACCTTTTTACCATTTTATACTGAACTTGGGAGAGTGCGATTGAAATGCATGGAATTTTCCTGCTCCAAAATCCCTTGTTTTCTAACAAATACAGCAGAATTTCTTTCCTTTTTGGAACAATAAGGCTTTTCATTGTCAGAAATGCTCATCCTCCCCTACCCTCTGTATAAGCCATGAGATGGAGGTTAGGAAGAAGCAGATGGGGACAATGAGAAAACAAACTCATGCCACCTGAAACACAAAGGTTTTGTTCCTTTATATACTCAGAATTACTTGTGCTTGTGGGTGCACCTTGTCACTTGTCAGCCTGTCTGGATGAGCAATATACACAGAAAGAACAATTCGAGCAAGATGGTCTTCACTGGATCAAAACAACAAAGCATTAGTTACCTGGGAGGCAGGAAGACTGGCATGTTTTTTCCCCCAACGACAGTTTATAACAAGCAAATATTTGCTGATAATGTCTGACAATATAGCCACAGGAAGAAGCAGATGAGGTAATTCTAGGTAGTATCCTTTACTGTCAGAGAGAAACATGGATTTCTAAGGTGATTAAACTGTTGGTGGCAAAGCCATTGAGGATGCTAAATAGGAAAGATTTGCTAGTAAAAGACCCACTACTGCCTCAGAGGCTGCTTTCTCTCGCACTATCTGTGAGATAACTGCAGACAAGGAGAAAAGTTCCTGATTTCATGCGGGTAAGAAGTCCCAAGGAAATCATGCTCCCGTGTTTCCATTATGCGGCAGCTCCTGCTCCCTGAGAACTTGGGAACCAGTTTTGACACAGCGATAGCAGTCGCAGAGATGTCAAAGCATCCCAAACACAGAAAGTGTCACTCCAGTGAGGGATGGATGGGAGTGGTGCAGAAGTGGGCTCATGTGTTGTGTGGTGGGGTATTGGGGTGGGACAGCTATGGGGGACATACTAGAGAACCTGAAGCTGTAAATCTGGATAAAGGGGTGAAAGGTCCCTTAGTTTCCCAGTCTATGAAACAAGTAGTTTTTATTCTAATAAATATTCAAGAGAGCTTTGCAACTACTTGCCTGGACATTCTGTTTCACGGCATATTTTCATTTCTCGACTGGTCTGTCTTTCTATAAGTTTCAGTCCCCTAAAGATCCTCCTCGAAACTGCTGGAGCCCAACATACCAAGCTCAGACTACCTTGAACATTCCCAAACACCTGTGTCAGAGGGAAAAGTAGATGGTGTAAACTCATTTATACCAGAATTACCCCACATGAAGACTCCTCAATTAATTGCCAACTGGATGTGAGTAGCTCCATCACCTTTGCACTATCCACACAGAGTGAAGGAGCAAGAGCCAGGACTTAATATCTGACCTCTGGAATAATCTCAATCTGGCAGAAGACCACAGCTGAGGTTCCTTTGAGGAAGCCCCCTTCATGGCATAAGTAACACGGCATTCTTCAAAGGGGATAGTGAACTGCCAGATAGAGTTCATAGACATGACTCATTTTCTTACAACTAAGGGTGTCACGACTTTTAATCTCTTTTCTGGGAATTTGTTTTAAAACCTGTTGTGAACCCACGGGTACACTTGTGTTTGCTCATCTAGGTTTATTTGTTTGCATCTGTGTGTATTGCTTTCAAGCCTTCTGGGGGTTTGTCTTGAATACGCTAATGAAATGCTTAGATGAACATGTAGATGCCCTGTGCAAATGAGGTGTAGGAGGGGGAATCACAGTGCAGTAGTGAGGGAAAGAAGATCTAAGCTTAGTTTTGGATGATGAAGCCTTGCTGGCTGGAGCCACACATATTGCCAGCAGAAGACAGGTGTACTCCACAGGAGAAGCAGAATAAATCTGATTCTGAGCAGTATCATTATCCTTTTGTATCCACAGCACGTTCGTCCGTGTGTTCGTTCGTACATCTGTTGTATACCAAGGTCTTTGTACTCCAGCAAGCCTTGAGTTATATAAGCAGTTGCAGGTCTACACCTAATAGACCATATGTTGCAAACTGGCTGTGAAGTGCCAAAATAAGGAACATGAAACAGAAAGCTGAGCTGTAATAGGGGTGAAGAAATGCATGGAACATGCAGAAATGAAAAGGAACAAATCCTGCCTTAAGACACATACTGGTGAGGTGAGTAGCTTTTCCCATGATGACAGAACCCTGCTTTTTCCTGATGCAAGGGAAAAAACCCACTTGTGTGAACCTCTCCTTGTTTTTCTTTCTCTCTCATTTTTCTTCCTCCCTGTACATGAGCCTTGATTGCCTGATTTACTGGTACTGTCCCTGACAAAAAACGTATTAAAAAGGTTAAATTTAAATGCACTATAGCTGAGTCTGATTTCTTTCAGAAGCAGGTCCTACAGCCAATGGTTGAGCAGAGAGTCTTATGTCCTCAATTTATATTGCTTTAAGACTATGGCTTTTCCACAATGCAGTGGTTGATGAGAAACTTAGTGGATGTGTTTCTTAGATGGATCACTACTGATTTTGGAAGTTTTTTTCATTAAGCAGGAATTGGCCTTTGGACTTGGTGGGGAGGAATGTGTGAGGGAAGAATTTTATAAAGGAAGATGAAATATGTTCACTGGGTCCTTTGTAGATCATATGGGTGGTTGAATCACTGGATTGTTTGACTCAACCAATCTGAGACAGTCACGTTTACCTCCAGGCAGAGTAAAAATCTGTGGTCCCTCCCAGGGCAGACAAACACAGGAACTGCAACTCTCGTTGGGGATGAGAAAATGAAAATGTCAGCCAGACAAAGAAGGCAGAAGGCTTTCCTGACACACTTCTTGCATCTAGGTATCCCATAAGACCCAGGAGATATTACACAAAAAGGTCAGAATTCTGGCACATTCTGTGCAGTATTTTCCATTCCTGTAAATATCATACAGGTATCCTCGTTTAGTCACGAACCAGCTGTTCATCTGTCCACTACTTTCTTCTAATCACTTTAAGGAGAAAGAAGCAGGCATGTATGTATACATTTATCTATTTTTCTCTCTCTCTCTATATATATATGCATGTACACATATATATATGATTATAGTTAATATAACATCATACAATAGCAAGTAGATCTGTGGATGTTTGTGCCATTTTATGTAGATATGAACACAATAGGGAAGCAGTCCATCATGTAGGACTTTCCATCATAGCAGTTGTTCATTGAATCAACAGGTTTTCTTTCATTTGCTTGATTAGGAGAAGTCTCTTCCCCCTCCATGCCCATCCCTTAAGAATCCTGTGGCTTTGTTTGAAAACTGCAGCAGAGTCTAATCCAGAGATAGCTGCAGTCTGTTCATTTTGGTAAGGGATAAAATATCCTAATTCACCAGCCATGGCTGGTGAGGACAAGAGGTCTAGAGCGTCACAGTTTGCATTGCAGACCTGTGCAACTGTGCTCAGAATAGACAGGTAAATGCTGCTCTGCCCTGGTGTCAGGGCTGAGCCCAAGGGTGGACTTCCTGCTGCCCCCACTGATGCTCATGAGAAGTAGCTTGAAGCTCCTGGAAGGGCATGCATGGCAACACAGGGCTTTGCATGGTCTTTGCATGGTCTTTGCATGAGCTGCAAGTCCTGCAAGAATCTGTGCAAATGCTTAGCTGTCTGTGCCATTTTGTTGTCTCTGCTGCTTGAGCTGTCCCAGATAAATAGTGTTACCCAAGCTAACTCATTTAATATGGGTTCAAACAGGTCTCTGGAGACAGGAGTCACAGCAGTGTCTGTGGAGCAAAGCAATGCCAAGGATGTACACATCTGGGGTTTGGGGTTTTAGTTCAGCTAATCAACAAAAAAATATAATGAAATGTGGAAAACTTGTGTGGAGAATGACTGACTTCTCTGCAACTTTTCATCTTCTACATCCTGTACCTATATCCATTGCTCCTCTGTTCCTACCCTGCCAATTTTCCCCCTTGCTTTCTTTTCAACCTCTGTTTTTTAAAAATGAACTCCCCGAGTCACGCTTTTTCAATTTTAGATATAGCATTTCATACTCCTCTCTCTCATGTGGTTCTGAGAAGTCACAGATGTGAGACCAACAACATTTGGTCCCTGGCAATTGTCCCTACCTTCTCCAGGCTGAACTCTGTTCAGTCCCAAATGTGGACAGAAAAAATAAGCTGAGCTACCTGAAAAAGGACTGTTGAAAATGGTTCAGGACCTCTGTAGGGCACAGAAGAAGAAGGAAAACATTTTCCCCTTACTCCGCATGTAATAGACACTATGAACCTTGCTACAGCAATAAAATATTTCAGCAGCTTCTGAAGAAGTAAAATTTATTATTTCTTCATGCAGTCATACTTATCATGAGATTATGTAGTTAAATTTATTTATATCGTATTTTGAAAACTGCCAGAGCTAAATGTGTAGTCTATTTATACTTGATCTATTAATGAGAGAACTTACTTGAGAGGCCCAAAAATAGGAAAAGAGAAATATATTTCAGTCCTTTCTTGGATTTTAGGTTTTGGAGAATACTTACACATAGGAAAGTTTCAGAGTTTTAATCCTCCATCATCTAATGCGCTATTTTAGAAGTATGGAATGGAAGAGAGTGCACCGTTCTTCTGTTGATTGCAATTGCCCCCTGAGAAAGCTGGTTCAAACTGTGCAGAGGATAGGAATGGGGAGACAAGATTCATATCAGAAACCCCTTTGTTTCTTTCTCTTGATTTGCACCTTGCCACTGAGTTTGAAAAACCTCTGTGTACACAGGGCTATAATGGAAACAGGCTCATCTCTGTGGATTCCTTAATTTCTGATTTACAGGAGGTTTGAATGTACTCACGACAGAGCTTGTGTAGTCTGTATGAGATTTAGACGTGGTTTTTTCCTCTCTCCCTCTTCTCAGTGGCCTTGCCACACACAAATCCTTCCTTACATGATGCAAGATGACACCCTTTGTGCTGTCCCGGTCGATTCTTCAGATAGCTACCAGGCAGTTACTGATTGTTTCATCCCCTCAAAGACAGCATCCAAAGGGCCCCTTGGTCTTTCACACAATCAGTGCAAAACTGGGCAAGGATTCTAGCTGTATTTCTCTCTTTCTTCTTCTCTTGTTCTCAATTTCTTTCAGTTTCTGTAACATAATTGTACCCACCACTCTTTGTTACTTCTCTTGATATCTTAGCATTCCTCCATAGTTTGAAAACACAGACTGCTGGAGGTCACTGATGAATGAACAGCACTTAAAAGTTATATATAAAATCCAAAATTATTGTATCTGAAATGATGGTTTCAGAAGTGTTAGTCTAACATTTTGGGAGTGTGGTTATTTCTACTCATTACATCAGTGCTCTTGGAAAACTGCGTAAGCATTTAAAAAGAAAATTGAGATATGCAAACAAGATCATATCTTCAGTCCTATCACAATCATTTTAGTCCTAATACTCACTGAACAGGACTGTCAGTGTCAGACATTTTTAATGGCAAGAACAAAATTCTTGCCAAGAAATTAAGATTTTTTTTCAAGAATTAAGGACTATTCTGTGATTTAAAAGAAATTAGAACAAATCCTGATAAACAACCGAAATCACTAAAATGAGCAGCTGGAACATTTTTAATAAATCGTTTATTTTGAAAAGTGATGAAACAATTCTTTGGCCTCTGGTTTTATTATTTTTTTATTTCATTTTCTAAACAATATGCTCTATATTCACTTACTGTGTTATTGTTCTAGTAATACCTGCTGTTTTATCTCCTAGTCAGAAGTTCTTGCAAAGCCAATAGTATAATTATATAGAGCCTTATACGATATATAGCCTCATGCCCGCCATGCAACACACACTTTGAGTCAGAATCTTGTTTACCTTCTCCAGTGTGTTTTCACGTCCAGTTTGGGAAAATTCTAGAGGCAAAGAAGGGGGCTGACTGTAGAGAAAGGTTACACCTCGGTCATTTACTTTTGAAGTGAAGCATTCTTAATGAAATGGCAGCCAGCTTAAAAAAGCCAGTCTGCTTGCAGCCTCACAACATGGTGGGGGATTTGAACAAGTCTTCCTAAGAACAAAGGAGCGTAATGTGCCATGAAGGCGGTGTGACACTGGAACAGTTTCCCACAAAATTTGTGCGTGCCCCATCCCTGGAAGTGTTCAAGGCCAGGCTGGATGGGCCTTTGTGCAGCCTGGTCTAGAGGAAGGTGCTCCTGCCCACTGCAGGAGGGTTGGGACCAGATGATCTTTAAAATCCCTTCCAGCCCAAACCATTCCGTGATTCTATGATTCTATGAAGGACAGGTTTATTTCACAGCCCAAGAAGAGAAGGACACAGAAGGAGCTCCAAGAATGGAGGAGAAGATGCCTCCTGAATGCTTTAAAAGAGTCTGATGCTTTAAATTGATAAGGAAACTGAATCAGACAACAGCAGGTAGGAGTTCGGCGACTTTACATATGTACATATTCCCCGTGCAAGCTTTATGTGTCAGAGCAGTGTGGTTAGAAACCTCTGCAAGTCCTGTTGGATATCTTGATTATTGCACATTTGTGGAGAATTGCATGGCAAATCAAAGAGCCTGCAAGCCTTGTACAATGGTGAGGTCTTGGGTTGAGCAGTGGAAGGGGGTCAGTGGTCCTGAGAGCATGGCAATCACACCCTGTGCCCCTGTCTCTGCAAGGGGCAAAAGGGAGCCTGTGCAAAGGAAGCCTGACAAGGAATCAGAAGACATGGGGTTTCCAAGCACAGCTGAAGAATTAATAAATGTTTATATTCATTTTATTTGAGAATTCTCGGCAACTGTTAATAGTCATTTGCAGGGGAAAAACAGCTGTCCAACTAACACTGAGAACTGGAAGTCTTGTGTGTCAGCGAAGAAAAGTACATTGATCTCTCAGCCACACTCAGATTTTGCTGCCCCTCTCTCGCTGCTCTCTGCCTCTAGCCCCGCTAGGTTGGGATGGCAATCAGACTGTCAGACAGCACCACGTTTCGGATCACAGCAGCAACTCTCTGTCTTCTGCTTTTTTTCACGCGTGAATAGAGCCGTGCAATCCTCTCACAGCAAGCCATAAAGAAGCTGAACCACCAGATGGACTGGTCTAGCACCAGTCACGCTGCACTTTTCTACAGCTCAGACTTCATCAACTTCTGCTTTCATCCCAGCACCCCCACCAACCTCCCCTCCCAGGGTATTACTTTCATAACTGGAACAAAAATGTGATGAGTCTCTCAAGCCTTCTGACCCTGAAGTCCAGGCTCTTTCCTTGCCCACTGTACATTTTCAGTTTAAATTTAGCAGCAGTGTTTGGAGAACAGTTTCAGGTCTATGATATGGACATGTTTTGATGACTTGAGCTACACGTCGCTACTGTGGTAGGGGGTAGGGAGAGGAGGAAGGGGAGACAAAAGGAAGAGTTGCTCTGAGAAGAGACAAAAGAGAATGAGTTTACTAACTTGCTGCCAGGGCTGTTTAAACAAAATAAAAGAAGCAAGCAAAACAAAAACAAGCGACAAGTACTGATTTTCAAGAGGGAGGCTGCAAAATTTAGTGAAAAAGGGCCTAAGTCTCTGCTCTGTTAGTCTGGTGTAACTGTGGGCAGTGATGATGGCAAAGGCACCAAAGCAAAGTTCCATAGGAAGGAGGCAGCTCCAGTTTAGGAGCAGAGGGAAAGAAGGCAGCTGGGCTAGGGCAAACATGGCTGCATGTACAGACTTTCCCCTACAACTGGTACTGCATGTCACAAAAGAATGGCCTTTACCGGGGAAACTGCGCTCAGTAAACTCCAGTGCCTTGGAGGACACACGTGGGTGAAGCCCATTCTCCTGAACGGTGACTCTGCCTGTCTGAAGGCAGGCAGGAGGATGGGAGAAAGCAATTTATTCCTTTGATGTTTTTCCTCTGTCTGATTGGCAGACCAGAAATTAGGCCTGTTCCAGTAATTTCTCTGAGAATGCAAATCTTAATTCACTGTTTGTTAAATGCTTAACTAACGTCTGAGATCATTATTTTAAACTCGAGCTGCCAGAATAAACACTGTCAGGAATCCATTTGCTTTAGAGAATAGCTCTTCCTGACAGCAGCAGAGATGCAAACAGTTACCTTTTAATACCAGGCTGTGAAAAGCTCACCCCCCCCAGTCCAGCCCAGCCCCCCACTTTCATTTGCAGTAAATAGTATCACCTGTCCTTATTCTGTGCTTTGACTCTATTCTGCTTTCTGAGGCAGACTTAATAGCAGAGGGATAGCATGATGTGCTTTATGCTCTCCATTAAAGAGAGTTTGTGGTGGGAGAGCAGGCAAATTCTTTGGGTTTGAGGTTTTGGCAAGGACATGAAAGAAAAATTAAGTCATTTTTGGTTTTGATGTGGGAAGGCAGGGGTGTGGTACGAGTCAAGGACAAGCGCTTGGTCGCAACTATGGCCCCTCCTGGTGGTGGGAGACAAACAGGTCTCCCTGTCCTTCTTTGATGGAATCTCCACAGATGCCTTCCGTAACAAAAACAGGACAAGTATCTTTCCTGTCAAGCTCCTTTCCTCAGGAGCTGACTGAGCATTTTGATGCAGAGTTGACTCTTTTCTGAAATCATATCCAGGCTTAAAAGCTTAGCAACCATGTATCTTCCTTTCTCTGACCATATTGACAAAAAATATGAGTGAAATTCTGTGTCAAGGATTTGCACCCCAAGGAAGTGAATGGGACTTCTGCATTTGCGCAGAAGTAAGGAAACAGTACTAATGGTTATATGATTTTTACAATAAAGATAACAAAAAGCCCTCATCGGCATTCATTAAAATATTTTCTCAATGGTTTTCAGAGTTTCAAGCTATGTACTAGCTATTTCCTACATTTAGGTTATAACCAAGGTCTGTTTAATGTGCTATTCTATATCAAAAGTCACTAAGAGAGTGTTTCGATGGGAAGAAGTAATACTTTCACTGTAGGCAAAGGCAGGATGCCCTGCTAAGCTCTCAGCTAACTTGATATATAGCCCTTTTCAGAAAAAGGGAATTGTCTCTAAATTGTTGCCTTATTTTATCCTTCAGTGGGAATAATATTGGCCTATAAGAATGAAAAATTTTAACACATCTCTATTACAATATGCACTCTTAATTGGTATTGATCTTCCCTGTGGTACCTGAAACACGAGAAATTATTTCAGCAGGATTTGAGCTAACAGAAATGGGAAATGGAGAGAAAGATTGACACCAAACAAAGTGGTAGGGAAGGGTAGGGACTGGCAGCATGTCCAGCTTCATCACCAAATAAAGAAAATGGTTTCCACAAGGGGAGCAAGTATAAAACAGTCTGCGATTGAAATGGAGATGATACATAGCTTTAGTAGGAAAGAAATAGAAAAAAGAGTATGGACTAAGGAAAAAAGTTTAAAAAAAAAATAGTTAAATTAAAAGAGTTTCTAAAGAGGAAGGACATCCTTTTAGTGAGCTAACTAGGTGAGAAAGCTTCAGGGAGGGATTAGATCATGTCCAGCAAGATCCAATGAGATGCTGCAACACCCTGTTGGGAAGTCAGAGGCTCTGGAAAACAGCCAGTGCCAGAACCCTGCCAAGAAACGCCTCTGCAGGTGGCACTGTCCTACAAAGAGGTAAGTTAAAGGGATTCCTGAGCTTAGTTGAAGAACATCTTGGCATTTTTTTTAGTTTGTGTTGCCTCCTGTTCATTTTTTGAAGTTCAAAATATCCTAAACTCCACTGTGCCAAAAAAACAGAGACATTCCTCTAATACAAGCAGTGCTTGACAACCCAATGGGCTGCATACAAAATAATGTTGTTTGCTAATAATACAGCCCCAAATGTATTTATCTTGCAACAGAGCACCAGGTGAGTAATTAATTAAAAAGCTGATACATACAGCTTTCTTGAAATGGAGAACAGCATTAGTTCTGAAACATAAGATTTGTAATTTAGTAAAGATATTCAGCATTCTGTGGAAAGTCTGGTTGATTGCAGTTTTTCAGTCTAGTCGCATCCTTGTAAACAGAACAAGGTAATAATGAGGCTCTCTGTCACTGTGTCATAATGGAACACAGAGGGCAAAACTTCATTACACTCTTTTGACTCCCCTTCCATCAGTGTGAGCGAGATAAACACAGGGACCCAAAACACTCCATCAGTTCCCGGATGTGTTATTGAGTTGTTTGGTGGAAAGTCCATTCTTTTTCTGTGACTGTGGAGGGAAACCACTGAGACAGGAGAACCCTAAAACATGAGCAAAATGGACTGTAGATTATTTTTCTCAAAGTGGTATGTGGCTTTGATGTGCAGGTCTTCAACAACTTGAATGAGGTGCATTTTTTTTTCCTGTTTAACTTTATTTGTATGTATTATTCATACACATCCTTTGGCAATTGTGGAGCTACTTGGAAGACAGTATTGCAGCTAGTTGCATTTCATCTCTGAAACTTTCCTGAAGTCGAATTTGGGCACAGCCCAAAGTGACATAGAATAAATTCAGTTCTCAAACTTCATTCCATAAAGGACATAAAAGGTCTGGATTATTTCTCTTTGCCAGGTAAACTTCAGTCTCTCTACATTATTTGTGACTGATGTGAATGTAAAGGGAGGGGAAGGAGTTTTAGCATGTACACTCAAAAAGGAGAAATCATATTTTGCAAAGAGTCAGTATACTACCCTTTCTTTTTTATTTTTTTCTTCCAAAATCAATGCAGTTCCTGGCTATGCAAGTCTTTGTTTCTGGGCCCTGACATCCAGCCAACAGAGGGAGCACTAGTTTAATTATAAAACCCTATTTCCCCCATTGCCAGTGTTGCTCCTGGCTGCACAGATAAGAAAGTCATAATGGAAAAGCTGTGCAAACCTTTTCCCCTTAGAACTGGTGGAGGACAAAACCATTGCCAGTGGTACAAAAAGGAAACCTAGTGAGGAATCATTTACAAGCCATTGTGTGCGTGTGGCACAAAAAAAGGGGGCACACACACGCACACACAAATATGAAGCATTGCCCATTAAAACAAATGGTGCCTCCCAGGGTGCAGCCCAGTCCTGGAGTTCAGCTGCTACCCATGAACAAGAAGAGCCCCCTGAGCCAGTGCAACCTTGTATTGGATCTGGGGCCATCTGTCACCTCATTTATTAGAACTGGTTAAAAAAGGGATGAAATACTTTTCAGAGTCCTTCTGGTAAATTTTGGCTTTTTTTTTTTTCAATGAGGACTTAATTGCAAATCTTATTTATCCAGTCTATAGGCCTGTCACTCACTGCATGGTAATATGGCCATAAACTGCAACTGTGAGCTAAAAAACCAAACTGAGCCAAATGAAGTTCTGCATGCATCTTTGTTTTCTTCTTTCTAAAAAAGGTCTTTAGTATTGTTTTGACAGGCACTTGTACTCAGAGATTTGAACCCCCTCAATATTTTTTCATGTTCAGGGTTTACTTGCCTGCATCTTCAACTCAAGTTTCCATAGTTCTGAAGAAGAAAATAAACACATCAAATCTATACATATATATCTGTATCTCCTAAGAATGAAATTGGGAACTTTTAATTTAAGTATTCTCTGGTCCTGACAGCTACTGAAGAAATGAATAGGGACACTTTTCAAAGAGGAGTCACAACACTGTAGGGAGGCAAACACAGTTGTATCAAAAGAGCCCTGTGGACACACTCTCCTCTCTTTGCCTGGCCTTTATTTTCTTTTTTTCTTTTTTTCTTTTTTTTTTCTTTTTTTTTTCTTTTGGTGCAGGCCCCTGCACAAAATAACACAAGTAGGGGAATAAGGCCCTGAGGTAATAAGACAACTGCATATGGCCTGCACCGAGCAAAAGCTTTGTTTTATTTGGATTTGCAGTCTTTCAGAAACACCTTCCCTCCTGCTCAATAAAGGCTTACATCTCTGGCTTCTCTAGTATAGTTTTCCAGTCTTTCCTGTCTCTAAAGGCTGGAAGAGCCCTTAAAAATACCTGGAAAACATAAAACAACAAGGAAAAATGGGGAAGACGCCAACAGGAGGTTGATAATGTAGGACACAACACCTCAAAACAATGAAAATAGCAGAGAAAGCCATGTATGGATTTAAAAGAAAATAGTCTTCATGCTAAACTTTTATTTCCTTTTATCACTTACTTTTTCAAATTGATTCCCTTCCTCTTATATTTTGATTACATCCATATTTATTCTGTTGACTCATCTGGCTTATAGCTCCTCTGGCTTGATAGTCTAGAAAAATGATCAAAGGGCAGATGTTTTTAACTCTGGAAAGTTTTCTTTCACACACATTTATCACTCTCCCTGGAGGCCAAGGACACAAGGAATGGGGGCTACATCCAAGCTCACTTTATCACCAAAGGATTCCTAAGAACTACACATGCTTCTAAACAAGATTTGGCTGAACTCTTGACTGACAGGCTAGAGCTGCTGTTTGATATCAGTGTATCCAGTTTCCTGCTGATAAACCTGAGCTCTAACGTGGTACTTTGAAATATCAGTACAGATGTACTTTTAATTTTTATTTTTTTTATCTTCTCTTAGTCCATTCCTCACCTTGCTTCTATTCCATTACAATTTTAGGCAACAACATACATGAATAATCAAGAAGTGGCTGCTGTTTATGTAAATCTTCTTACACTTTGCCCAGAAAGGATTTTTCAGCATATTTTCTGGGTAGTATGTTCAGTTTGAAATAGCTAAATGTAATCCATGTATTTTTGTGACTCTGTAAAAATGTAAGTAGAAATCTGTATTCACAAAGGGGAGAAAAACCGGAGTGGAGGGAAAAGGATTGGTGAGTGGAAGAAGTTTTTTGTAAGATGCTTGTTACACTCCTGGGTCTGAGCATAGTTAGAGGGATCAAATGGTAATGCAGTTTAGACATCCATTTGGAATTATGCTGCCCTCGCACATGGATCACAGGGCTGCTGAGGCTGTCCCCTGCATTGTGCTGTACTTGGGAAATGGTCAAAAGCAAGGAAGATCCAGATTATGTGCAAGGTCTTTCAGTATTAGGCACCAACCCAATGGAGAACAAGAACACCAGAAACTGAGCCTAGACTTGAAAAAGCACTGTGGGCAAATGTGAAAACATGTACTTTTGGGCCAGTCACCCTTACCTCTCATCATTTCCTACTGTCAATATCTTAGTACTTTCTTTGCAGGAAAGCAAACTTATATGAGTGTGGAGCTCAGAACGAGCTCTAAGAAAGACGTTAAAATACACAGCCATATCTTGCAAATATCTCAGATCCAGAAAAGCATCTGTATTTGAAGAGATTGAATGGTTATGTGGAAATTATTTGGTACCTTGGAATTTGAAGGCTGCAGCTTTCTTAAAAACACATTACATCAATATATTATTTAGGAATCAGTGCCATCCCTAGAGCATCCACCAGCTAACTTTCCAATATGACCAAAAATGTTATGAAGAAGATGGAAACCCCAGCCCTCCATCCAAGGGGGCTTCCTGCAGAATGTGAACTTTCCAAGCTGCTTTCAGCTTGCGTTGTTTGTTGCAATCAGTTCTAACTAGCCTTGTAATTTTTACTTCTGTTAGGCGGCCTCATGAATGCCCTTTGCTCCACCAAAATAGCTCGTGTGAGAGGTTAGCACTCATATACACTATTTTGTTCTTTTCCACCTTGTCTGAACTCTGCCATTTCAATCGGCAGCCAGCAGTAGAAAGTTTTTGATCAAACTGAAAATCCTCACATTTAAGTGGAGTTTGTTTTGTGAAAGTTGAGGGAACAGGCTGAGGAGTTAATACACCCACTCATCATCTAACCTTGACACTGGCTCACACAAAAGTACAAGTGAATAAAACTACATCATTTTCTTGCTAGTTTCTGAAGGCTTTGAGATCATTGGTCCTGGGATTTGCTTTGACACTCCAGCTGTCGCTAGCACACCTGTGTGATTATTGTACATAATAATTGATTTTGAAAGATTCATATTCTCTGGGTTTTTTTATTGATTGGTAAGGAGTGATTTTATTGAAGGCAGAAAAGTACCTCAAGCTATTGAAGGGACATGAAAGTTAATACAACTATGGATACAGGAAGTCTACTGGGTCCTTTGTGATAAAGTTGTAGACAGTCAAAGCTGGTACAGAGGGAACTTTCCTCCCACACTGTGAAGGTAATGAGAAAATCAGCTAATGATTTCAGACAAATCCTCAAAGCCTTGGACCTTCTAATGTTATGAAAGATGCACTGATGCTTCTTTATTTTGCTTGTTTGATTTTTAACTCAATGAGTCCAAAATATCTTCATGTAAATGAAATTCTGCCCTTGGAACATACATTGTACAATGCAAAGTCAAAATTGCTGATGGTAGTAGAGAAATGAGGTGTTCAGTCCAGCTCCCTGTAAGCTTAATTTCATTTCTTAAGTCGTTACTGCTAGTCTTCTCTATAGTTTCTGAGACAGAAACAGTCATCCATTCATTTATTTATAATAATAAGCAGTTTCATGTTATTCAGAACTTGCTTTGAACTGTTAAATGGTCAACAGTTATCACACAACTGAAAGGCCATAACTTCCCTGGGGTTCTTCTTTTAAAGGGAAAGAAATTACCTGGTTTTAGCTCAGTGATGCTGCCTGCAAAATATTCGGTTAAATCTGTGAGCTATGAAATACTCTCCCCTGCTGAGGATGAAGAGCCAACAAATACTGCAACCATGTAGCCACTCTGTTAAACAAAGCCTCTCTAGCTCTCTCAAGAGGATGGGTTCCATAGTTAAACCAGTTAAAACAGGAGAGAGAGTTCATCTCATTTTTGGTAGCCCTCGCAGTGGAGCTTAGCATCATGCAATAATGCAGGAAGAGATCAGTAACATGAGGAAAAAGTACATCTGATGACAATTCCTGTCTTCAGGCAAGCTCAATGCTGAGAAATGAAAACAGGCATGTGCAGTTTGCAAAGGTCTAGAGACCTGCTTTTGATGAATGAATAATGGAGCAACATCAAAAGCACATTCCTCGAAATTATGGAACACCTGGTAGAGGTTCCTGCATTTTGGAGGTTTCATGATATTCGAGAGAGATTTTGTACAGAGAGTGAGTTGACATGGTATTCATAATTAACCACTGATGAGCTATGATCTACTAAGCAAACAAACGGAAGATAGCGAGCCCTCAGCTCGCCATCAGACTTGCTCACTGGCACATCAGAGAATTACAGAATGGTTTGGGTTGGAAGTGACCTTTGAAGATCAACTATTCCAACCCTCCTGCTATGGAATGGACAACTTTCACCAGAGAAGGTTGTTCACAGCCCCATCCACCCTGGCCTTGAACAATTCCAGGGATGCGGCATTCACAACTTCTCTGGACAACTTGTTCCAGCATCTCATCATCCTCATGGTAAAGAATTTCTTCCTTATATCCAATCTAAATCTAGTCTCTTGCAGTTTAAAACCATTATCTCTTGTCCTGGCCCTACAGGCCTTGGTAAAATTCTTTTTGTAGTGAACAGCTGCAACAAGGTCCCCAGCACCGACTTTTCTCTAGGCTTAACAACCCCAGCTCTCAGCTCTTTTACAGGAGAGAGGGGTTCCAGTCCTCTTGTTATTTTTTTCTGAGATTTAAATAGGAATATTCCCAGAAATTATTTTATCTGATAATTTCTCTTCTTGTGCCTTTCAAATCTTGCGTCTTTTCTAACTCTGTTTTTCCCTCTCTATCTAACAACCTGGTCTCCTTTAAAGAATGGAGTCTCATTTCTTCTGCTCCTAGAGTGTAGTAGCATTTTGTGGTTGCAAGGGAAGCATTTGTCTGCAATGGAAAGATGACAGATACAGGCAGACTGAGCTGCAGGTATACATGGATATAGCTATTGCCCTTCCTAGCGGCTTGATGAGTTATCCCAGGTGATAGCTCTGGGATTATGTATCGCTGGGACTTTTTGGCAAGGTGGTGACTCTATCACAAGATGTCATTCTTCTACTTGTGTTTTAAGTCCTTTTTCTCATCCAGGGTGTGGGGGAAACAAGGTGGACCTATGACTAGAAATCCACCACAAGTATTGCCATAGAGATTAAAGGTTGCCACAGTTTTGCTAAAAGGCAGTTCCTAGAGGTTAACTGGTTTTAACTGTGCTCTGGAATTAGATGGCTGAGTCATAGTGACAGTGAAACTCCGTAGGAATCTGTCACTGGATTCTTGAGACCTTTTGGAAGAGACTCAGTCACTCATGCAACCACTGAAGAAGGAGAACACCTCAGCTCATCTAGCAAAGTCACGTAGCACAATGTGGTAAGACATGCAGTAGGGCTTAGCAGGGAACCTTCAGCTTTTGAAGAGCTACTGAAAAGCCAAGTCAATCTCATCTGTCCACAGGTAGAAATGCTTTGTCTCACATGGAGCTTCTCATCCTTTTCCCTGTAGTTTAACAGGTAGGCCAGAAATAGTCTTTGAACAGTGTCCAGGTTGTGGTAGCTATCTCCACAGAGTATCTCAGACTCAGTGACTCAGATGAATGTACTTGCTTTCTTCTGTTTTCTGGGGAAAAATTTTTAAAATAAGAAAATGTAGTCTGAAAGCCCCAAATAAAGTATCTCGGAAAGGTGGTGTATTACTATGGAAAAAGAAAGAACACACCGAAACTGAAGCTGAATACAAAACCATTCAAGGGGGAGTCAGAAGGACACATGTCTCTATTCCAGCAGGACAGGAAGGGCTGACAGTGGGGCACATGGTCCTTCCATGTGCACCACTGATGGACAAGAAATGAAATTTACTAGTCCAGGCTTATTACAGACCTGGTGTACATTCCTGCTAGGTATGTTAACACTACAAAATGGCAAGGAGAATTACTGGAAGTTGCATTGTTTTATTAAAGTCTTTCACCCAATGTAATGCACTCTGGTTTTTAGAAGAAAATTAATGTCTCCAGCCGAAGTTTTCCATTTTGCATAAGCACAAGTTTCATTTGCATGGTTTAGCTGGCAATATGCATGCTCCTGGTTAAATCCTAGCTGTAAAACCCCTACCATTATAGTACACTATAGCTCCTAATTGTGTCCGGGTGCGCCTGTCAAGAGCAGTCCCAGGCACGTCCGTGTACTTTTTCATCCTTTTATTGATTCCTCAGCACCTAAAAAGCCACAGCTGCTTCCATTTCAGGAGATGTACTATAGTTCTTCTTTTAAAACAGTATGATACAGTTCAGTAGCTGGAATGTGCCGCAGAGCTGGGACTGCTAGATAGCTTGTTTTTAATTTTCTCCTCAGGAAAGAGTAATGTGTAACTTCTCAGCAGAGTGACTGTCATAAAGAAAGAGGATAGAATAAAAGGCATATTTTGGCTCATGTCAAGATAAAACTGAGCAAAAAAAATCTTTCTCACAGTTCTGTCTTAATAACTCTGAAACTGAATTTATATCAAGATTTCTGGTTCAAATGAGAAACCGGTCTCAGATGCTCATTGGAGATTTTGGAACAATTCAATCTTTCCAAGACTTTCAGGGTGTTGGTTTCCATATTTTGATTCAAACAGATCTCTAATTAATACTGTAAAAAATTCCTGTAAAGAATTCACTAGCAGCAGAGAGTGCTGATGCAAGCATAGGGAAGAATAGTTAATTGGGGAAGAACTTCATTACGCTTTTACACTTTGCGAACTGCCTTTCACCAATACCTGGGTGGCAATCTTAGCACTCGTGGGCAATGGCTAGCAGGGCATGCTGAAGCAATAGGGACTTGACCTCATTGCTTTATTTGCTGAAAATGTTTTAACAACTGCTTTTAGACATTCTTCTGGCATTAGAAGTAGTGATTTCTTTTTAATTAAAATCTCTTAAAAACTGATGTGACAGGATTCTCTGAAAAAAAGTAAAAGAAAAAAGAAAAGAACTGGAAAATTAATTAACTAAACTAGAAGGTCAGTTTTAAAATCCTGCTGCAGCCTAATTAAATCCTAGACACTGACATTTTTGGCTAAAGATTGCAACCATAGTAATTAGTGTTGCAGGAAATTTCCATATGCCATTGTGCCAAATGAATGAGAGTATTTCATAATTGTTCCTACAGGACTCCTTGCAAATAGCTGGGAGGGACATGATCCTATTGTAGGAAATATGCAAAGGCGACGTAGTATTTTCATACCTGTAATAGACACTCTCCAGGTCAGTAGTGTGAAGGAGGGAAAAGTCTGATACATTATAGGAATAATATAAATTATTATTATTATTATTATTATATTAGTCTCTCCTTGTTATTGTCTATTTAAAGAAACAACCACTATGTAAATAAATAGGGCAAGCTGTTAGTCAAAAGGCTGTGGATAAATACATGCTGAATATGCAATTTAAAATCATGATAGTGACCAATTTTATAGGATAAAACAAAAGATGCTGCTAATTATTTTATTTTATTTGCATGTATTTTAGTTAACTCCACAGAGAGATTTCTTTTTTCTTTTTCAATCATTAACTTTTTCAGGACTGCTAAGGATTTGTTAAATGTCAGGCAGTAAAATTAAAATGTCAGTACATGACATATGGGTCAAGTAGACTTAATAAACTTGAACTGCATCATTCCACATTTATTTCTAGATTTTCCTTCTCTATTGAAAAATGTGGTGAAAATGTGGTAAAAATATGAAATATTTTTTGTACAGTCCATGTGGCTTTTGAATACAATGGACAGAGTTATTAAGATCTTTCTCTTCTCAGAACATTGTGCAAACTTCACTCAAAGGGAAAAAGACTGCTCCCTTCTTGAGGGGCACTGTTACAAGAGGATGATTTTTGTGGCTTTTTCTTTAACAAATCTGTCTCTTCAGAGAAAATTAAAATGCCAGAATGAGAAAATTAAAATGCCAGATTAAGAAAATTACTGATTTACCCAATAAATAAAATGAGTAAGAAATAAATGACTGCTTCACCTGAGAAACAAAAAGATAATCCTGCCATGTGGAAGGACCCGCCTAAAGAACTGGGCAGCCTGGGTCCATGGATCTTGTATGTGTGCCTGAAATGGTGCTCTCAGATGGCCCAGTTTCATCTTCTTGTTCTAAGGCACTTCTCATTATGTCCCTCTTCTCTTCTCCACAAAAGTGTAATGATTAGCACTAGGAAATAGTTGACAGCCTTCTCTGTGGTCAGCTAAACTGCAAAATGCTCAGCAGTGAATCACCGTATGAGCGAAGAGAGAAACTTTCAGAGTGTCTACAAGCCCTGCTGGCCTAATGTCCTCAAGTCTCCACAGTCACTCTGCAGTTTCTTCTTTCAAAGATTAATGTGATGGTCGGTGACTGACTGTGGCAATCAAAGAGCATTCAGGTGCATGTAGAGAACAATTTTCTGGTTGATCTGTTCTTTCAGGTGAACTCGTTCAGTGAAGTGACATTTCGTACTTCTCTTAGAAAATTTCAGTATTTTTTTTATTTTATTGCAGGTGGAGAATAGATGTTTTTCAAGCTATTGTTTCAGGCTCTATGCAAACTTAAGTCTTCTCACAGTAAAACCTGGTGTAAGACTGAAGAGCAGCTGGGTATAAACAGAAGTCATAATGGCAGAATTTCAGGAACACATGGTCCTTTAAAATTCAAAACATGGACAAAGGGCAAGTGTATTTCAGCCATCAGGTGATCCAAATTTTGCACAGGATCTTGAAGTTTTGGGAGACTTACATGGGGTTCATTCCATGGCATTGCCCAATCCATAGTGTACACTAACAATTTTCCAGCTACACTAACAATTTTCCTATCCAGCCAGTCTCCCCTGAACTTCAGAGTTCTTTGGCTTTGGGGATGGTTCAGCTAAAGTGATGGGGGGCTTCCTACTCCTGGAAGAAATGTAGTTTGGGAATTTAAAAAAACTGTGTACCAATGCTAAATACTGTACAAACATACATCTCAGTAGAAATAAAATTGACAAGCCTGGGTAGGTTTTAGAAATATAATGGCACATGTTTTTTCTGGGTGCAACAGCATTGATTTTCCCTTTAGAGAACTTAGTTAAGCAACAACCTCCCTCACCATCCATGAGATATGTGCCCATCACATCCTCTGCCACATCAGAGGGACATTATCCTTCCAATAAGCTGTTAGAAAATTTGGTCTCGTAGCATCAAAATGAGGTGTTGATTGCGATATATCATTCAGTTTCCCAATAAGGCCATGTTTATTTTTGATTTTACATTATTAGTTAATGTCTTTGTTCTCTTCTAGGAATAACCCTCCTGGCTTTTTAAACACTCAGGCAGAGGAGGAGCCTATTCTTTCCCTGTACTTATCCTCCAGAACTGGAGCCCTGCATTTCTGCCAACATTTCAACTACAGGACAAAATCTCAACAAAAGTGGGCTTGTGATCTGCCGAGACACAAGAGTCAAATTCAGGACCAAATTTGTGGCAACAGATATTTTTTCCAGTAGCAAGTGTTGCTGTTTACTTGATTTTGCTGTTGGGAGACACCATCACCGGGATGCATTTATGTCAGCCAATTAGCAATATTGGATTAGAGCACAGAGCAAGGAAATTTTGTAATAGATCTGCTGTACAGTGCTAGGAAAGGTACCTCACAATTCTAGGGTTTATTTCCTCAGCCCAAAATGGCAACACTAACGCTAAGCCATCCCTGCATTAGACACAGTATGATGAGGGTACCTTTACTGTTTTATAGGCTTTGAAGTCTGGGAGGAGTAGAGGAAAAGACTGTGGAAGGACTTTGACAAGCACAATTTGTCTTTTTGCAGCTTTCAGAGCACCACAATATATTTTCACAAAAGACCTGTTTATATGAAGCTGTCTGAAAACATTTTCAGCACAAGTGCATATCTAATGCAGGCACGGTGGTACAGTCTCTGGATTTTGAGTGCACATTTAAAATGGAAAAAACCTTTCAATATCTTCAAATGGCAGCAAGATGCTGGATAATTTACATTGTGCCTCATGCAGGCAGGCATAAAATCCAGCACCCTGAAACTGTGCCTGCCACACGCTGAGTGCTAAGAACTTAACTGGTGTTTGTAGCATCTTTGAGAGAAGAGGCTGCTAAACTCACAGAGCAACAGTGCCTTTCTTGAGACAGAGTTCATCCTCTCTAAAGGCTTCGGAACAGATGAAGCTGAGCTAATCATCAAGAAACCCTCTAATCTCTATCATTACTTAGGTTTTCATGTTAGTCATTGTGACAGCTTTTCCCCCTTGTCATCACGGGGAGAAAGCAGTGGTTGGCGCTCTCTGGCGAGACGGAAGCCATTTATGGCAGGCTGAGCTTTTCCAAGTTAGTATTCAGGAGTCATACACAGCCGGTGAATGGAGTGACAATCTCAAAAAGGTGTCGCGAAGGGCCTGGCACAGTGTGGGGCTTATGTCGCATTCCTCTTGGCTGATTGTCAAACAAAGGTAGAGCCAGCCATTACCAAAGGGTGTTAATGTGCAGAGAAATACAAAAATAAACCGGCTACTTAGGGCACTAACTATTACAGGCAGAGAAATAATACAATAAATCACTGAAATGAAGAAAGAGTGGCAAGAGGCACTGAAAACTGAGAGATATTTTGTCACTAAATTGCAGCATTAATAGCGCTTTGAAGCTTCACATTTAAATTGCCTATTTCTGACACTCAAAATGCACATTAGGAAAATGATGCTTATTTTATAGTTACTCATTAAAAGGAAGGGGATAAATAAGATGGAGTTTTAAACTATAAATCTCTTTCATAACGAACAACCAATAAGAACGTGTGGGGAAGACAAATAAATGGATAGTGAAAGAAAGATTTTTAAAATGCTTTTGTAATCTGGGGTGTAAATGAGCAACTGTCTCATCTGATCGAGGATAAGTCATTTTTAGAAGGTCTGGGTATGATTGCGAATGCAGGAGGTACTCATATGTTACTTGATAATGAAGAAGAACTAGAAATAACAGAAAAGGTTGTTTCTTTTCTTTTGCAATAATTCAGGCACTGTGCAATTATACTATTTGTCTCCTCTGTACATGACTCCAATGCTACATGTATTTCCCCACCTACAGGTACATCAGCTTTCCCCACCTAATAAGGCATAACTCCAGATTACCTCTGAATAGCCTGTATGACAAATTCAAGGGAAGAAGCAGAAGGAACTTACACATCGCTGTGGCATTTAGTTTTCCTGGAAAGGTCTTTCATGATCACCTGTGTAACCTCCCAGCACTCGTTAATGGCTGCCCAGTAGCCTGCTGCTGCTTGAATATTTGCATAGCATCTGCATTTATCTAATCTTTATTTATTTTTTAGAGACTGCAGAGTTACAGCTCATTTGCAGTGCTTCAGGATTTGAGTATTAAACAAAAATGCAAATACAGCAGTAAGCTCTTAATGAGATGTATCCAGCTCAATTTTTTCAGCATTAACTCCATTCTTTATCTTGTTTGAGCATCCATAGCATAAACTATTGATCAGCTCCAAAACTTCATTTTATTATATCATCAGCTCCTGCCATACATTTTATATACACGTTTAAATTCTAATTTTATCCACAATAAGAATAATAATGATGTTTCAAACTGGCATTTATCGTCCAAAGGAAAATAGCTCAAATACCATAACAAATCATCTTTTCTTCTGCACTTTGGAGAGTTACCAAGCCAAAATACAGTTACAAACTTCTGGGTTTGTGGTACTTTCCACTAACTTGAAGCATGATAAAGTCACAAGGTAAGGGAAATGCTAGTTCCACACACTTGTGGCCATAAAAGGAGATCTGCTTCAGGCAATTTAAATACCCTCAGGAAAATTCCTACCTTTGGATGTATATAAGCATACACCACATTTTTAGTTTCTAATTTTAATCTTCTAATGATATAAACCAAACTTTTGCCTCCAAGAAAAGGAAGCATGATTCTCTGATTAACAGTGCAGTGTGGATAAAACCCTCAGGCCTCGGCCACTGAATCACTTGTGACAAAACCTGTGTCTCACCCTAGGAATTCTCCTTAACTTCAAGGTGTGCAGCAGCTCTTCCCCAGAGCTGCCAGAGACCTCCTTCACCCTCCTCATTTTTGGGCTGGATTCTCAGGGTAAGGAGAAGGGGTGAAAGGGAGTACTTTCAGTACTAGTATTTATTTTTTCAGTATTAGTATTTATTTTTTTGTCTCTCTTGACATACAAACTGTCCTGGAGAGGAGAGTGTGAGGTTCTGGACGCCCATGAATACAATTTGCAAGGACCATCAGGGGTCACACCCTCTCCCCATCACTGCCAACAGCAGCCATCTTTTCTTAACACTTTGATAGCAGTGTGAGAATCATCCATAAAATAGTTTGCTGCCACTGCTGCAGAGTCACTTGTGGCCAGACGGATGATAAGTTCTGCATGTCAGGCTTTCTCAGCATTTCCTCTGGGATTATGTGGTCTGCAACAAGGACTATCAATCTCTCCACCAGCTTTGGGAGATCAGGTCTGTCCCTGATCATATTGATGGTCCTCGTTCTACTGCTTCCCCCCTCCCCCCCCAAAATTAAGAAATGAAAAACAAGCTTTAGAGCCAAAAATATACCTGAGTGTTTCATGAATGCTTCTATTGCAGCAATGACACTGGCTAAGCTTCTATGCCAAAGTCAACTCCACTGTGAGCTACAGAAACCCTTATTTTTTCCTCAGAAAATGTGCCTGATTCAGTTTCAGCTAAATTTTTAGAAAACTGCAGCCTCTTTCCTCCTGTTCCCTCTATGCCTCATGCTTTAATTTGTGGGTTTGCACACACCGTAATTTTGATGAACAGGCTACGCTGTGCAGGGTGCATATTGCTGAGTGCCTCATAGTAAATTTCTATTTAAATTCATTACAAGCAAAGGCTATAAGGCTCTACGGGTTTTTCGTTACAATTTTAAAATGAGTTTATATGAGTTACTGAATTTTATGCTCAGGTTGGCTTTGATGTTTAATGTGTTTATTTGAGAAACAGAGCCCAAAACTCTGCCACTGTGACAACTTTCACAGCATCTTTGATATCTTGCTTGGGAAAGAACAAAGTTTTGCAATACGAAATTTTTGGTCTTAAAATCCTCGAGACAAAGACTTCATTGATGCATCAACAATAAAGCTGATAATATAACATATATGCTAATATAATAGTATTATAAATATTATAACAAAAGTAATACAATAAAGAAGGTAATATAACACAGTCTTAGGGTTTTTAATCTCCAACATTTTCTTTGGATGCTACAATGTTTCTGAATTTTCACTGTGGAAAATTTCATAAGTGTCTTGTCTTTATTGTTTGTTCATTTGCACTAAAGAATTATCAGCTTCACAAACTTCTTTGTAGCTCCCAGTGGAACTAGCACAATTATAAAGTTGTGCCAAATTGGCTTCTTAGCAGAAGGTATCTATTGGAAGAAAACAAATCTCTACATTAGATTCCATCATGAACAAACAAATCGTTTTAATTGGCTGCGTAATGAGATGGCCTTTCGTAGAATTGTACTTGGAAAGTTCACTGTTACGGTGGATCTCCTAAGTTCTGCACAGGATAAGCACGACAGAAAAACTAATTGTAAGAAATACAGAACGGTTGTGTTTTGGATTTTGAAACCTAGATCCTTCATGTATGGCTTTTCATTATCTGTTTAGCTGTTTTTAATAATTTATCAGACTCTAAGTTCCCACTATTCTACAATGTTGTGTACTTGGGGATTTTATTTGTTAAAGAGAAAATGGCAAAGTGGTATACTGCAGTTATAGGTCAGCTTCATCTTAAAATAATTTGTGTTTCACCAATTCCTTAAACATAGCTGATTTTAAACAGACAACTTCAGGGTTTCTAAGATATTATGTTAAGACTTCTTAATTCTACTGCAACCACCTTTCTGTAGATTACTTTACTAATTGTGCCAACTAGTGTCTTTTTGGTAGTGGAGCAGGGAGAGCTCTTACCTTCAAGGTTTTGGGATCCAACCCCACAATAACTTCATAACCCTTTGTAAAATCTTTCTCATCCCCTCCTTGTGGTGAGCATGGCTGGTGCACACAGCAGCATCCACAGAATCACAGAATCACAGGATGAACTAGGTTGGAAAAGACCTTTAAGATCATCTAGTCTGACCTTTAAGATCATCTACTCCAACCTGTGACCTAACATCTCCTCATCAACTAAACCATGGCACTGAGTGCCACGTCCAGTCTTTTTTTAAACATGTCCAGGGGTGATGACTCCACCACCTCCCTGGGCAAACAATTCCAGCCCCACAGCACAGCAGAAGTGAAAGCACACACACAGGCAAATTGCCCAGCTATTCCCAAGGTCACAGATGTGGGCACGTGCATGCAGGTTGGACTGAGTGAAAGGAGAGTTTTAGGATATGATTGGAAGGTCACATAATCCCATCTGTCCTGTGATTTTGTTGATGAGGCAAGTAGTAAGAATTTCTTGTATAGCTGTGTGCTTCAGCGGTCCTTTTCATAGGGAAGATGAACAAAGTAAATTGGCTTTGAGTTACAAAAACAAGTTCAATAAATGCATTTCAGAGCTCCTGTGCATTTGTGCTGTAAGTAGCTCTTACTTGGCACTTTCTTGTCTGTCCTCTAGCTCATAGAGATGGTCACATGGCAACTTGGCTGGTGCTTGAAAAGAGGTCACAGAAAAAAATCCGAAGGGTCCTTATAGGATGTACAGGAACATTTTATCTGTTTTCCAAAATCTGACCACTAAATATTTTTTTTTTCTTGTTAGGGTTATCTTTCTAATGAAAAACTCCACTGTTGTTTTGTGCAATTGTACTCCCTTAAACTTTGATTATGTAAAGCATATCCAAACATGCTCACACATCTACTACTGTTGAGATCCTTACTGCTGAGTTAAAAGGTATCAGCACCCACCCCGCAATGGCTTCAGTGTGGTTTCAGCGTGGTTTCAGAAGACATGACCACAAAATATTTCTGAGGTAAAGGCTTAGAAATGTCTAAATAATGAAACTGTGTCAATGGAATTAAAAATCAAGTTGTAGTTTTAATGCAAGTATTCCACCCAAATTTTTAAACATTTTCATAAGGTATCTTAGGCTATCACATTTCTTTTCATTATGCACAACGTATGAGAATTTCTGTAACTCCTGCTTCACTATATGTTTTTTGATACTTTTCTATACTTACTTTTAACACCTAGATGGTATCATCCCTGCTTGGACTTTCTTGCCTTCTCAGGGAGCTGCTGTTTAACATTCAAGAAGCAAGTAGAAAAGGCATATTTGAATCAAGATCTTTAAGGTAGATCTTTAAGATCTTCCACTTCAGTGGAACAGATCCACTGAGACTGTTAAAAACATATAGCTGGAAGCACATGAATTGTCTCCTTAACATGGAAGACAAGCAGATGGTGTTCATGTTTGGGTGTTCAACTGTAGCGTAAGTTGATATTAACAACAGATTATCTTTCATGAATATTTTAGTGCTATGTGAGAAAAGGGATTCCTTGCTTCATATCGGTGAAGGAATTGGCTTGAAGAAAAGAAAAAAAAAGGGGGGGAGGGGGGAGAGGGAGGGGGAGAACAGAGAGAACCCACAACAACAACAACAACAACAACAACAAAACACTACTGTTATCTTCAATAGAACCTTTTAAATAGGTAAGTCAGAGTTTAGGCGGGCCATAGAATTGAGCAACTTTTATAGCTTTGAAGTTGCTCCAGGGTCAGTGAGCAGCACACTGCTGGGTTGGTCTGGCTGCTACTTTTGCTGTATTTGACTGGTACCTTTGGTGCATTTGTCGAGGGGTGGGGGGGAAGTCAGAGTTTCCGTTGTGGTGTCTTTCAGATGCACTGTGTTCACCAACATCAAATATGTCTCCAATTTTATTTCAAAAGCAAATACCTCTTCCTGTGGTAACTAAATGCAGTATCAGCCATCATATTCATCATTCAGCTGACACTTGCCTTGACCTCACCTCTTCAGGTGTCCAAAGTTTGCTCCTCTCATCCACCGCAGACCTCAAAGCCTTTTGCCAAACTTCAGCTAAGCTTCTTTCTTGACAAATGCATCCATACTAATAAATGAGTGGGACACAGGACTGAAAGAGATACCAAGCAAGTCTGCAGATAATACAAAACTAGGAGGAGCTGTTAACTCTCTTGAAGTCAGAGAGGCCCTGCAGACAGACCTCAACAAATTAGAGAAATGGGCAATCGCCAACCATAGGAAGTTCAACCAGGGGAAGTGCGGGATTCTGCAACGGGGACAGGACTCTCCCAAAGGATCCTGGATGTACAGATGGACTGGGGAGTGAGAGGCTAGAAAGCAGTGCCATGGAAAGGGACCTGGGGGTCCTGGTCGATGGTGAGTTGAATGTGAGCCAGCAGTGTCCTGGCAGCCAGGAGGGCAAACTCTGTCCTGGGGTGCATCAGGCACAGCATCGCCAGCCGGGCAAGGGAGGGGATTGTCCTGCTCTGCTCTGCACTGGGGCGGCCTCACCTCGAGTGCTGGGGGCAGTTTTGATGCCACAATATAAAACAGACATTAAACTATTAGAGAGTGTCCAAACTAAGGCAATAAAGACGGTGAAGGGCCTTGTGGGGAAGCCTTATGAGAAGCAGCTGAGGACACTTGTTCTGTTCAGCCTGGAGAAGAAGAGGCTGAGGGGAGACCTCACTGCAGTCTGCAGCTTCCTCGTGAGGGGAAGAGGAGGGGCAGTCACTGACCTGTTCTCTCTGGTGACCAGTGACAGGACCCGTTGTTGTGTCAGAGGAGGTTTAGGCTGGATATTAGAAAATGTTTCTTCTCCCAGAAGGGCACTGGAGCAGGGTCCCTGGGGCAGTGGTCACAGCATCAGCCTGACAGAGCTCAAGTGTTTGGACAATGCTCTCAGGCACATGGTGTGACTCTTGGGGACGGTCCTGTGTAGGGCCAGGGAGCTGAACTCAATTATTCTGGATGACTTCCAACTCAGCTTATTCTGTGATTCTGTGGTTCTGTGGTTCTGTGATTCTGTAAATATCAAGTTGCTGTCTTGCTGCTGAAGCTGAAGCTGGACCCTGCCTGGTGCTGACATGGAGGAGCCTGGGACACTAGGGCACTTCTTGACCCCAAAGGATCCCAGTACAACAGCAGTCCCTGTTGCATCCCCAGCACTTCAGAAGGGACAGAAATCTAGGAATTGGTATCCCAATATCTGTTCTCTATGAAATTACATTTACAGGTCATTTGGATGTGTTTGCATGAATCAGATATGTTTGAATTATTTACAGGTTGTGGTGGCTTCAAAGAACCTAATTAAAGTAGAGTAGCATGTTTTAGGACCTGAAAAGGCAAGCTCTGCTCCTGCAAGTAATTACTGCTCTAATGAACAAACTCAGGAGAGTGAAATGCATAAACAGATTCTGTGAGATCAGTGCACAGAACGTATTTTCAAGTCCAAGGAGCATGGCAGCGTAATAGCTGTGAAACTGTAAGAGTATTAGTGGTAAAAGGAACAACAGCACTAAAACTTTATAGTGCAATATAGTCTATTCAACTTCAAAGTGGCAAATATCTTTTTCAGTATGAATTAATAGAAAACCAGTATTTATTCACCTACAATGGAATTCAAATATTTGCAGAAAATACTGTATTTTAATTTTACAACAAAATGAATCATACTTCGCCTCTGTGCTGCTAACACACCTGTTATCTGAAGTTCTTTGTCTTCATTTCAGCAGTCACAAACTCTGCCATAAACCTTAAGGACTTTCATATTCCATAATTCAATTTATAGCAGCTTCAGTTTCTATAAGAAGTGGCCTTATAAAAATGACATCCAAACACTCCCTACATATTCCTGCACCATTAATACCATATGAATTCACTCATTTTTAAAGTCAGTTCAAGATTTTTTGATCAAGAGTGGAGATTCAGCCTGATAACTTCAAGTTAAACTGTGTTATTTCTGTGCTTTAAGTATCATTGCTGACTATAAAAATTGTAAAATAAAAACTTAACTGAAAATTCTCCAGGGAAGTGTTTGAGTCAGAATGCAGTATGTTCCTGTGTAGCTATATTGTGTCTACTCTGGTGACAGAAAGAAAAATATGGGTTTTTTTCAGTAAACTGAATGCATATCTTTCAAAAATCTCATGGGGAATGGTTATTTATAGCACTGAGCTTCCATTTCAAGATGGGTACTTTTTTTGTTTGTTTTTGACTGCCACCAATAATAAGGATGCAAGGCAGCAAATCAGATCCTATAATGAAACAATTATTGTTGGTATTTTAGACAGTAATCGTGAAGTTCTGTTGCGATATTAAGGCTGAAATTTGGACCAGTTCTGATCATTAAAAAACCCTGGCCCTAAACTTATCATGTCTGTAAAATATAGCCCTACTGGTGATCAAAAAACCCCTCAGCTGTGGACAGCTGTAAACCTATTTACTTATTACTGTTCCTAAATCCCTGCAGGGTGAAAGAGAAATGAAAGATATTATAACTCTCTCCCTCTTTATTTTTTTTATTTGTGGCATGTCTGACCTGCACCTCAGCCCTTCAGTTATGATTTCACTGTGCACCCTTTACTACGCACAGGTAACAGCAGCCTACCTTGTAATCTCCCAATCAAAATCTAAAGACCCTCTGTATGTCAGGGATATTCTGTTATTAAACCCCAACATTATTAGTTTTTCTTTCCTTTTGACAACAGAAATAGAAACGTGTCAGTGAGAGAAACTCCTCAATTATATGGATTTTTCTGAAGGGCAGATCTGAGCCTTCTGAACCTTATCCTATTTTTAACAGTTTGCTACAAATAGGGAAGAAGTGGCCTGGCTGGTTGCCAAATCCTCCAAATCCAACTTAAACACCCATTCACTGGCTTTGTCTAGACTAGGGTCTCTAGGGGATTCATTTGCAAATGTTTGCTCACCCTTTCTAACTTGTGTGAAAATTCAGGCACTTTTAAAGCAGAATGCCTGTAACAAATACTGATCCGACCCATCTACTGTGTCCCATGTGTCCATGGCCCTGGTCAGTCACTGAAGCAGTGGGTGTGAGGGCCCTGGGTATTACTGCTAGACACCAGCTCCTTGTTCCTATGCAACTGAAAGCATCACATCAGTGGATTTTTCTCCCTCTGAGTGCAGCATTAACTCAAGGTACCACTAATCTGGTCCAAACTAAGCTAGCAGATACTGCACTGAGGCAGAGGAAAGGCATGGAAACCTCTGCACTCAGACTCTGCCAGACTCAACTAGAAAAAATTCTTTGTGTGGTGTCTGTTCGATCAGTTTAGCAAAATCCATAGACCTCGGTGAGGGTCCTCTCTGAGGCAGAACTGCAGCACTACACCTGGAGCAAATATTCAAGAAAAAAAAGCCCTCAAAGTGCATGGGGGCACATGTATGCAGCCAGGGAGGTGAGTCAGAAAAAGTGCACATGGATGCTCCTTTGTCTTGCCATGTGCGTGATCCTCAGGGATTCATTTAGGCACCCCTCATGCAGAGCCAGACTTTGGGTCTACTGAAAGTCATAATCAAAGCCTGCAGGTACCCAGCCTGTAGAAGCTATAAATGTTGAGCTGAAGGTCAGTTTCCAAGTTACACTATGAGTTTCTGGTCTTCCTCTTGAAAACGTGGCCCAGCTATTTAATTCTTTTCTCAGGGGCTTGGTCCTAGATGTTATAGGCTGTATATAGTCTCCAACCAGTCCCATTGCCCCTAGGATCCCAGTATATAGAAAAATCATTTATGAGGATGCTGTGTAAGGTTTTTCTTCCTTATGAAGAACCTTACTGTTGTGAGTGGTAAGATGTTTATCACCAGCATGCAGGATCCCTCCTGCCAAAGAGAAAATTGCTTGCTGACTAACAAAGCCAGAGGAACAGAAAGAGGTGGATATATGGAGGAGTGAACAAAGGGAGAGGCCAGCCCTGAGATGGATGTTCTTTTCCATTGTGAAAGCCATTCTCATTATTTTTGAAGTCCAAACAGTTACATAACAGGGCATTCCCTTGACCAGTGTTTATCTCAGTTTCAAAATACAGCTTTCATTACATGTTAGAGCTCAGTAATACTTATAAACACAAGTGTCTGCATTGCTTCACCTCTGACCTAGACTTCAAGCAGCTGAAGTGGAAATTAGTTTCTGTTTTTAACTTGGTGTGATTTTTGCAAATGATACTTGCTGGATTTTCTGAAGTCTGGTTCTATAGATTACACTTTCACTCCAGAACAGAAAGGATGGGTCAAATAAAAGGGGGAGTAGTGGAACATTTTTTTCTTTGACAGACGTAATTGTTACTCCAACTTGGGTTTTTGGCTCATCCTCTGTTTTGAACAGGTGAATGGATTCTTTGAATCCCTATCAAGAAAAAAAAATACATGATTCTGACTTCTTACCTTGAATGAATTAAGGGTTTTCTTAAAATACTGGAACATAAAGCTTGAGTTGCTAAGTAAGACACGTAGTTAAGTCTTGAAATATTACACTTTTCTGCTTTGCAAATATATCTGAAAGGTTAGCACCCAGTGAAGCATGCAGAGTCATCTTAATGAAACAAAATCTGAGGTGCATCCATAAAGATTTTTATCTAAATTAAGACCTGATGTTTAAGCAGGTGCAGCTTCCCCATTATGTGGATGGAATTTGCCATAAACTGCAGTCTTGAGTTATTGACATTAAAGAACAGGTGGAACAAGCTTATCCTGCTTTAATTGGACTATAATACTCCCTTGTTAGAAAGCAAAGCAGCCACCTTGGCATCACAGGCACAGAAATCATCACGATTCTCTGCTGCCCAGAAAGGTTAGGAAGCTGCTTCTTTCTTCTTTTCTTGCCTTTTGATCAGGTATTTACAGCAGAAATCTCACATTATGTTTCTTTCTCTCCCAGCCCTGGTAATTTTTAGTATATTTTTTTTCTTCCACAGGCTGTGAAGCCTGAGCTCTTTTCTGGAAGAAGAAAGTAACCATGGTCCCTTGATGACTATTCAGGCGTGTCTGCAGCTTTTGTTGTTAAACCCAAATTAGCTTGACCTGAGCTGCTGGGCAAATTCTTGAAATACCATACACTTCTTCTCAGAATTAAGAATCCACTTCGTGGTGTTTAATTTATGTAGGGGTTTTTATGTACAGATATTTATACTTTTTATACAGATGATATCTGAAAAGTGGAAAATGGTTTGAGTGTAAAGAATGTGACTGAGATTCATGGGATTCATGCCCTCCTCCCCACTGCCACACACTTCCCATCTGACTTTTAAGCAAGTTATTTACATCTCTTTGCATCTGTTTCCCAGTGCACATAAAGGAGAGTTTACAGCTGCTTCAGAATAATTAATTAATAACATTAATATTATTTCCTATCTTCCCTGTATTTTTCTGCTGGGATAGAGACCCTCTGCCTACACAGTAACTGGCAGGAGAAACTCTGCTACAATCAGTATTTGTACAGTTTAGAGTTTGTAAGTATTCGATTAATGAAAGCTTGTTTGCCTAAACTATCCCACCATACACGTGGATGTGACACACGCCCTGGCAGTGAGACACCTCAGTAAAATGGTGATTTTCCAGCTGTCACTCATCTTTCACCTGCCTCTGTTCCACTTTCAACTTCCTTTCCAATGGTAAGTAGGGAGGCAACCCTTCCCATCTACAGCAAATTCATTTCCACTTTCCACATTACAGCCATGAGGACCAAACACTTCTGCAGTGCTGTGTGCTCTGCACTCCACATGAGGATGGAGAAAACAGTGTTTCTTTGGAGTCCTTCAACACCTTTCAGGTTTGGCCCCTTGGCAATTAATGAATGGCTTGAAAGCTCGCTAGAAAATGTTCTTTAGCACTGCAGCACTTCTTCATTTAGTACTTTGCAAGTGAGTTGTAAAAATTTGCCCTGGAGACAGGGAAATGCAAATATAAATTAGATGGAGCACTAATAACATTACATTACAGAACAATGCAAACCGTTTTTGACACCCCACAGAGAAGAAATCCATGCATTCCTTTCTGAACCATCTTTATGGAAATTTCTGTAAACGTGGTGTTATTAAAAGAGAGTAGCAATTATTTCCTTCTTTGGTTCATCAGTTGCAGGGAGGGGGAGAATAGGCAGGGGAATTAATTTTGTTTTCTTCACTCTTCTTCTCTTTTTCTTGCATGTCCTTGTCAGACTGCTCTCACATGACAGGAACCAACAGCACAGAAGCCACCAATGGCAGAAGAGAGCAAGAAGGATGGAAGTAATGCTCAGTATTGTTAGAGATGGGGCTCTGTAGGTGGAAGTTGTTAAGAGAATAGCAGAAGCAGAGAAGGTTGCAGCTAATAAGGCTACTCAGGAAACCAAAGCTATTAAGACATGTTGACATAACATTTGCAAGCTTCACAGGGGCCATCGTTCTAATTTAGATTTAGTATTGATCAGTTCAGCATCAGGGTTGGAGGAAGACTGGACACAGGGTTCTTTACAAAAGTGGCCCTTTGGATACTGCCTTTTTATTAACACGGAAAAGCAGAAATCCCTCATGCCCTGCCTGACCTGTGACTGCTGTCCTCTCCCTTGGGGCAGACAGAAAGTTTCGGTCACTTGGAGTTGGTATAATCTTTCAAAAATGCAGCTGCAGCCATAGCAAGGACATTAAAGATGTGCCTGTGAAATACAAGTTCAGTCCAGCACGTCTGCACATGCTAGCAGCTCCCTGCTAATGAGGACTACTGGAGATTTTGCAAGCTTTTGTATCATTCAGGATGAAAACCGGCTGGCTGTGCATTACAAGGTGTGCTGGGGAAGGGATCTGGTGATTTAACACATGGTGAGAAAGCAGCTTGTGAGGCTCATTAGATCAATGGGGATTCCAGCCTTATACCTCAAATTATATACCGTCTCTTCTAACATTTGCCTTTTACTGTGCAACATCCACGCCTTCCTCTTTTTCCCTCTTTTCTCTCTTTTTTTCCCCCTCTCCTTTTGTTCCATCAGTGCATTTTCATGCCTTTCCAGTAAGCACCACCAGAGCAGAAAATACCTGAGGTTTACAGGGAAACCAAAGGTAATTCACTCAGCAGAAAGTTTCTTTGTCCAAAATAATGGCTTCTCTGTCCTCTGTGTCACTTGGCAGTGTTTAAATTCCCAAAGAAAATTGCTGCTGGCAGTTTGACAAGCATGCAGGGACCGGGTGCTCTCACCATGCCCAACCCTGAATGACACGTACCTGGCAGGGGGAGAAGATGGTGATCCGCCACATCCCTCTCTGACCCCCCAGCAGTCAAGTATCCTTCCTGTGGTGCTGAGATTGGTGGAGACTTTTTCCCCTGCCCGGTTGACTTGAGCTCCAGATCTCCAAAGTGAGTGCAGAAGTGGGATGGTACTATCTCCACCTGCTCCTTCCTGGTGCAAGAAAAGAGTGACATTGTTCTGGGTGTGAGCTCCACACCTTCTCCCTGACAGTGCCCTTTCTGGGTGGTTGTCCTTGGCCACTCACCACACTCACTGTAGCTCTCGGTCCCATTTCTAACACTGCCCAACAGAGTTTATTTGGGGATCCCAGACACCATGCCAGCTGCGTAGGGATTGAATTTTGTGTTCCCAGTCTCCCCCTGAATGTCCAGCCCTCCATGGCTTGCTCTCTCCACCTCTTCCCAACACCAGACACGGCAAAGGGCACCTCTGGTGCTGAGCAGATGTGCATGGTCCCCCAGGCAGAGCTGGAAATGGCCTTTCCTTATACCTCCGCCCTCACCCTTCTGAACTGCTGGCTCCACACACACATCCTGTGCTTTAAAACACTTGATGTCCATTGGCAGACAGGAGCCACTGTTTGGTCTTAGGAAACTGGGAGCTGCTACTGGGTCCCTGGAATTAGCTGCTGTTAAAACAGAGAAATCCCTGACATGACATCAGCATTTAGTGATTAATACTTAATTAAGTACAACCTCCAATTTCCTTGCCAGTGAGCAGAGATGAAGATCCAAGGACGGTGAGACCCATCTGGGCTCAACCCTGATTCCTGGGGATCTTTCCAGACACTGCCACTGGTTTCCATCTACTCCTCCAACCTTTACCTTCAGAAGAAAGCATCTTCCCAGAGTCACTTCCAGCTCTTAGGTCTCTAGTGGGCACAGGAAAATGAGAAATGTCCTTCTGAAGATACAGAGAGTAAACCAGGATTGTTCTGGGGACCTAAGGGGTGGCTCAAAAGTAAATTAAAACTTTTAATTAGAAAGGACTGATTCTCTGCCAATCCCTAAAGCATCAGGCTTCAGTGACTCTTATGGGGTATTTTTAAACACCCCTTGGCTTCAGAGACGTGCAGGGCATGTGGCCGGCATGCTGGGCTGGGAGCCAGGGAAGGGGCCGGTGGGGGGGCACCGTGCGGCCACGTCCTTGAAAGAGCCAAAGCAGAGTAGGTCAGTCGTTTCTGCCGGCCCACGAGCCACGGCAATGAACTATAGCTGCGTGGGGAAGCAGCAGAGAAGCAGGGGACAAAGGCCAGGGGAGGGAGAGGGGCTGCCAGCATCCTCCCGCCTTTGCATTGTGGTGGCGTGAATGGGGCTGCTCCAGCGCCCAGTCACAGAGAGGGCCACGAGAAAGAGGCTCTTTAAATGAGACTATTCAACCCTTTATGTCTCCTCTCTTCACCCACAGCGCCCCAGCAAGGAGCAGAGACTGCCCAGAAATTGCAGTTTAAATCCATAATACCTCTGCACTAGACTGTCATCAAATGGTTACAGGTAAAATAACGAGACAAAAATGAAGGCTGAAGAAGGATTTTTATTGCTTTTAAAAGGTCTCTCTTGCAAGTTGCTTGCCTTTTATTTCAAAGAGAGTGCTGAAGAGTATAGAGAAAGCGGGGGGAAATACAGCCCCCACATCTGAAGTGGGAAAAAGACAATACTTTATTCACTACTCCTATTTATAATGTAATCTTTCTTACATTTTGTTTCAGTACATCTTTTGTAACCATTTCTCTACTGATTTTCTGGAAGATTATGCTAAATGTCAAAATGTCTCTTTGGGCTCATAAAATGATGCCATAATAAAGCATCATTTCAACTTAGAATGGGTAAAACAACCTATAAAATAAAATGGAACATTTTGACATTAATTGAGAAAGTTACCTGCTTTTTTAGTTTCAGCAGATTCATGTCAGCATTAAAGAAAAAATAAATTAGGTTACAGTTTATTACAACATGCAATGACCTTTAAGTAATTTTATAGCACTTTATGGTTCTGCTGCACTCTTCTAATCAGCATTTTGTCTGAGGGAAATGATAAGCAGACTTTCTCATTCCTCCAAAGTTCTGTTAATTTGAATCCTTACACACCAAGCGTTCCTGCTGCAGCCAGGTGAGTCAGCTTATAGTACAGTTATTTGAGCCTTGTAATGTCTTCCTGATGCCTTTTTTTATTTCACCTTTATTAACTTTTGAGAGTTTCAGACCTTTTTTATTGCCAAGTAAATGTGAGTAAGAACTAAATTTGGCTAGTACAACATTCAGACCTGTTCCTCTAACTTTGTAGTCCAGTAAATAGTTCTGCTAGAAACTGCATAATTTTCCATCAAAAGACTTTCTTGTACTTGCTGCCATTTTTAGAATGAATGTACCCTCCAGGTAGATTTATACTTGCAATCTTGATGCATGTTTACAAAATGCACAACACCACACAAGCACATACACAGACACACACACTGGGATGGTGTTTTCAAAAGGCTATAAAATTGTTTTTAGAAAGTCTTTGCAGAAAGACAACCTGCAAGTTTTTCTAAGTGGGTTTTGTAAACGTTTTTTAAAAAATGAGAAAAAAATGCATTAACCAAATGCTTCTAGCTGAAATTAAAATGCCCATGATACATTGCTTGAATATAATAAATTCACCCCTTCTGTTTTTCCTGTGATCTAGTTATAGCTGTCTTAGAGCATAAAAGAAGATACATGATTTAAATTACAGAGGTCAGAATTGAACATTTTTGAGAGTTCAATAAAAAGGAGAAGAAAATGGTGATGAAAAGCTGCAAAGCAAAGAAGCCAGCAACCAAAAATCAGTGAGGGACTGGTGCTGCTGCCTTCTTGGTACGGGATTGTAATGGCTCCTAAGCCAGAGGAAAGCTCAAACCTCAACTGACTGCTTAGATCAGTTTTCTTCCCAGCATATATCTGATCATTTCTCTTTATGTGTTAGAGCTGTTATTATAAAGCATTGTAATTTCCACTGTCATACGACTAAGAGAAAATATTTCTAAAGCTTAGCAGTAAGAAGATGTAATAGTTTAGATTCTATTGTCATCTTTAATCTGCTGAAGCATTTAATTCCTTTTGTTATAATGAAAATACTGTGTTTCTCTTATCGTGTCCAGAGAATTCTGGTGAAAATTATAAGTTTTCTCAGAAAAAGTAGTGTTTGACTACTTCTCTGATGAGGTGAAAGGTCAATTTGCTTATAGTTTCCATGCTTCATTAAAATTCAGCTTCTGTGCTGTGTAATGTGGGTAATATTAATTTTCTAAACATTGATGTACAGCAGCTGCTAACTAATTTCCATAATGGTTGTTCTATTCTAAGGGCATTAAACCTGAAACAAGGTGGATCCAAATGGAAAAAAATGTAGATGATTACTGGCCATCTGCCAAAAAGATGCTTGGGGACGTGAAATTTCTGGAATCACTGAAGCTTCATTTTGATCAAATATTCATATTCTGAGCCATGTGTCAACAATTTTACTGTTTAAAGACAAGGAGGTTGTGGAGGGGAATATTGACACCATTCTTCACATGGGAGTTTGCTTTCAGACTTCCTATAGAAAGGAGGATATGTTGCTAAAGAAGAATGGAGTTAACATTAGGAATATAAAGGCGCAAAAGAATCAGAGATCTTCTTCCCTTGGGAAAAGGGAGAGTGCAGGGAGAGAGGTCATAGAAATGCACTCAGCTTTGAAGTCAAGCATAACCATATGCATGACCATTTGGGAAATGCTTCATGTATTTTCATTTCCACAGAATCATTATACTGATGCCAATAGACAAAACTATTTTTTTTAACTGAGGGAGCCACAGTCCTCCCTTAATAGACTCACATGCTCAGGAGGAATCCCAGGCTTGGGGTCCTGAACTGGTAAACCAGCCAACACCTTCTCATTGCTTTCTCTCTGTCATCCTTTACTGTCTGCTCCCGAAACGCCTCCTTCTGGGAGAAATTGCCTGCTGCATCCCACTCAGCCTCATCTGCATATTGCCAAATAGCTCACCAAAGATCCACTTGTGATCAGCGATGAGTTTCTCCAGCAGACTATTTTTCTATTCCTCTCATTTTCTCCAGTGGATTTGATAAGTGATCTTACACAAACACTCATCAGCCCACAAGGTAGGCAGAGTGTGGCTGTAGGATTTGTCTTCATTACTTCTCTAGTTTGACTGCACATCTTGGTGTGCATGGTGCCACCCATGATGGAGGTGTCTGGGTCCTTCGCTAGATGACAGCAATGTCATTCCCAGGGCTTATTGGCTTGGGTTCCTCAGAAACATAGCCCAGCTTTAACACCAGACCATGGGCAGAAATGAGGTTTTATACCTGCTCCTGAGTGCTCTAAACTGCCAGGGGTTTGCATGTGGGAAATGTCAAATACAGCTTGACAGTGGTCTATTTTTAACCTTTAATTCCCTTGCTGTCTAGGGTCTCCTGATTTCAGCCTTTCTCCCCCTCCCTTATTCTCACCCCAATAATGATCAGGTCAGCAACTAATAGGATTTGGCTGTATGTAACCCACGGCGTGAAAGTTTTCATGAACATCAGAAGCTGCCCAGCTTGTCTGGGAACTGCACTCACCACTTCTGAATATTTTTGTGGCCTTCTACCTTCCTTGTCAGTGCCTTTCCCTGCACATGTGCAGACCTAATGGGAAGCTGCTCCACTGATGACCTTCTTCTCTAACCTAGACAGAGCTTTGTGTGGCAGTGCAAAATGTGGACTTCATGCTCTCAACCCTTAATGATGTGTTTAGCATCGACAACCTGTGTCTGCTGATGCAATGCATGCCAACGAAATCCCCATGGCAAATACTCTAAAAAGGTATGTTTGGTTCTTTGTCTTCTGGTTTTACAACATTAAAATGCCAGGCTGCATGCAATGGTGCATCTAAGTCATCTCCCTCTGGTCTAAAGCAAGATTAAATCAAGGCAAGAACCATGTGATATTTCAGTTCTCAGCAGTCTTAGTGACTTAACTTACTGCATTCCGTAGCCAAAAACTGAGTTTGCGCCTTAGTGGTTAATAGTCCTTGATGAATGTTTCTTTTGTTAATTTATCTAACTGCCCTTCCAACGGCTTTATACTATGGCCCTAGTAAAAAGAAATGGGAAATGCAGACTTAACTAACAAGACTACTCACTCTTCTACTTTTTTATATGGATATCATTTGAACAGAGGTGTTACGCTTTTTTTTTAATCTATCGGTATAGCTCTTTTCTGAAATTAAGAGAAATATAGTAATTCCCAGAAAAAATGTGATATTTTAGGAAACGTAGACGTTTCTGTAAATAAGGGCTATGAACAAAGTGGGGAGGGGGGGTAAGGCTTCTTAGCTTTAAATATAGCACTGCAATGAAAGATTATAATTGAGAAAATTAATGACTGTGTTTTACCAAGCGGAACTGATTCTCCCTTTCTGCCCTCAGAGTGGCCATTTGATTTTAACCCTGCTAAGAGCATCACATAAATAAAGGTACCTGTTGGGATGAGCCTGGGGAAAGGGCAATGGGCAGGCAGGGCTGGGGACACTGCTCTCACTCTGCAGGGCTGCATCCCCATCGCTCTCTCCACGTGCAGAGGACTTGAGGACTGCTCCCCATTAGCCCTTAATACACCTGTTGTCCCCAGAGAGAAACAAGTCCAGAAATAATGCCCATGTTTTATAGGTAGGAAAAGTGAAATTTTGATGTAGAAAAATATGTATGAGCTGCACAGGTATTGTTTTGGCAGAGAACTAACAAGCTAGGAATGCCAATGCCCTTTACAAAAGTTGGGGTCAAAGCAAAGGTGTTACCAAAAAGGAAGGAAAAGATCATTTTGTGTTCTCCATTAAAACTGTTTTTATGGTGCTCTCTGTTCTGTTACACATTTTATTAGGATAATAATTTCAGTAAACTACATCTGGCTTTCCTGAGGGTGGTCGTCTCAGGTTAAACAGGCTGTCTAAAAATATCTCCTTTTTTTTAAATGTTCCTCTTTTTTATCTTCCTTTTGATGGTTTTTCATTTGAATTATTTCCTTTTTTTTTTAAGATTACATTAGCACGTTTCCCCCTTAATTCTATAATCTTTTCAACTCTAGGTTCCTTTGTACTTTGTGCTTTTATACCCTTTTCTTCTCAAGTCCTTTTCATGTTTCCTCCCTTTTGTTTTTCCCTGGGAGCCTTTATTGTCATTTTATTCTTTATTTTAGTCTTAAGCTGTACAGTAGGAAGGAATGCTAAGAAAATTGGAAAGGAAAAAGCTGCATAAGCCAATGTAGTAAAGAACAGTCATATACTGAGCCACAGAACAACTTACAAATGAAGGCACAGTGGTGAAGCCCATATACTTTGGTCTCCGTGGTGCCATACTCATGAAAAATAAAACAGTGACATTTCCTTAAAAAAAAAACAAACAACAACAACAAAAACCAAACAAAAAAAAATAGTCAAACCCATAAACCAATAAAAAACTTACACCTGTGTGTGACTATGACTTTGCTATAAAAATGGCCTGGCAATGGACCTCTTTCCGATGAGAATCTGAGCTAAATCCCCCATGCATTGAGATAAATCTATTTTTAAGGCACAGATGTGAGAGAAATTGCCTGGAGACTCCTACCAAGTGATCAGAACCTGACAGTGACTGATTTTGGCTTGTGTGGAAGCTGACTTACTGTTTTATGAGTTAACAACTTATTGTTTAAATGCTTTAATGCTGATTTATGCCAAGATTGCCTGCTTTGTATAAAGAGGTATAAAACCAGCAATCTTTTATATAAATCACATTCCTGATAAAGTCTCTTTTCAACTGAGGAGACAAACATGGCCAATTAATATTGGGAATTTGGCAGATTGTTGCCACTATTAAACTGAACCATCTCTGTGTGCATCAAATCCCTTCCTCCTGTTTTACTTTTTCATGCTGCAACTAAAATTGAAGAAAAATGGAAGTTAAAAAGAGGAGACTGAGCAGCAGCTCCCAGGGATGTTGCACGGAGCTGAGTGTTCATGCAGGCTCGCAGTCTCACCCATCACGCAGTTGCAACTGGAAGCTGAGGACGCCCAGCACCTGCCCAGAGCACTGGGACTGGGTTCTCGTTATGTCTGATCTCCTAACCATGGCTGACGGAAAGACCTTTTCTTTCTTGCTTATTGTTTTTTTGTCCCCTCTTATGAATTGCTCCATTGGTGCTGTTGGTTCTCACCCAGCCCAGAGCCATGGGCAGGTCCAGTCTCCACTTCACTGTTGGAGGAACTACTCCTTCACTCCTGGGGTCTGTGAAAGCCTTTATACCATGTGGACGTGCAGTCCGAAGAATTTTCTCCTTCTCACGAACTCTGTAGGAAAACAAGATAAACTGGGACATTTTTCTTTCTTTCTAATCTTGTGTTTTGCTAACTGAAGCTATAAGGCTTCAGCCAATCCCCCTGAGGGGTGGGATGACACTGTCCAATCACTATTATGTAGATATCTCTGTATAAAAATTAAAATAAAAATAAAGTCTGTCACACTTCTGCTTTCTACGGCTTGGTGTGAGTCTGCTCTCTTTACTGCCGCGCACAGCGACATCACCAGAGCTTGTTTCAAAGTTTGTGATGGCATTAAGTATTGTTAAGATACATATGAAAGTAATCCCGCTGCTTCAACATGGCTTGGTGCAAAACTATCAGCTGAAGCTATGAGCTGGGAGGAAAGAACAGAACTGGGCTGTGGGGTAAAGTCAGTTCAAGCATTTTCTCATCAGTGTTTAAACCATGAAGGCCAGGCAGGTTCTAGATACATCTGAAGCAATAGGCAGGAGGCCTGGACTGGAATTCACCTTCTGGTGTCTAGAAGGAGTCACTCAGCAGCACTTGTAGCCAGCAGGGCAATGTCCAGCTACAGACAGTGTGCCATCCACAGGCTTGAGCTGCAGCTCAGGCTCAGGCTTAGGCTCGTAACCACTCCGCTGCTCATCCCCTTTTGCACCAGGCCACTGTGGGAGTCAGAAGGCACAAAATGTCCAAAGAAAAGTATAGATGGCTTCCACTATGGGTGTGTGGGGAGGATGTAATTAGCCAGCTGCATCCAACTGTTCTACAAATATGTGCCCCCCAGCCAAAATTCATAAATAACCATCTAAGTTAAGTTCTTCAGTCAGAAACCCTGGCAGAATGATGCTGTCATAAATTTTTATGGAGACATAACCAGAGATGATGAGTTCTTGGGTTATGATGTTTATTAAAATGTTTATTGGGACCTTGTGGTACAGTAACAAATGGTATCATAAAACAAATTGAGCTGTTTCTAATCAGCAAAACAACACAAAACTGGGATATCTGAGAGAGATACATATTTTTTTCTTTCAATTTCTATTCCATGAAAAATTGCAAATATCTTTCTGAAATTCTTCAATCACTTTGAATTTAGAGCACTGTACTATCAAGGATGCCTTTTCTCCTATCCCATATATATTCTATGCTGTAATTATTATGGCCTACTTCAGAGGTGACACAGCCCTGTCTAAAATTTTCAACAGTCATGGCTTATAAACTCAGAGGGGACCACTGTGAATATTTCATATGTCTTAATGTTTTATTCAGACTGTAACACCCTAAATTATTTTTTATTTGAGCTAGGCGTTTAGAGAGTTAAATTCAACATTTTTGAGGATCATGTGGTTGATCATAAAATCTTGCAACCCTGCATTCTCTGAGCCATGGTCCCCTAGCCATACCCTGTCCTTTTTGAGATGCAGGTCCATCTTAGCACATCTAGCTCTGAAGACGTTACCGATGTCCTCTGCGTTGGGCTGTCATTTTTCTTCTCTCTGCTTTCCTGTTTCCCTTCTCACAAACCTCTGCTCACCCTGTCTGCCAAGACTGTAAATTCTTTTTTGCAGCAGCTTTCGTGGCCAGAGCTTTTGTCAGCTTTTCAGGGCTGGCATGGTGGTGCTGTGGGGCTGGGGCAGAGCTGACAGTTCCAAATTTTTCCCCATGGCTTCTCAGCAAGAGCTCAGGCTGGCAGCACACGGGCAGAGCTAAGACATCAGAGGGGCAATATAGGAGTACTTTGCTCAGAGGTCAGAAATGTTTATGTCAAGTGCACAGGCAAACCCACTGTGAAACCCACACCCAGGTGCAGTGTAGGGATTGTGTGGAAAGGCATGTGTTGGCTGGGGCAGAGAGATATCAGGGACCAGGAATAGGCAATACCTGATGACACGGGAGAGAAGGAAGTGGACTAAATGGTGCAGAGGCCTGCAAAATTTTAGTGGTTTGGGGAGACTACAGAAGACTTGTGATGGTGTTAGGCGATGGTGCAGGTTTGTTGCTTCCTCCTCTCTTCTCCCCAGGAATCTGTGCCCTCACACAAATGGCATAGGGAAGGAGAAGGAAGGTAAAGACATGGAGAGTGGCCTCGTGACATGCCTGTCTGTCTCTCTCCACCCTGGTGAAATCTCCTCCAGCACCACATCTTGACCCCAACCACAGGGCAGTGGCACATCCAGCTATAGAAGGAGAGAGACGTCTGCTCTGAGAGTAGCTCAGGTGGCTCAGGCAGCCTATTCCCATCCCTTCCAGGAGAAAGGAGAGGCAAAAACCGGCACTTGTGCCAAAGCTGCAGCAGCCAGGGCCGATCGCGATTTTACAGCCACCTGCTCTGCCTGTGCCTGAACTTTGCCCAGCTGATCTGAAGGTGAACAGATGATTCAAAATTATAAACTGTGTATGTGTATCTACACGCAATAAGGGATATCTTTTAGCTTTGGAGACTGTCAAGTGAGCTGGGAAAATCACTTTAAATAACATGAGATGTGGAAGTAAATTTGATCTATTTATCAGCATTTAATCTAAACCTACTAATATCTGTTTCTGAGTATCTATAGATGCAGAATTGAGGTTTAGAATGAGTGGTGGTTTAGGCTAAGTGTATCTGTCCTAAAAAAACCTCACCTTTTTCACAAACAATGCCTTCAAATTTGTGGAAAGAAGGCTCATGCTCACCCCAGCGTGAAGGAATGCTGAAGCTGCTGTCACACGCACTGTCACATCTCCAGCCACAGTCTTGCACGGGTACACAGTGCTCATTTTTCAGCCACAACTTCTACAGTTTCCTGCCTAACACAAGCTGTGAAAGGGAATATCTCCCTTTGACATGCAGATTTTCTGTTTACATATGTAACTTTTATCTTGGAGTACAGGAGGTCCATCCCCATCAGAATTTTATAAACCCCACTAAGATTTTTTTCATTATCATTCTCTCTTAATAATAGTATGAATAATGCAATGGAGGTAACTACAAGCTTCATTCAAATTTGTTGCAACATGTGGCATTTTACAGCATGCAACACCTATTATAACATATAATAAAACTTCCACAGTTTTTCTTTCCTATTTTTATTTCTAAGAGTCTGGAAGGCATTGCCGATTTCTCATGGGTTTGTGCCCTGGCACAGTAGTCTTCAGTGGGGATTTTGCTGGTTAATCCTTGCAGAGATTGGCATATGGTGATAGGGACTAAGCATGAAAAGGATCACATTGGAGAAAGTTAGGATGCTAAAGGCCTTTTTTCCCTGGCACATAACAATTTAATATTCTTAAATTGTTGGCATTATCCTGACGATGGAAAGGGATTACCTTGACCTATAGAAAATGGCTTTCCTTGTGTTGTGTCAGACAAAGCTCTCGTGAACCTCCCTTTTATTCCACATGCACATTCACCAACACATCAAAAATTATCTGTTGCAATCCCTATCTGCTAAAGCTTGCCTTTGTCAATGAGTCAGCCCTAGGGTGAAGTTGGGAAGATTTGCAAAACTCACATTGAAACTTGGCTAGAAGGTAGCACCTTGTAACTGAGCAGAGAGGTCAATGTCATCAACCTCTCTGTAGAGGAGATGTTTCATTTTTCTTAATTTAGACAACACAGTAGTCAACCAGGAGGCTCAGACCTGGCCCAGAGATACCATGTGAATATGTCAATAAAAGCCAAAATTTTGATAATACTTGTTTTCAGCATTGTGGAAAGAAATACCTGGAAAATCATAGCAACATTTGCCCATATTATTCTCTAAGTACTTCCTTGCTATCCCAATTCAGTCACACCCATAACTGATTTCCCTGCCCAACAAAAGACAAAACTGGCCTTTTTTCTTCATAAAATGGTGGCAGGAGAGGGAAGGCGGGTACAAAAATAGGAAAAGGACAAAGTTGTACACTGACTCCAAGACACGAGATGAGACAAGGCCAGAGCTTGCAGAGGAAATGGAGAGCTGGGGATGTGGCAAGGGGCTTCCTGGTGTAGGTGGCATGAGGAGAGCCATGGGTGAGACAGACAGGACTAAACAGCTATGTTTGAGAAGGTCTGGAGGGGAGGAAGTGTAATCAGTGTTAATTAATTATGGTGTGTTTATTTTTACTCTGTTATTCAGTGCCCCAGGTGCTTTACTGGTGGAGAGGGAGGGCACACTAATAAATTGGTATTGCTGCTTATTATTGTGTACTAATTTGTAGCAGCAGTTTGTGGGCTTTTTTTTTTTAAGCAAGTCAATAAAGATAATATTCCTCAAAGGTGTTTTCCAGATAAGAAGGCAGTTTATCAGTACTCCCAAATTTCATTCAGCTGTCATTAAGTGTGTCTCCTCTGCTTGTGAAGGGCTTTGTAGCTGGGTCAGGGCTGCTGGAGCCGGCTGCAAGGTTGCTAAGGGAACCGCTCTGTCCTGAGATTCTTCTTATGCATCAAACTTTCATCTTGAAAAATTTCTGTAGGCAAATCGCTGTGAGATGAATGCTAATATGCTACACAACTGGGACAAGTGGGCTGAGGTATCTAGAAGGACTGAATCACATTTGTTTGATTTCATTTTCATATTAGGTGTGTGCACAGTTGCATATCTAAGAGGTCATGAATATATAGTATTACACATGCATTTGTACTTCTGATATACTGTACCACAGGGATTGTCTTTAATAATATTTGGGTTGGGGGGGACACCTAGAGTTTAATGGAAGGTGTCACGCCAAAAAAAATCAATATAAAGGTTACAAGAACAACCTTAATTTTGATGGGCTTCGGATCAAGCTGAAGTGCAGTCAGTCTCACTGAAGCATTTCTGTCTCTAACTCAGGGGGTAACAGTCACTCAGAGAAGCAATACAGGTTAAACTGCACAGCTCTTGGAGCTGAAAACTTTTGGACATGAATTTGAAACAAACTTGTCCTTGAGAAAAAGGCAGTAAGCCCTTTCATGTGTGCGGAGTAGATCGCACGTCTCTTTTTCAGGTCTCACCTTACCAGAGAGGTCCATAGATAGTCTAGTGCACTGCACACCATTTATCTGCCTCAAAAAGTAGAAGGGTTGAGTCAGCCCTGTTGGAATTTAAACCTTTGTTTCCAGGGCGTCTGGATATTTCAAAGTTGATACTGAGACTACTAAGCCAACCCCTCTGGCTTGGTTCATTATACAGTGGAGCAGCTTACAGTGAACTCTGACCTACAGCGAAACTGTTGAAAGTGAAAATCCAGAACAGCTCCAAAAATGGCGCTTGCTTCTGGCAAGACTATAATTGGTTTATAAACAAGCACAGAAGTTACAGAATTTAGTGTATTTTAACTATTCTTTGCTTCAATCTTTTTAACACAATATTCAGATTTTTCATCTTAAATTAGTCTTGCATTGAAATGACATGTTTATGACATGGGATACAGTCCATCAAGAGAGGACCGTGATTCCTTTTTGGCCTCAGAAGCTCCCTTGCATTTCCAGCAACTAGCTAATGGGCTGATTTAAAATCAGTAAAAAATTAAAATTAAATTTTTAAAAAGATTCCTTGTCAATCAAGGTCACTAGCCCTAAAGAATACAGGTTTGACAGACCTTCTGACTAGTATAAATTGCTCAGCTCTGCAATTTCCAAGAGCAAAGAAATATGCTACAACATAGTCTTGTATTTGGACTGAGGAGTCTGAGATTGATGCAGTTCATAAAGACAAACTGGTAACTTTCAAAGGCTGACTTACATTAGCCTTCAGCAGACTGTAAGAAGAAAGTTTTGACCTATATCAGGATTAAGACCTGCAGCATTCCAAATTGGAGTAAATTAAACTTTGTTTTATATCACCTGGCTCCATTAAAAAATGCAGTTTACAAGCAGAGTCTGGGCATGTGCCTCCACATACAGAAATGGGTCGCAATGGAAGAGAGGATTATGAATTTTTTTTTTAAACATGGTTCTTTCAAATTATTTAATTCATAAATGTGGCATTGTTGTTGAATTGTGATAATCTATGGATATAACTGGTGAAAGGTTTGTAGGGGAAGATAATATCTTTTATTAGACCCAGCAGATTGTTGGACAAAGCAGACAGCCTTTCAGCTGTGAGAGCCACTTTTCGAAGCTGAAATAAATACAGCATCTTCAGTGTTAAAGGCAACACTTGGTCTGAGGTTAACTTGATTGTGTTAAATAGTTAGACTATCTGGGCAAGAAAGTGGAGGGTATCTGTGGAGCATACGGGTGGTGCGAGCAATGAAAAAGCTGATAAGGTCATTAGCTCCTAGTGGGCAAAAAGAGAAAAAGACAGGTAATTCATTGCCTGTGAAAGATAGAGGGGCTTGGGGAGGGAATTACAACGTGCTATAAAGCCAATCTCTCTATTTAATCTGTAATTTTTAGTGTCCAGCTGGGGTGTGTATTTTACTTCCTACACTCCTCTTCTGAAGGTGCTTTGCATATCTCCCTGGATGGTTAGGCCTGAGCAGCCACAGATGAAACTGCTATTTTGTGAAAGAAAGAGGAGAAAAAAAAAAACAAACATGTTCTGCTAACTGGAAACTTCTGTCATTTACTGTTCAACTCCGTGAGTTTTTCCAGTGTGTGGTTATTGTGCTTTTACTGCCATGGAAACAGCCTGGTAGCTGCCTCACTGGACAGTGCACAGTGTGTTCTGGGATGTGTTGTGCAGGAATCAGAGGTTTTAATGCTTCTGTAGTGGCGCATTTGACATCGTGGACATGGAGATACATTGGCAGGCCTCACATGTGTCGCTCAGATGCAGCATGGCTCACAGAGCCATAGGAATTTTGATTGGAAGAGTGCTCAATTAGATCAAAGTCCTGCTTAAGCAGGTGTATGGCAAGCATCAAATCACTTTGTGGCTCTGTCTAGCCAAGCAAGTATTGAAAAACTTGCAAAGACAGAGATTCAACATCTCTCTGGGAAGTCTGTTCCGCTGTTGTCCTATGCTCCTGGTGAACATCATTCCTGATGTCCACTCTGAATCTTTAAATCTGTGACTTGCAGCCACTGCATGTTTTTATACCATCTGCTGTCTGCTAGAAGATTGTGGCTCTGTTGGCTTTGCAATTCCGCTTCAAGCTGTTGTAGGCTACTCTTGGATTCTCCCTCTATGGGTTCTCTTTAGCAGACTAAACAAACTCAGTTCCTTCAATCTTTTTTTATTGGCCATATGCCCCAGGCTCAGGACTGTCATAGTGCACTCCACCAAACCTTCCACAGCTTTTAGGAGGTGCATTCTGCATCATCATCCATTTTGCTGGTGAAGATATTGGAAAGTATCAGCCTCATTATCAGCTGCTGTCTTGACCTTGAGACGTTGATTACTATCTTTTCAGCCTGGTGGCCCAGACAATCTTCAGTTCATTTAGGAGTCCTTTTGTCCAGCCTATTCTTCTTTAGCTTCCAGACAGGAAGGATACAAGCCCACATGCACCACTCAGTATCCCCGTCACCAGTTCTTTCACTGCAGAAAAGAATCAGGTTGTCTAAACACAGAATCATAAAAACATTGGAGGGTTTTGGTTGGCAGTGAACTCGAGATCATACTGTCTAGGATCCTGCTCAAGGCAGGGCTGACTTCAAAAGTGATATCAGATTGCTCAGGGACCTGCCCAACTCAGCTTTGAATATGTCTGATTATTCCAGTAACCAAAATTGCTATTTCTATAGAAAGTATTTTTGCCAGGCACTTTCAAGAAGTCTTTGCCTTCTTTACATTTACCTATTATGTGATAGAAAACAACAATCATACTTCCCTGTAGCCACCTCTTCTCTGGGTCATACTCCTCCCAGACATCCTGGAAACCCTCCCCAAGATTCACTTTAATATGTCAATGGGCTTCTTTATATGGTGGATGTAGGGGTGGTCAGACTGGGGTTCTAGATGTGGCCTCACGAGTGTCAAAAGGAGGGAGCCCACCCGCATCCTGCTAGCTGTGATCTTTTAACACAGTCCAGTACTCAGTCCGAGTTCATCTCCATGACTCTGATTTGCTCTGATAAATCTGTTGACTGCTCCTCATTGCTACCTCTCCTTCCTGTGTTCAGAAATGGATGTTCTGTTATTTTTCCAAGGACTGAAGTGAGGCTGATCAGCCTGCAGTTATCTAGATCCTCCTTCTTGTCTTTCTTAAAGCTGGGGGTAACATCAGCCCAGCCATCAGGGATCCCCCCAAACACCACAAATTTTCAAAAATTATGGCAAGCCTCACAAGCATATCAGCCATATCTTTCAGCACCTATTGAGGAGTCTCATCCAGCCCTCTGGATTTTAATACACTGTTGGCTTCCCATATAGCATTGGTGTGTTCAGACATCTGGGAGCAGATTTTCCCTGAGACAAAAAGTCATTGAGCAGCCCTTTCCATACTGTCCATCACTAGGTTTTCTTCCATTCAGAAATGGACGCACATTTTCTCTGAGTTTCTTTTCACTTCTGACATGCTTGTAAAATCACATCTTGTAATCTTTTATGTTCCTCTCCAGTTTTAAATCCAACTGGGCTTTAGTCTTTCTGGTTTTGTCCCACCATGTCTGAGCAGTACTTTTATACTTTTCCTTTGTTGCCTGCCCTTGTTTCCACTTCTTATGTGCTTTGCATTTTAGTTCATTAAGAAGCTCCTTGCTTAGCCAAGTGGACCTCCTGCCAAATTTCCCAGTCTTCCTGAACAATGCCCTGAACCAGTGGTGCATGTTGATCTCCAGGAAATTTTCTTTGGGCAATGAACTGAGTGAGACTGAAGGGGGTGGAGAGGGCGGGAGGGAATGTGCTGCCAATTTATTTTCCAATAAAGGAAATAAATGCCAACTTTCTTCAAGTGTGGATGATAATTCAGAGTTATTTTCAAGGCTGGAGTGTTACACAGGTAGCTGCACACAGTCGAAGTGATTTTTTAAATGAAGACACTTTGTATATGGTAGTGTTGTGGTTTGGTTACATATGGGGTACATTTTCACAGAATTGCCTCACAGGTGATGATCCTTTTTTGGAAGCTGCGGGGGGTGGGGTGGGTTGGGTAGATGTTATAATATTTCCTCAAAGCTAATACACTGGCCTTTCAGGTTCTGAGTGTATACATTTTTGCTTTGTTTTAAATTATCGATTGGTGGATAAATTATTGCAGAGGTGGGTGTACTGATCTTGGTTTTGTGTGTATTCCATCTGTTCTTTATGCTGCTGCTTGTGACCAGGAAATTAGTGTTTTACAGAAAGTGATTAATGAAGCTGTGGTGGAAATCGATAGGTATTCTAGGTTTTCAATCCAGGTGTTGAAGTTTTCTTTGGCTTGTGGGTAGCTATTTAGAATCTCTTCTTCATGGTGACTCCGACAGCATACTGGGGAGCACACTGTTCTTCCAGCGGTGAAAATGCCTGAAGAAATGTTTGTTATTGAAGGCAAAGTTTGAGGGGCTAAGGGTAAAATGCATGAGCTGATCTTCGTGCCCAGTATTACTTCTCTCCACAATGCTCTTCTTCCTGTCAGTATCTTTCTCTTACTTGAGACTGTGAAACTGGATCCAGGACTCCAGCTATGGTCTCACTGGTACTAAGTGTGGGGAGACAGCAGCTTCCCTTTCTAGTCTTGCTGGCTGCACTCTTGCTAGTACAGCCTGTACATGGCTGGTCTTTGAGGGCTCGCTGCTGAATCAACTTCAACTTCCTCACCAAAGCCCACAAGTCCCTCCAGCAAATCTTTCCAGCAAAAAATGAGGCCTAAAAAGGGAATTTAGCATCTCAGTCTTTACCACACACTCTATCACTAGGTTTCCTGTTCCACTGAGCCATGGGGCTCCCATTTTCATTTACTGGGGTTTTTTTGCTACCAACTCACATCTAGCTGCCCGTCACATCCCTTGCTAGTTTCAGCTCCAGCTGAATTTTCCTAATTCCATCCCTGCAGGCTCAGGCAATGCCTCCCTATTACACCTGGGTAGGTGTTCCTATTTCTTCCTTCCACACCCTTGTCTGTTGCACTTAATCAGGAGTTTCCTGCTCATTCATGCTGGTCACCTCCTTATTTTCTTGACTTTCTGCTAGTCTACAGACAAAATGTGAAAGAGGACTTGTGTCCGGAAGAAATCTTTCTCTTGGCTTCTAAATCTCATAAATTCAGGCATCAAGCAAGAAAAGCTTTAGACTAAGAGCTTTCTTTTTGTTTTCAATTTACTTTGATCAAAATAATATTTATGATCTCTATTAAATGAAACTATCTTTCTACAAAAAGATGCAGTATGGAACTAAAAATCAACCAAGGAGCCAAAAGTGATTCTCTTCATAATACTTTCCAGTTAAGACATCCAAAGTTGAAAAACATCTTCTATAAACCTTAAAAATTGATATGGGAGAAACAGCTATTCTAGGTCTCTTACTTAGGCAGGTTGGTTCTGAAAAGTCTGCTGAGACATGTTTTATTTGCCCTTGCAGTTTTCGTTTCCATATATTTAAACATAAGTTTTATGTTTTGAATCTCAGTGGCTTGTGAAGATATTTAAAACATATTCTGCTTTCACACTTAAAATAATACCCATGACACTGCACGTAAGATTTGATTCTACACAGTGAAGCTCCTAGGAATTAAGTAATAAGAGTAAAAAAATTTAAGATATCTGAAAAATCAGTTATAAGCATGCTCGTATCTTCAGCTAAATACAAGCAGAATAGAGTCAAGTCCCAGCTTTTCTGTGATGCCACCCCATGCCCATTGTTCAGGACCTGGTTGAAGAATGGTGAAAACAGTCCCTGAGGCAATTCACAGGTGTCTCATCACATGAACACGCAAGTGTGATTTGTCTTACAGAACTGAGAATGGCTCTCTGTTATAAACCAAACTACTTTTTTTTCACATTCTTTAGCAATTTGTAAACTTCTCAGGGGAGAGGGAGAAGGGGTGTTGTGGTTTTTTAAAGTTAATAGTTCTGTGTCTCCTCTGCTTTAAAGAAAACACTGTAAGGGAATGTCAGGTCAGGCTAAAAAACATAACAGCCAAAAAGAGAAACCTGTGACTTGGGTCAGGATCTTGTAGACCATGTTAGCAATACAGAGACCCCTCACATAGCAAGCAACTGGATTTCATTTCAGTCTGCACTATCAATGTTTCTACTTCTACTGTTTTCTGTCCTCTTGGTTGGAGGGAAATGATGTACAAAATGAAACATACATTTACAAACCAGAAAAAAATAAAGGAAAAACACAGAGATGTCCATGACTGACTGAGGACAAAAAAACAGTCTTCTAACCTGTCATTAATTATTCCATTTCCATGTTTGTTGCAGATGACTGATTAATATCCTTCATTTTGATAGGAGTATAATATAAAAAGATGTATAAGGTGATTCCTTGAGACAGCAACATGGAGAGTATTGAGACAGACGGAAAAGGAAAAGGTTTCACAGATTCGTCTGGATTTCATTTTCATCTGCATTAACAGTATTTCCACCTCCACTGCTTTTCTGTTCTCTTCACTCGATGACATCCTTTTGTTACTACTAACCCCCTCCTCCAGTTTGAGGGCTGCATGAATCTTCCCAGTTCTGTCACAAAAGTGCTGCAGGTACAAATAAATGTCCACTCACTTCATGTTATACCACAAAGTTATTTTACCCCCATTACACCTACACTGCCTGGGAACAGAGTAGAGATTGTTCATCACGTATTTCAAGGTTAAGCAAGCAGTGGTCTGCTGGCAAGAAATTTAAGTTCAGATTTCAATCACCATTTCCTTTTTGAGTTGACTGCCAAAATTATAACAAAGCCAAAAACTTTGAAGAGAGCAGAACAGATGGCACATGGGTTTGCAGACCTCTGCTAGGATGCTGATCCTAGTTGATGCCAGACTGTTGTGCCTTAATTGTCTAACATGGCTACCTTGCAGACAGCATATATGCCCAGATCCAGACCTTGATGGGAACCAAAAATGAAGGCAAAGTAACTCCTCAACCAGAAGTCATCTGGCTCCATTTTGCATTCTGCAAATTAGCACCTCAGTGTCTATCATTACAAGTCTGGGGAATGACTTGGTCCCATTAAAGTGTTTTCAAGCAGTTAACTACAAAATGTAGCTGGCACCAGAAGAAAAGTCCTTGAAATCAGCTAATTGCTTGACTCTGGCAATGGCATATTCACTCTCTTGCTGTGAGCTCTGTGGGTTGTTCTGCTTCTCACGTCATTCATCTACTTTTGGTCTTGCAAGCCTCAGCCTGCTCACTTGCACTGCTGCAGGGAGGTCAGAGTGGACACAGAAAACCTCATTCAGCCCCAGAACCTTTCATTAAAGTCTGCATGAGACTTACAGATGAGCAGGTTGCAGACCACTTACCAACAGGACAAATGCAAGAAAGTCCTTGCTAGCAATGGGGTAAGTGCTTCTGGGATGGAGATCGGACTTTCTGGCAGCCCAGACAGCTTGCAGCAGGATGGAAGTAGAAAAAGCACTGAGATTCTTAGCAATGAGGTGAATGAAACAACATGGGTCTCTCCTTCCAAGTATCAAGAGACAGAACAAAAAGGATATGGCCTCAAGTAACACCAGAGGAGGTTTAGACTGGATATTTGGAAAAATTTCTTCACTGAAAGAGTTGTCAAGCATTGGAACAGGCTGCCCAGAAAAGTAGTGGAATTGTCATCCCTGGAGGTATTTAGAAAATGTGAAGATGTCGTGTTTAGGGGCACGGTTTAGTGGTGGACTTGGTAGTGCTGGGTAACAGTTGGACTCAATGACCTTGAGGGTCTTTTCCAACCCAGATGATTCTATAATTTTATGAATACACATGAGAACCCTTGGAGGCACTGCAGTGCCTGCAGGAAGAACATGGATGGTCATCTCTGGTGTGCTGTGCTGACCCTCAACTGAAATCCTACAAGTGCCTGCCTGAAAGCACCACCACATACCCAAGCGTGCTGAAAATCTACCAGTGCCTCCGTTTTAAGTCAGAGTTACCTGAGAGCCTAAGCAAAAGTTTCCAAATGTACTAAAAAATATTGTGTGTCAAGAGAAATAAACCTCCACTTCAGGTCTGTGGCACTTGTGAAATAACTCAGCTTTACTCCTCGAGAAGGCCCCAGCAGATCAGCTGTGGTCTAAGCACTCCTGCTCCCCTTGACTGTGATGAGTTCAAATACATCTGCAGCTGTACCCACCTCTGGCACAGCAGTTGGTGCAGAAGCCCAGCCTGTGTGCTGCTTCTCTGGAGGAGAGCTCTTCAGGAAATATTAGGAGCCACCTCTGTTCCCATTCAGCCACAGAGCTCTCTCTGAGAGCTTCTCTGAGGCTGTACACTCAAAACTTGATCAGTCCACTTGGTGCTCCTTCTCCCTCCTTCATCTTTCTCCAGCCATCCTGGCTTCTCTCTAATTCCTGTGCTTCTCATGAAGAGACTCTTGCAGCAGCAAATCCCTCTCACCACACGTACAAGACACATACTTTTATTTTGGCTGAGGCAGCGGAGATGCCAGTGTGTTCAGGCCCTGGTCAAAGACAGCTTAGCCACTCCTCATAACTGTCCTCGGTGGATGTTTACAGCCACATGATAATGCTATGAAACAACTGTTCTGCTTCTTCTCATTTCTGTTTAAAAATAAAAATAAATAATAAGATCAAGTAAATGGAATGCAAAAAATGTCCCAGTAAGTGCAAGAGAGAATCATTAAGGTTGGAAAAGACCTCTAAAGGCATTGAACCCAACCATTAACCCAGCACCACTGTGTTCACCACTAAACTATGTCCCCAAGTGCCACATCTAGATATTTTTGGGTAATTCCACCACTTCTCTGTGCAATTAAAATTCTTCAAGAGGACAGAATTTGACTTTCCAGATTGACTGAGCCCTGCTACAGATCTCCTATTCCTGCTTCTTCTAGTACTCAATAAATATGCTAAGACTATAACAACCACAATACATCTCTATTAAAATGCTCATGCCTTTGTGCACCACAGTTCACCATGTCATTGCTTATCTACCAACAACTGCAGTACAGAACATATCAAAATGGTACAGTAAATCGAAAATGGTAATAAATGACCAGTACCACTCTCACACTGACTACATGTGTGCTCCTCTCAAAAGTTTATCTTATATTCAGTCCCTATGTAGACAGCTGTGCCTTTCTGCTTAAATTAAAACAAAGATTGTTCATACTATCTCTGAAGTAACACACAAGGCAAATTGGAAGGTAGGGTAATCCTCTCTGTTAAAGAATTTGTAGATATAAGAAGCAATAACACACTGCACAACCTGGCTAAAATTCTGTATATCTACCTTCACAAAATAAGCAAAAAATAATCTAAGTACCTCTCAAAATAATAATAAATGTTGCTATTTAGAGTTGTACAAACACCGAATTTTCTCTACCTTGGACTGTTCTCTGCCTTTCAGTGTTTGGCATGACTGACACACTGGATATTGATAAATCGTCTTTTAGAAAACCCTTTACAGATAATGAAAACACATGCCAGATCTTGAGATCTTTTATTTGTTTTTCACTAATCTGGTTTCCTTTTAAATAGGATTTTTAAAACCCACATCAGAATATATTAATGAAGGAAATCCAAAACTGCTTTTCAAACTTGTATGTCATTCCAGGCAAGAGATAATTGCTTTCTGCATGAATTTTAAAGACCACTGCACAGTGACAGTGACTGGACATTCAGAAGAACTATCTTAAACATGCAGTCAAAGAAAAAACAACAATATGCCAGCAGTGCTCTTAGGGACTGAGAGGTGAAGTAGTGTCCTCAAGGCTCAGCTCTGTCAGATCTGTCAGAGAAGAATGCTGGGGGAAAACATTGAACTAAAAAAGTAAATGATTTACAACCTCATTCTCATAAAATCAGTGTCATTGTTCTTGCAGGCTAAAAAAGTGGGCGAATATCTTAGTCCTGCAAAGCATTAGGCTACCTTTGATATATGTATCATGTATCTGTTGAATGAATTGGTACTTCAAAAAATACCTTTTTAATGTAGAAAAATGACAGGCAGAACTTGGAGATAAGGGAAAATATTAGGATAAATTTTGTGTTATTTCACCTTCATTTAATTTGCCCTTTGTCTGCCATTCTTTTCCTTCTCAAGGATTTGGGCACTAAAAGCCAGTGTAGTGATTAAGACTATTTTGATGTTGTTTGTATACATTCTTTTCTCCCCTCTATAATCTACATGTCTCACAGACAATGCTTGAATCCCAAGAAATTACTGTAGTATTGCTTTATCATATGTGTCAATAGGGTTTAATCCGCTGCCATTCATTGAACTGCTGAATCTGGGCTTGGGAAAAAAAAATCTGTTGTAAACATATGCACCAAACAGTATTGAAAACCAAAACTCCCCTAATCAAATATTTCCCTATGGTCCTTTTGGAGCTTCTGCTCCTCAAGCTTCACAAGTCTTTTGCTTTGAGTCATTCCTGCAGCCTACCGTAGTTTACAGCTTCTGTATAACACAGCTATTTGTACTGCTGCAGATCATGCTGATTTCTTATTAGTGCACCTGCAGATCCCTAAATCTGCTGTCACAAATGCCCAATGAGCAACTGATATTTTTGCAGAGTTTAAGATGTATTTCTGTTTCAGGTGCCTAAAAACACAGATGGGTATCTAGTGGGATTTTCAAATGCCCATCATCAGCTAGATCTCATAGCTTTTAGAATTTTGTCTGCATTTTTAGAAGATAATTTTAACTCTTTGTCAGGCCTTCAAAGTCAAGCTGGCACACAAACTAAAAACAAAGAGATAAATTAAAATCCATTTTTGCAAAGTTGATGACGTTTGAAATTCGGAACTTCTATTTAGGCACTGTTAAAAATAGAAAAGCCCTCCGTCTGCTAAGCCATATTGTTTACCTAATAAATAAACTGCAACTTCTGGTTTTAGAAGAAATTTCTATTTTCTTACAGTTTCTCATAATATGTAAGTTCCTGCAGAGCTGCTGCATCATTCATCCAAACTCACATAAAGCAACAAAAGAAAATATAAGTACGTGAATAATCAGAGCTGTGCTTATTAAATCACTAGACATTGTCTATCTGCTGATGACAAAGAGCTGATATAACTTGCAGGGCTGTACTTTGGCATATATCACGAGACATCTACATTCTGCACATATGTATATGTATCACTGGAATTTCTTACAACAATAGAAACAAAGCTATGAATAAATTATTGCAGATTAGGATCATATAAAATTCACAGGTTTTTGTTAAGTCTCGCGAAGGTACATAACTAACTTGTACTGCTGTCTCTTGGCTACTGAAGCAGGCAGGAGGCTGAATATTCTTTGGACCACCAGACCTGCACAACTATAATTGCTCTTTTTGTAGCATGCCAGGATCATACCTGGCAAACTCTGGTACTTCACTAATGAATAGCAACCACCACGTTTTATTTTGCTCAGAAAATGGTTCTGGGCAGAGTTTCAGCTGACAGATCTTTCCTTTGACATCATGTTGTCAGCTCCTTTTTCCTCTCCAGGCAGTCAGTGAGGAAATCATGGATTTTGGTAGTAACTGAGCACTGAATGAAAGAGATTAATACAATCAAGCATAAAATATCAATGCATTGGAACATAGTGATCTAATGTCACTCCTGTCTTCAAACATACCAATTATATGCAATGTTTAAGACTGAAATTCTTCTTTTTATCTTGGTTTCCTCAGAAAATTAGGAAATATATTTGAAATACACTACATCTCCAGATGCATTTCCTTCTCTCTCTCCAAAAAATGTTGAACCATAAAGGTCAAATTTATCAGAATAATAATCATGTCTAATAGAAAGATGGTGATCTGAAGACATTCAGCTCTGGTAAGAAGAAAGACTTCACTATTGACTTCACGCTACTGATTGCATGGAACCTTCTTCTCTCTAGGTACAGGAGCAACCCTATACCTATGGCTCCTTCCCCAGCCCTCTATCAGCAGACCACCAGACCAGAGCTTACCTGGAAACCTCTCCTTTCCAAGGGATTTGGGTTGCTCATATAAGTGAAAAGATTTCAATCAGATCTACCACGGGAATTTTCTTTTCAATAAGCAATTTCATTTTCTGGAAATTTCAAACAAGTAAAAAGATCAGTGTGGGACTATTTTTTACCAAAAGAATGCAGAGCACATAACCAAAACAATTAAGACAGGGTAGAAAACATTGCAAAATTAGGTGCATTACTCCCAGACCTCCAGGAGCATGACTTAATTATAAACATGGTATTGCAAAGTATGTATAGAGAAGCTAATCCCTGATATTTCTTTTACCTCTTGACTGGACCTTGCATCATCCTTCACTGATCCTTGCACTATCACATAATGGAGTGCAGCAAATTACATCCACCAACAGTCAACTCCAGATGCTAACAGCTACTAATTAGGGAGAGAGGGAGAACACTATTTTGCCACCTGTTGCCATAGCATTTAATAGACTCTGCTCCCTCAAACCTCAGTTTCCCATCCCTCCTGCCCCACAGGTGCCATTAGTAGAGAATAATGGTTCCCAAGCTGAGGTCTGCAGATCACAGATGAGCTGCAAAGGTTTCCTAATTGGCAGCACACACGGGTTTTCCCAGCTGCTGCATAGTATTAATGCTCCTGCCTTAGCTGGGGGAAAGCACGTATGTTCTCCAGCATGTTAAAGGCCCATGTTAGGTCCAGCTGCTACTTATTTGTCTGGGGAACTTAGAGCAGAGGAGTTCAATAGAGGAATTTCTTGTTGAGCAGCAATATGTTGCTTCAATAACAAGTTGTGTCTAGAGGCAGTACTTCAAAACTTTCCCAGTTCATGTTATGAGCTTTCAATACTATCAAACCAGGACAAAACCTGCATGTTGTCAAATACTTTTAAAACACACTCATGGCATTTCTGAAATACAATTACATAAGACTTTTGTTTGTTCATGCGTTTGGGTTTTGACTTTTTGTCTGTGTTTTCTGAACATCCATTTGTACCTGGGGAAAGTGATACTTATTTGAAAGAAGCTTATTGCTGAAAATCAAGGTAAACCTGTGTTATGTTTTAAGCCCAGCAAGCAACTAACCCCCATACAGCCAATCAGTCATTCTTCCAGAAGCTGGGAGAGAGAATGAGATGCATAAAAGTGAGAAAACTCACTGGTTGAGATAAAGACAATTTAATGAGTAAGGCAAAAGTCATGGTCACAAGTAAAGCAAGGAATTAATTCACCACATCCCATGGGCAGGCAGGTGTTCAGCCATCTCCAGGAGAGCAGGGGTTCATCACATGTAATGGTGACTTGGGAAGACAAATATCATCACTCTGAACATCCCTCACCCCTTCCTGCTTCTTCCCCCAGTCTTACATGCTGAGCATGATGCCATATGCTAGGGGATATCTCTTTGGTCATCAAGGTCAGCTGTCCCCACTGTTTTCACTCCCAGCTCCTTGTGCACTCCCAGACTCCTTGCTGGTGGGGTGGGGTGAGAAGGTGTGAGAAGTAGAAGAGGCCTTGTCTCTGTGTAAGCTCTACTCAGGAATAGCTAAATCATCCCTGTGTTATCAATACTGTTCCCACCACCAACCCAAAACACAGCCCTATACCAGCTATATACAGATAAATAACTCTATCCCAGCCAAAACCAGCACAGCTGTCAGATGCTGAGTCTCCAAGACACAGAGGTAGCTATTGCTGACATGTGCAGTGGCACCATGAAATCTTTCTTCTACAGAATAGGTTTACGTGGAAAAGATTAATTTAGTTATGTGTTAGGAAATCCAAGACTGGCCTGTTTTCGATATTTGTTCACCAATATTGGATCCTGCTACTCTTTGCTATACAGAAGATGGAATACACCTGTTTCAAAATGCCTATACTAATTATATTTGCACAGTAGCAAGAATTTTGTGAGAAGTACTAGTCACAGAGAAATACTAAAAAGGCAGGAAATCCTTAAAAACTTTTATCACTAGCGAAAAATGGACGGCGTATAACTTGATCTAATAAACCTGTTCTATTATTCTGAAGACATATCCATTATAAACATAACAGCTTTTGAAGGGGGCTCATTACATTCACCACTCTGCATGAAGCAATTTGCTACTCTTAGTTTTTCAGTGCATCAAAGTTGTAACTTTGTAGACAATATTTTTGTATTCGTGTGATCAGCTAAAATTTACACCCCTTCAAAAGACCATCTTTTTAAAACTTTGTTGAACAAAACACTATGATTCTCTAAAATTCATCCTGGATGCATTTTCCTCTGTATTAAGTGGGTAATTACGGCAAGAAATGGTCTTCCTCCTCCAGTGCCCAAAACACAGTTTGTACATATAACTGAAGCTTTCTCTGTCATTGTAGACACGATGGTATTCTTGGCAGTCACAGCAGAGGATGGAGGGATTGCCAAATTTCCCTGTCCATCCTCTACTCTGGCTTTATGTCTCCAGTTTCCACTTTCTTGCATGATCATTTCATCCACTCCCCTTTGTGTTACTGTAATTATTCCTTCATTACCTCTTTCTTTTCCGTTCCTCTGTTCCTCTTCACCTGACTGCATCTTCATTCACCCGCCTTTTCTCATGTGTCAAAACCATGGGTGCTGAGGTGTTCCAGCTCCTCTCATGCCCTCTGTGGCTTCACTGGTCTCTTGTTACATGTCCCTGCAACACTGAGAGCACAAATAGTCACCATACACTGAAGGAAGCTGAAGCACTCCGAAGAACATAAGCACAGGAATTAACAGCTTCAGTGAACTGATTTTAAGAACCAGTGGACAACAACCCCTGCTTTCCTTCCCCAAATCTCAGACCCAAGTGTCAGCTTCCATAACTCTGTTTTTTAATCAGCTAACTTTGATGAAAAGCTTAGCTGAGTCCAGCACACTTGCTCAGGAGAAAAAGACACCAAAACCAGTTAACCAAAGTTAACTGCCTTAACATCCAAGCCAACAAAACAGTGGAGTTTCAGGAGAAGCCTGGGCTATTACAAGTGAAAATAAGCCTAAGCAGTGAAATCCATTACAGAAAATCTTATGCCATAGCTTTTCACTGTCCTGAAAATCTCTTGTAAACTTTATGGGGTAGGCTGATGAGCTGTCAAGGAAGAAAGAAACATTGTCAAACCTACATCTTCTCTCCAAATTCCTGTCTGCTGGGAAGCTTTTCCAGATGATGACAAATGGCCACTCTGCGTGGAAAACTAGACTCAGCCGCTATCCCACACCCAGGTTCAGGATGAAGTAAGAGAAGATAGAAAAAGGATCATAGACAAAAGATCACTTTGTAAAGTTCAAAAGCCCTCTTTTACTCACTAAATCCCTGCATTTCTGCTGAATGGTGTGGGTGCAAAATGGTCCTGGCTGACTTAGGCATCAGCCTTGTGGGTTTTAAACTCTAGTGAGAAGTAATAAAATACAGCCAGAAAAATCTACCAATTCAGAAGATAAGAGCTTTTTACCAAATCTCTTCATATAGGTACCAGGACATTAATCCCTTGGAATCTTTCTTCTCAGTAAAGTAATGCCTGTTCCTGCTTCCACCTGACAGGAAACTGCAGAAGGCAGTCATCAGTTATCCAGTCTCAAAGGGCTGTGTTTCAATCAATATAATTACCCTCCTCATACCAGGAGCTCCCACTTCATCATGTNTCAAAGGGCTGTGTTTCAATCAATGCCAGGAGCTCCCACTTCATCACGCAGTTTAAATCCAGGGGCCAGTCTCCTGTGTGGCATCTCTTGTGCTACCATCCCATGTTCTCAGGTTTAAAATGAAGGTGAACATCCAAATCAAGGAAAAAAAAATTTCTGTAGCATTGTGAGGGGTCATAATACAATGGTGCTGAGAAACGAAAATCATTGTTTCCTCATAGAAGAGAACTTTTCATCATCTGTTAATGTAAAGGAAACATTTTCTTCTCCCTGGTTTTTTTCTTTCCTTATGCTGAATATGCAAGCTCAGTTTTCGATTAAAATGTTTCACTTATTCCTGCTCACTGCTTAAAATCAAAGCAAGGCACTCTATTGACTTAAAGGGGAAAAAAATGCTTAACAAGCACAGGACTATCAAAATTAATTCATTAGGCTCCATTCAAACCATGTTTCTTGCTCTGCTAAGTAACTAAAGTTGTTTAAGGATTTTGAAATAAAATTGTTAAGTGTTTGGGGTTTTTTTCCTCTTTCTGATACATTCCTGCTTTGATAGTTTGGAAATACAGTGCTAATTGAAAACTTCTCAGAAGAACTCAGTCCTACTCCATAGTCTGCAAAGCCGAGACAGACATTTAAACAAAGTGAAATGGAACACATACAGTTGGGGAAAGACTGTTATTCATTACAGCAGGGATTTCAAGTACCACATGATCACCCATCTCCAAAATCCTCATTATCTGCCCGAAGTATCTGTCAAAGTATGTTTTCTCTATACAAGTTACTAGGAAAGGGAATCATAGAAATCAAATACTTTTGCTGTTGAAAAATACTTGGTGGAAAAGATAGAAAGGAAAAATTATCCAATAATGGGGTAAAAAAGAATTTTAAAAAATGTGAAAAGAGGAAAGGAATAAGTAGCTAGAGAATATTGTTTAGGAGTTATAGAAAAAGTTAAAGCAGAACGCCTAAGCTGAAATGTATAGCCGGGGTAGTGGTGGTGGCAACAAAGCAATGCACACACAAATGTGAAGTGTTCAATGTTTTTTAGGGGGAACGAAAGGGAGAGATACTGCTTAGAAGAACATATGAAAGTGTGTTTCACTAAAAGCATCATGGGTTCTTAGATTTAAAGCCTATTGACTCTTTCCAGAGGCTAAAAGTCTGAGTTGTTTCCCAGCAGTGTAAGTCCAACCCTTAGGTTTAGGATACATAAGAGATTTTCAAAGGTGAAAATCTGGAGTAGGAATATTGAAAACATAAAAGCTCTTATTTTTTAACAGCTGTGTACACACATCATGGTGCTGTGCATCTCACTTGTGTATAAAATAACCCAACATGCAAGGGCAGAGAGTGTCTCTGCATAATGAGGGAGTGGGGAAGGAGTAGAGACGGAACACCTGTGATTCCTTCCCAGCTCTGGGAGCATGAACATATTCACTCCATTGCATATCATCAGAAGGACTAAGCCTGACTATCCTTACTCTGAAAGCATCTTGGAATTTTAAAAATGAAGAAAAGAAAAAAGTAAACAGTGTATGGAAGGAAATATTTTTTTAATGATTGCAGTTTTAATTATTTCTGGCGGCTGCAACTAACCCAAGCAAATACAATTTTGAAACACGTTGTTTAGTGTTAATCTGCTATTCTCATCGCTATATGGTGTTAGTGGATACACCATCCAGCATGTTTTATGGTACATTTAAACCAGACATCTGGAGAAATAGCCATCAGAGTACTTATCTCAAACACCTATTGTAAAAACAGACTTAATAAAATGAGAACAAATAACAGTGCTGGCAATTACCCTTATCGTGTGTATTCTGGCAAGAAAGGTCAGAAGGTTGTTGGTCTGTATATATATGAACTGATTTTCTCTAATACAGTTTCTCACCTGATTTCCCATAGGTTTTTTGTTTGAAGGAACAGGGGGAGGAAAAGTTAGGTTAAGCTACAATATGCTAGACAATAATCAAGTAACTAATATGAGAAGCTGGTCCCCCTACCAGGTAGTCACTTACGTTAACAGAGAGAAAAACAACCCATCGGAGTCTAGAAAGGTAAAAGGTGCAGTAATTTCACAGATTTTACAGATATGTACAGATGTGGACAGAGAAGTCACAGTCTCAGCTTTACTATCACACCAAACTTAACTATGAATTTAATAATATTTTTTGTTATATATCTATTCCAGGGAACATAATTTTGTTGCTGTCTTTTTTTTTTTTTCAGATGGGTTCAGAGCAGAGCTAATATCTCTTGTATGCAGCTCCAAGGATCTCAATGCTCAATAACTCCAGAAGTATAATCAGATAGGAGCTAAAGTAGTAAATACATGGAAATAGTTTAGATCATTACACAGGTAATTCTCCTTTTTTCACATTTCAGAGCCAGCTTTAGGGAATTTCTACGAAGATGGCGAAGGGGAGTGAAATAAAGTTGTTGCGGGAGGGGAATCTCAATCCATCCCACTCATATCAGTTTGATGCCAGTGTCAGCAATCGATACCCAGGGCCTGAAGGGTGATCACAGGTCAGCAGGAGAGCACCCAAAGAGCAGCACAGAGGAATTCCAGTCTTTCCAGCCAGTAAGTTACCTTATGGGGGCCCCTCAAATGCCTCTATGCAAGAGAATGTAGCATGAGATTCAAAGAAGAGGAGTTAGAGATACGCGCAGGCCTGCAGGGCTGTGATCTTACTGGCATCACAGAGACGTAGTGGGATGGATCTTTGACTGGCAAGTAGGAATGGAGGGATACAGGCTCTTCAGGAAGGATGGGCAAGGGAGATGAGGAGGGGGCATTGTCCTCTGGGTCAGTGACCAGCTGACATGCATGGAACTCTGCCTGGGGATGGATGAGGTGCCGATTGAGAGTTTGTGGGTCGGGATTAAAGGAAGCTCCAGGAGAGGTGACAGAATAGTGAGGGTCTGCTACAAGCCAGCTGACCGGGAAGACCAAGCAGATAAGGTCCTCTATAGACAGGTAGGAGCAGCCTCACATTCACAAAACTTAACCCTCATGGAGGATTTCAACCACTCTGATGTCTGTTGAAAGGACAACACTGTCAGGTGCAAGCGATCCAGGACGTTACAGGATTGCCTTGAGGATAAATTCCTTCTCCAAGTGATAGAGGATCCAACGAGGAGAGGTGTTATGCTGGACCAACAAGGGGTCTGGTGAGGGATGTGAAGCTCAAGGGTAGCCTTGGCTGCAGTGACCATGAAATAGTGGAGTTCAAGATCCCTAAGGGAGCAAGGAGGGCACACAGGAAGCTCACTATGCTGGATCTCAGGAGAGCAGACTTTGCCTCTTCAGGCATCTTCTTGACAGAGTATGGTCAAAGACAGCTGGTTGATATTCAAGGATCACATTCTCCAGACTCAGGAACAACATGTGCCAATAAAGAGGAAGTAATGAAAAATGCCAGGAAGTCTGCTTGAATAAGCAAGGGGGTCCTGGGGAAACTCAAAAACAAAAAGAAACCTACAGAAGGAAGAAACAAGGACAGGTAGCTGGGGAGGAATACAGAGAGATTGCCTGAACAGCCAGGAATCTGGTTAGGAATGTCAAAGCCCTGATGGAATTAAATCTAGCCAGGGACATCCAGGGCAACAAGAAAAGCTTCTATAGGTGATGAAAAGGACAGGGAAAATGTGGTCCCTCTCCAGGAGGAAACAGGTGACCAGTAAACCAGCATATAGAGAAGGCTGAGGTACTCAATGACTTTTTTCCACTCTTCACCTGCAAATGCTTCAGCCACAGTGACCAAGGAGCAGAAGGCAGAGGTAGGGATTGGGAGAATAGAGAACTGCTCTCTGACCGTGTAAGGAAACTGAAAGTGCACAAGAGTTAAAAATGCCCCGAAAGAGAGCTTTAAACTGAAGATATTAGGAAGAAATTATTTACTAAGGGTGGTAAAACACTGAAACAGGTTGCCTAGAGAAGCTGCAGGTGCCCCATCCCTGGAAGTGTTCAAGGCCAGGATGGATGGGGCTTTGAGCAACCTGGTCTAGTGGGAGGTGTCCCTGCCCATAGCAGAGGTTTGGAACGAGATGATCTGTAAAATCCCTTCTGACCCAAGCCATTCCATAGTTCTAAGCCCTTTTCCTAAAAACCAGAAGAGTGTATTTTTTCCAGGATGACCATAAGAAAATTAATCTGGATTAATTCAGGCATGAACAAAATGTTTGCAAGTTGCAAAATTATTTTTCCTTACATATGCACTTTAATTCTGGTATAAGGATGCCCTTCTTCTGTTTGGTATTAATCCAGGATCTATGTGGACAATTAATCCAGAATAGCTATCATAGTTAATTTCCCATGGTAGATACGCCCCAAACAAAGGAAATTATCTTTTCTTACAAATTGTAGACAAAGAGATAGATAATAGATGTTTTCCCCATATATTATACCTAAGAAAACTTAAGCTCTCCACCTAATTCAAGTTTATTTCTCTCCAGAATCCATCTAGAGTACAAATACTTGTCTGCACTCATATTTCTCACTTTTTTTTTTAACAATATTAAAAACACTGCAGTGCATCATCCTATTGCATGGGCCAAGAAATATCTTATGGTCCCAGGAAAATGAAAACTAATTCTTAAATAATGCAGCAGACTGACCTACAGGTACACAAGCTTTAATTGCAAGTTTGATGAATATGTTAGTGAAATAAAAAAAACCCAAAGCATAAATCCCTTCTCAGATGAACTTCATTTAGCACTTACACTATTCTGAAATTACGACCTAAAATGGACTGGAATTTCACTAATGGTTTTTTGAAACTTATAATCTATTTTAATATCCTTCTACACAAACCAAGCAAAACCGGGCTGTTATTAAACAGCAGCCTTATTCAGATTATGTTCATGTTTCTCGACTATTTTTTTCCTTGATTTTACAGAGAAGAGGCAAAGGATTTAGATTAAATTTGGGGAGTATTCTCATTGTTGCGAGGAAACATCCTGGAGGACGAATGAGCTATTAACATTCTCTCCTCAAGCAAGAAGCTGTCCCAGGAGATACATAAGAAACAAGAAATAACAAAGACTGAAAAACAAATTGATGAAACTAGAGATGGCTGCAGACCTGCAAACAGCTTTTCACACTGTCACAGTTACTGTTTGAATTGAATAGTTTAGATTTGCAAATAGATGGAGAAATCCACTCATTTCTTAAAAAATCCTTGTGAAAAGCATATTTCACATTAAATCCAATTTTAAAATAAATACCAATGCTTATATTTTTCCTGCAAAATCTTATATAGTGTAATATTAAGAAGAGTTGAGGGGACAAACCACAACAGGATTTGAAACATTGCTTTTAATACTTAAGCTGGGATTCATTGTTTCAGTGCTCACAAGTTAGGTTTCCAATGTTTTGTAAATGATTAGACTGCAAATCAGTAAAGTATGTTAATTAGCTTCTCCTCTAACCTGGTTTACATCAATTCCATGTATCAATACTCTTTGGCCTGGCTTATTTATCTCACATCAGTCCTATTTACAACAGTGAAAAATCTAATTCATTACACAGAGGATCAGCGACGTTACAGATCATTATACATACAGATGTATTTAAACATACACACCATTATGGCAAATTTAGGAAATGAAAGAGCTTGGAACTATCAAAGTCTTTCGCAGACATAAAAATGCAAATATTTAATGAAAAATATTTAAAACCAAGCAGTGATTAAACCATATTGGGATTTGTCCTTGGTGAAACCTGCTGCTGCAAACACCATGCTATAATTCTTTTTTTTCTCTCCTCACTGCAGGCTGCTGTTGATGTGTAGGTTCAAGTCATAAGCTTCAGCATCATTATGAATATTTCCCTTCTCACAAAGGACACCCTCATGTAAGAAATCTTCTCAACATCCCAAAATATTACAAAGAAACAATAATTATGGCTAATTACTCACTCCCAGTACACTTATTTGTGGTTTACAATTCCAAAAGAGTGAATTGAAGACAGGTGCATAAAATAGGCTTAATGAGAACATCAGAAAATAGTTGCTTTAGCTGTAAATTACTGCTTTTACACGATGTATTTTATTTTTAGAAGAGAATGTGCTGCTTGTAAAAGATATAAAATTAGTAGGGCTAGAAACTGAGTTCTTTTATTTCACCCCAGAACAGGCACAACATACTACCAGTGGTACTGAAAGCTTGCTAATGACATAATATTAATATTCACCAATACCTGGTGGGGTAAAGTAATATTGCTTGGCATTAGCTGTAACAAGCACTGAGTCCCACTCTCTCTCTCAAGGAGTTTCATTCACCTTCTATATTTAGTGCTTGCTTTTATGATGCAAACTACATCTATTCTCCTACTATGATTATTTTTCCCACCCTAACTGAGAAACTGTTCTTTTCTCTGTCTTTCCTTTTGGTCCTCTCTTCTAAGCAGGCACACCACCCTCTTCTGCTTTTTCCTTCCAAGAAAATCCTTCATTCAGTGTTAAGTTTCAGCCTTTCTCCTGGCTCAAACAGATGTTTCCCTCTTTTGTGATGTATAATTTTCCTCTCTCTTTCATGGCCTCTATAAATACTGGTCTTTTTTCTCAAGGCTCTCACCTACGGGGCTTTTCCTTTTTGACCTAGCAAGGGGCAAAGCCTCCGGACTGCACGCCCGTGCCTTCCTCTCCTCACTGGCACCGAGCATAAACCATTGATGTAGAATGAAGCGATTCCCCTCTGTCTCCTGCCTTTGTTATGCCTCATTTTGCAGGGCGTTTCTATCAGCTAGATGCTAGATCAAACACCATGAGACAAGAGACAGCAGCTGAAAGCAAAAAAGCTTTAACCTGCGGTGGGAGGCTTGCCTTTTAGCTGCAGATAATTCCTCCTTGCTTTCCTTGTTCTCCTGTTTGAGCACTTCTGCAGCCTCAGGTCAGATTTGCAGATGCAAAAACCTAACCTCTGTCACTGAGCAAAGGCCTGAGACAAAAGCATTCTCTTTGCCTTCCAAGGATGGAAATGTATTTTGATCACAGTTAATCTGAGCCAGACTCAAAAACACTTCCCAAAACATACAAAACTTCCATTTTATCAGTTATACCGAATATCTCTTAACTTTGTTTCCTTTTGTTTATGTAGTTACTAATAACATATATTAACTTTCTTTGCCTTTGGGGAAAGTGTTAACACCTTCACAAACCATTGTGAAATCATTGCATAGCTGGGTGCCTACTTAGTTTCCTGGAAGTCCCAAGGCTATCTCCTGCTCTAAGGCAAGGACAAAGATGCAGGAAGTACTGCCTGAAATTCCCTGGCTTCTGCACTGGTGTTGGCCTGGGAGACCAGAACAACACTATCTGATCCTCAGGTTTATGAAGGTATGAAATGGCCCTTGATTAAAAAGAAGCAAGGAATTACCAGGAAAATTACGATGGACTGCAGGCTAGTTTCATACCTCCAGCTGTGGCCCACACACTCCCAGTTACTTCATGTGGCCGGAAGGCTTCCCCATGAATGCTGATGATGGATTATCATTAAAGCTTCCTGTAGACACAGGATATGTGCAGATATGTATGAGTGCGTGCATGTGTTATTTTTTCCCTCAGCTAGACTCTCTCAGAACAGTAAGCACTTGAGGTCTGGTTTTATTACAATGCCCTTTTCTGCCTATCTACAGTCATAATACCTCTGAACTTCATTAGGTAACCAGTTAGATTTAGGATGCACTTTTCTCAATTTGCCATATAGAGCTGATATAATTTCTTCAACATTTGCATCCCTCAGCGTAAGTAGTATTTAATAATGTCCTCAAAATTATAGGTAGCATTTCTTAAATCTTTATACATAATTGAAATTTCTAGTATCTTTTAAATTGTATTTTATCTGGATGTAAAATTGGTCCCAGATTTTAAAAAGTCTATCTTCAACATTCAATATTTGATAGATCCTCATTGCTGGCAGCAAGAACTGTCTCTTTGCCTTGTATATACTCAGGTTTAAGTAATATCTTTCTAATTGCTTTTTCCCTTCAATTTAGCTGTAAATGAGGAAAAATTGTGGCATAATTTGGAAAATAATTTCCTATCCTAATTTCTTATGGCCAGCGTCTTGCGGCTTACAGATTTCTGACTAACCAATAGTTTGAATGTATTAAAAATTCTCAATGTGAAAAATAAGGAAGACAGAAATAAATACTGTGTTCCCAGCTGCTTCCTAGACTAATCTGGAGGGAAAAGAGTGTAATTTTGTTATATTTTACAGTGGTTGTATGAGTCTATCTGTAACAGATCCTAAAGGATATATAGCACTATTTAGGTGCAAGTACTGATAAAACTTCAGCAATATTCTCTTACCTCATGTACTACATAGCTGTGCTAGATCTCTAATATACTTCTTGGCCTAGTATCTCCTTATTAAACAGATACTCTTTCTCTAGTTCCCTAGCAAAAGCAAGCCAAATCCAAATTCTTTGCAACAACTCTTCAGAATGCGTTTTCCAGATGTCATTGTCACGTGCTCCTGGTTTCTTCTATCAGTTGTCACAGCTACATTGGAAATGCGTCCTGTCCTGAAGGTTTATGCGCACCTGGAAAAGGATATCAAAGTCTGAAGCATGGGGATTGTCCCAGCATGCTCCAGAGGACCCCTTAATGCAGATGTAAATACTCAGGAGTGTGTAGTGGGATCTCAGCCCAAGTGACACTGGATTTGAGCAGTGTGCCCTCAGCTGCTTTGCAAAAGGGCAAGTCAGCTCTTGGCTTCTCTGCCCACTGCTGAGGTGCAGAAAGTCAGAGCCTGATTATTTGAACATCTTCTTTCATGGCATCATGTTTTACTGTCTGGTTTACTTTACCGTGCCAAGGACATTTTTGTTTTTTCAATTTTTAGTACAGATGGGACCATCAGGAGAGAGAGTGTTTCCCATAAGGAAGGATAAAGGTTACCAACACAATAAAAATTAACACTAAATGCTGTACAATGCTCTCTAATCTGTCCTTCTGTATGTTGTGGCCTATTAAATGTCACTCCAGTAGTGTGTAAAAAGCTCATAGACTGTAGCTTTACATTTCCCACAGAAAGTCATGTTGTGGGTCACTGAGGGAAGGGGCTGAGATCTCACAGCTACCCAGCACAGACAAGGACAGGGATGCTTTCAGAGAAACACTCCCATAGCCATGTCTGAGCCAAGACACAAGATGTAAAGGAGGGTTCTCCTGCTCCTCCAGCCCCCCAAAATACTCCTTCCCAGCCTTGACCTGGCCATCACAGCTAACCAGATGCTGGGCAGATGCCCAGAGGGTGGCTGCGACCTCTGAAAAGCAGCAGCCCTTCCATTCATGTCCTGCTTCTGGCAAGGTGGGTTGAGTAAAGAGCCATGCTTTGCTGCAAAGGCACACCAGAACCCAAAGAACAAAAATATTTAAAGAAATCAAATGTAGCCCAAGAGAAAAATTTCCTTGTTTGCCTTTCAGGTGAGCATCTGAACCCAAATTTTTCAAAATTATTTCTGCCTTCATGTGAAGCTGTAAGCACTGGTGCCCTAAAGGAAGGGGGGAAACAGAGGGTCATGCATCCATTGATCCCAAGGCCAGGAATAAACACTGCAGCCCACCTCTCTTCCTTCATAAAAAAAGTCAGAACTAGGCATTTTAAAATTTGGTATTTTATCAGATGATCAATTTTAAAAAGCAGCTTGAGCTTGAAGTAGTCATGTATAGGCAAAAATGGAATTAATTTATTTCTTTCTTTCTCTTTCCTGTGCCACTCAAGTGCTGTTTCAAATAGGATTATTCTGTCATTCAAGTTTCAAGGTTAAGATTTGCTCCTATTTATGACTCTAAAATCCTTCAAACCAGTAAACTATCACAGTAATTCCAGAAATATAATGAAAAAACTGAACTGAGAATTGAGAATCCTGTGAGCTACAAGGAATGGAATACATTAACATTCACCTCTAAATGCTTTTTTCAGTTGCTTATATATTAAAATACAATAATAATAATAATAATAAATCCTTGAAGAATCTATGCGATTGCATGTTGGTCTCTCTTTGAGAAACACAAATTACTCTTTGTATTTCTTCTCTGTGAGGGTTTTCAGCACAACAAAAGCCCAGTAAACAGTGATGAATGGCTCTTCCTTCTCACTGGGGGAGCAGCTTTGGAGGGCCCACATGCTAATCTGCCCTTACCTGGCTGAAAGATAAATCAGGGGGTGAAATTCTCTGACTTTCAACCCCTCCTCTGGCTGAATGAGTCAATTCTGTTCACATGTGAATTAAAGCATTTTGTTTTCCTCTTTCATTTTTTGCCTTTGAAGAGAGAATAAATTGCAACAACCCATGCCTATTATTAAGACCCGAAGAGAAAATGTTTAAATTAAAGATTGTACAAACATTCAAGCAGCAGTGTAATAAGCTTCATTTGGGAGGCAATGTAGCAAGTTTTGTATTTTTTATGTGGTTCATTATTAAAACTAAATAACAATTGCTAGTTTTATTGCTGTCATTTCACAAATGCTGGGATTTTCTCTGTTGGTGTTGAAATCTAGTATGATTTCAAATTTTTCTCCTTGACATTTTACTCTACTAGTTTAATATTGATCAGCAGACACATACTGTAATCTCTGTTTTCTGCAAGCTGTAACAGAGCAAGAAAACACAAAAAAGTCCTCATGAAAAAGCCTAACCACACCAGTTTTTATTGTAATATAAGGCTTGCATCTGAGACTACCACATCATCCCTCTGGTTTTACTCCACTTTTTACCTTGAGTGAATTACTTAATGATGGGAGGCAAACCTTTGCTAAAAGGCAATGTGGTGTTTAAACAGTTAGACCAAAATTCCAGCAAACTGTACTGATTATTTCTGAAAAGGACTGTAAAAGGAAGTGCCATCTTCCAAAGCTGCTATTTTGAAATATGTTAGAAACAGAGTAAAGGACCAATTTTATCATCCGCCCATCTGTCTGTCTATACATTTCTGTCTGTCTATTTACTTCTCAGAAGCTCATTTCATTCCAGTCCTCAGAGAGAAAATAATATTTTTTCCCTTAAAAGTGTTTTTTGCACCAAACACTTGTCACAGCCTCAAACATTTAAACAGAGCCTCTGACAGAGACGCAGTATTACTTTGGCTTGGGTTATGAAATGGAGTGCCATGAATGGCTGCCTGCTACAGCCTCTCTTTCATGCGAGATGCTGCAGGTGACCCAAGGACAGTTTGTGCCTTTCATGAATGCCATGTAGGTGGAAAAGTGAAACTTCAGCACAAACTAAACTAGCCAGGGGACTGGGATAGAAGAAAATATTTTAGGATCTCAGTTGCCTTCATGTTGGCTGGGACTGTAAGGTAAGACATGAGGTATGCCCAGGGAGGTTGGGGTGTGTTTGGGTGCAGAACCTGGCAGGAGAGTCAGGGGACAGATGGTGCCAGGAGGTGCCCAGAAGTAACACCCTTTTAATTGCAATTACTTAGCAAGAAGGAGATGGCTTTTTTTCGGGTGGTTTATTCAGAAGTGAGAATTCCTGAAACCGCACAGCTTTGAGCAAATATTCTAGAAAGCTTGTGGAGTCGCTCCTTCCATTTTTATCTTCTTGCTGAAATCTCACAGCTGGTAATCCCATAAATCTTCCGAAAAAGGTCTGTTTGTTTTTCCAAAACTTTTTTTCAAATATTGCACTAGCAAAATTTCTCAGAAGATGTCCCTTTCCTGAAGCCTTCAGTGGAAAGCACCCTAAGAAAGCATTGTTTGATGTGGTACAAGAGATCGTGGTTCGGGAACTACTAGAATAAGTGATTTTAGGCAAAGAGAGAATGAATGAACAAAGACTATAACTGAGAATTTTTCTAGCTGAAAGGCAGGCAGGCCAAGAGACAGACCCAGTGCTTCTTTGCCCTAGGAACAGCAAAGTCATTACTCACAGGACTTCTTTGGACTGGAAATCACTTTAAAAATGCAAAATGCCTCAGCACAGTCCCAGAACAGAACAATTCTTGCTGTGAGGAGCTATCAACTTGCTTTGTGAAAAAGAACTTGACATTTGGGATAGTCTATAAACACCAAAAAGAACAAGCTGGGAGTGCAACCAAAAGCACAAACCCATTCTTGCAAAGTACAGATGGGGCCTACAGAAATACCAAACCAGAAGGATTGAATAAGTAAGTTTCTCCTCTCTCTCACCCTCTCCCCCTCTATCTGTCTCTGTTTTTAACCATCCTGAGCTTTAGAAATGCCAGCTTTTTTAATCTCTAAAACCATCTGTGTAGCTTTTCTCAGTAGTATCCTTTCACTTATATCCTGTGTCATTGGTTTGTCTGTCTCTCCTGATGTTGATAATGTTGTTAGCAGCTTCTCTTGAAGTTTCCTGTGAGCATACTTTGAATGACAAAGAGGTGTAGGGGGAAGGACAGGCAATGCAAAGGAAGTACAGAGATGATTTATATAGCCTCGTGCATATCCAATAGGTTTAGTTCTGTCTTGGTCTATTTTTCTTTAGCAGCAAAATTTTTAACCACAGAGAACTTTGCAAGAATGGACGACGTCTCCCTAGCCGCTGCCCCTCTGCCCTGCAGCGGGTTCCTCGGGGAGGACCTCAAGGCACTGTAGAAGTCTGGCTATCGTGATACCATTGTTGTTTATACAATTATTTGATAAAAGTCTCCATGATGCTTTCTCAAGCTGCATAAGAAAAGAGCCCTTTGGCTAACCACCCAAGACAGGGGATGCTCTTAAAATCAGGGTGGTTGTCATTTTTTTCTTTTTTCTGAACAGCAAATTAACTGTTTAGTTGCCATGTAATCCTGATATTTAAATAATACTTCCTGATTAATAATAATTCCTTCTTTCCACACTTCTCTCTGTGTCAAGTCTTCCTTTTTGCAAAGACTAAGTGCCCCAAAGGCACTTAACTGTACCCCAAAGCCTAAGGGCATTAAAATCCCTTTATTTCCCCCACTCCCCCAGGAACCCACACTAGCACTTTTCCTTGAAAATAGCACATTTTGCTGTTTATGTCTCTCTGGTGCAGAAACTGTGCTGGTTGTGTGAGAAGTGGTTAATTCCACAGTTAACCTCTCTCAATCTTTCTGCCACAGCAGATGAGTAGGCCTCAAGATCAGGAGGCCAGGGAATAGGGTGGTGAAGCAGCTATCAGCTCTAAAAATATATTCTGTTTTGCTCTGTTCTGTTCACTCCATGCTATTTTCCATTCCATCCAGTCTGTATCATCAGCCCAATGACTTAACCCTACCCAATCAATCTCCCTTCAGCCCTTGGCAAAATGAGCAAGTCAGACAACTGCAGTCAGCCCAGCAACTATGTCAGGGCTGGGCAGCCTCCTCTGGAGAGGCAGTAAAATGGCAGTGGCAAAACTATCCAGAACAATTGCTATGCATCTTTGGCACTGACAATCCCTGTTTCAAAAGATAACAGAGGACAAGACCCCTTCGCAGTCTCTCATCCTGGCACTGGGAGGTCTGTGCAGCCCCAGAGCAGGACTGTGCTGCCTGAGGCGCCGGCTGCAGACAGGCAGCAGAGAGCAGGAATCCTGCCCAGTGCCAAGCTTACAGGCAGCCCCTCGAGTTATCCTCCCATCCCTGTGGCACCAGCGGCTAGGACAGATATTAACTGCTGGATGTGCATGTTGCTCCAAGCCCATCTCCTTGCTGCTCCTGGCAGGTGTGGAGTGTCACACTGTGTCTCAGTATTTCCCCTGTATTTTCCCTGCCAATAAATAGATATTTCTTTGAGGAACTAATAAACTATCTGCTTTCTGTGTGTTCACCTGGCTACATGCCGATGAATACATAGACAGATAAGGAGAGATTTGACCAGTGTTTTCTCCATCTTGGGTATTTCCAAGTGTCCTCTGATGTTCATGTTGACTGCTAGGAATCGCGGGCTGGTTGGACAGGCCAAGGACTCCTCAGTCTCCCTCCGCTACATACCTCCTTCTGTTTTTCCCCCAAGATTTCTAACAAACTTTGGAAACTCCTTCTATCTCCTTAGCTAGGAAATATGATCATTCTCATGTGAATGACTTACCACAAGGCCTTCCAACTCAGCCACCCAGGGAAGTCAAGATTGGCTTTTAACATCAGAGACTCACAAAAGGTTTTCTGAGTCCCCTCTCGCAGCAGCAGAAACTTGGGAAGTGACACCTCCTTAAATACAGTGCTCTTCTCTGTCCTCAGCAATCCATACACTTTAAGAACTTGCTTCCAAAGTCTTATCCAAACAGGATAGTTCAAAGTTGCAATTATTGCACAAAGGGGCTGATGCTCAGTCTTCACAGTATTCCATAATTGGAACAAGCCCTCTTTGCAGACCAACGAACAAAATTGAGGCCCTGAGACCTTGCTGTTCTGGCATACTTAGAGTCCTTACAATCCTCCACTGTCAGAAGTCCATGACCTTTTCCCTTGCTTCCCATTCACCCCCACAGTCTAGGTTTTTGCAGTGAAAAGATCCGGCTCTTCTCACAGACATCAGAGAGTTCAGAGTTTCAACCCTCAAAGTTGCCTCCACACTGTAGCTTCAAACACCTGTCTGATCTTTCCTGACAATACCATTGTTACAAGCCTCCAATTGTGTAGTTATCAGCCATGTACTTAATTGGAATGTGGTGGTTTAAATACAGCTTCTATTTGCATGCCTGTCATTGTACTCCACAACTAACCGTGAACAAAAGTACTGTTGCTCAGCAGTTAGCAAAACTGATTTCACTAGCACAAATTCTTTTTAAAACTCTTTAGAAATCAGGATCATTAATGTTTTGCAAATTTTTGCACAGCCTGGAAACCTCCTGCTATCACAATGTTGTGTTGGGCAATACAAATCCCATGTAACAGCTTCTCTAACTTTGCTGAATGGTCTTCCCCTCCTCCTGCAAAACTATGCTCCTAGTTCTGATGTGATATCCCCAAACAGGCAGAGCAGGTAGATATATTTATATAAGAAGGGAAGGAGATGGAGCATTTTCATGTAAAAGGCAAATATTTGCATTTGTTTCTTGACAATTATTTCAGCAATAATTCATCCGGTCAAAACAAAGCTGAAAAATACAAGCGCCGAAAACCACAATTTTCTGGACTGCCCATCTGTAGATGAGCAGCAAAACTTGTCCTGGTTTCAGCAGTGCAAATTCACCCAATTACTGATTGTGGGATACAATCAGTACAAGACTCTCCTCCACTGACAAAGTTCAAACTGGGAGCACTTGCTTCCCCAAAACGGTATTTTATCTTCTAAATTGAAATTTCTCCCATTTGAAAGAATTTCCCCAGCTTAATATGACATCACATTGCTCCCACAATGCTGATTAATACCTTCTTCTCTAAAGCAGGATAGAGACAGACGGACAGTGAGATCCAAGGAAGTGGGGTAGGGCCATGATTTCCCAGCCATAGCAGGGGGCAAATAAACTGTTATTTGGACAAGTTACCAGAAATCAAAAAAGGGAATGGAGAGACCTGTCTTGGGCACAGTGACAGTACAGGGATGGCCTGAGAAGCATGGGACAGTTAAGTACAGGCCAGAGACCACTGTTTAAAATAGCTTTGACTCATCTTCTTATCATCTTAATGTTGAGCTTTCCAGAAGCCAGAGGGGCTTACCAGGGATGACCCAGTGACACCCCAGCATGATCCCCGCTGTGCCAGGACTTCCCACATGCTGCAGCCCCACACCACCACGTTCAGCCCAGACACTTCACCCTGAGCAACTTCAATCCATCACACTTGGTCATTTCAGGAGCAACACCAGCCACTGAAAAAAACCTGGCTCCTCAAGCCAAGCTGGGTTCACACAGGGGAGGCAGTGGCAGGCACCACACAAACACAGAGGTGGCCAAAAGGACCTTAAGTCCAAAGAGGACTTGAGATCAGAGCCTGCAACTGGAGTGCTGCTGACAGGCTTATTAGTCAATAAACTCTGTGAGGGGCAAAAACTCCTACTATTTTTCAAAAATATGACTCCTAAACAGCAATGATCATGCTAGGAAGATAAGGGGAATAGTGTATAAGGATCTGATCTTTCTACCTTTTTTTTGAAGCCTGTATTGCTCACTCCCTTCAGACCCAAGGGTCTAGTTTGGCTTTTCAGTTTGTAATTCCCTAATAGAGACACAGCTCATAGAATATTTGAGATCCCCCACTAGAATTTAGTGATGTTATCTCATTGATGTCTAATAGTGGTGATAACTTGTATATGTTCATCTGTAGGGGATAAAAGCATACAGGCACTTAGCAGTGAGAGACTCTTGGACTTGAGAGCATCTCAACAGTTCTCAGTACTGAAATCTCAGACCTGGAAGTCAAACTAAGGTTTTAAAACACTGAACAACTTTATTATTCTTCTGTTTGTTTCATTAGCAGGAAAATGCAAGTTCTTTCATGTAGAGTTACTGATAACAGAAGCTGGCTAGTGCCGAATGCCCCGCTGAATTCACAGTGGGGCTTGTGGAACGGGATTGTATAGCAACAAATGCCAACTGCTTAATGTCTCACTGAATTATAGATTTTTGGAAGACTGTTTAATAAGAAGGAAAACAGTTAAGGTGGTTTCCACTTAATTTTGCACATATATAAAAAGCATGGGACTGACACTGACAACATAACTCAGGAGGATTAAATTACTGTTTCACACTCCTTGTAAATCTGAGCCCTTAATAATACATACATTACCCCCACTTATATTATGCATTAAGATATAATTAATGTTAAAAAAAAAATCTGGCAGGTCACTTTTTAAAAGACCTAACACTTTTTTTTTAAAAGCAAATGATTGGTTTTTTCCTCCATGTCTCAAGATTTTTCCTCCAAAGGTGTTCACGCATTTCAAAAGAGGAATGACAGCAGTAGGTTCCTTTGCTTTGTACTTCATTTGTTTGCATGATTCTGTGTTTACCATTTAAATTCAAGTAATTTGAATTAGGCTACAGCATACAGCTTTAAGCAATTCTGCATTGGTGAAACACGAGGAGGCCCTAGTTTGTTCAGGATTCCATCCATCACTGGGGTGGGAGTCACCTTCTGCCACAGTAGGTATGCTCAGCACGGTGCACAATTAATGCCATGGTGTTCTTCTGGATTTATTCAGCATTGCCTTCTGATGGGTTCTGCTCTCAGCAGCTGAAAAGTTACACCAATTTTATACAAACTCCCGCCGTTTCCACCAGCTCACGATTAAAGCGAACTGTCTGCAAGATTAAGCTCTACAGAAAAGAACAAGTAAAATAAACGAGAGGGCATCCAGCATCCTGCTAATTATTGTGCTTGTGCATGCACACACAGTCTGTGTGTGGATGCATATGTGCGTGTATCTGCCTTCTTATTAGCAGCAAGGCCACTACAGGAACTACTTAATAGTAAAGTCATACAGGATTTCCCTGCTTCATCTGCTAACGTTTGTGCTAAACTTTAACCTGTTGGACTGAATTATTCTAGGCAGATTTTCCTGCAGGCTGTATACTTAGTGAAATATCCAATTTCAGACTGTTGCTTTTTTTCTTTTTCTAAGAACAAGTTTAAGGAAAAAAATACATATCCTGGCCTTATCTTGAAAGGTTAACAGGTCATTTGCTACTCCTGTGCAAGTCAACCCAAATTTGACCATGTTACATGCCTTCCTGAGCTCACAGCCCACGCACAGGAAAGCAGTTAAGTTCCTCAAAGAGTCTGTGCTTTCAGGGCATGGTCCCCACTGGGGTGCCTCCATATCACCCAGCAGCTGCTGTCCGAGGCTGCTGCTCGGCTGGAGACAGTGACCAGGACTGGCAGCAGAGACTCTGCTTGTCTCTTTCTCGCTGATGAAACCGCTCCCCCCTAGAGCCAAGGTGGGCTGCCCACGGATCATTGGCTGGGGAGGGGCTGACAGATGAGCCTGTGTCTGTCTATGGTGTGTTTGTCTCAAAGAGTTTGGGAGGCACTTTGGGGCTCCAGTGCTTTCCCTGTCACCAAGTGGCTGTGATGGCTGCCGCCAAGGCTTTGCTAGCACTGAATCACATGAAGGCTGTGGCTAACTCTATCAGCTTTCCACAAGGGTAATTAGCAGAGATCTTTGGTGGCTGAAATTAGTGGCACCTCTGGAATACAGTCTTCCTTCTTTTTTTTGCCAGCTGAAAAATTAAGATAACAATGTCCTTTGATCTTAAAAAGGGAAAACAGAATTCAATGCTATTTGTGAGTCACCTGAAAACAATAGCAGTGCCAGCCACCAAAAAGCTGCTGATGGAATTAATAATTATGTATACAGATCAGAGCTTGAATAGAGTGCAATACCCGAGACATGGGGCCACGTGCTGAACTATGAAGATAAAACAGAATATTGAAAAGCTGCCCAGCAAGTGATCCTAATCCGTCCCAGCCACCTGTGGGTAAAAAACACGTAGCTGTATGATGGAGCACTCATCGTAATGCGAACAGAACTCAATTAAACATGCACAAGCAAACTTGAGTCTGGTATTTCCTAAATTCTAAGGGCTTGATTTTGTAAACAATCATATCCTTTCAATGCGTATTTTTGAACATGATATATGTATATGTCTTGTGTACAAATACAGGCATGAATGCACATTTCGTTCCCTGATTTGGCTTTCACCTCTCTCTGGAAAAAAACATTGCCCACACCTCATGGGAGGGAGGGAGGGAGAGAGGGAGGGAGGAAGGAAGGAAGGAAGGAAGGAAGGAAGGAAGGAAGGAAGGAAGGAAGGAAGCTCTACTCGACCTATTAAAGTGTACAGTAGAGCTAGTGATCTCCAGTGTTTTAAACAAAGTAAGAGATTAAAATGAGTACTTATTTGCATGCTCAGCCTACTTCCAAAGCCAGACATATTACGTGCCTGGACATATACTTACCAACCTGATTATCATAGCAATCTCAAAGTCTTGATCACACGCTAAATTGGTGCAACTGTCATGAATATCCTTGGGCGCACAGTTGCTGATGCCAGTAATTTCAAAGTTCAGCACATCTTTAATTTCCATATGCTGAAGACACCAGGGCAATCACTTTCTGCTGTAGAGATAGTTCATCCTGTGCAATTTGAAACCATCTCAAAAGATTAGTGTTTGCAGCACTCCTAAAAAATCCCCAAACTGGGGTGCTTGGTTTAGCTACTTGGAAATTCAGTCTTGGGAGACATTCAACTCTTGGTTTTGCTGCAGGGCAGCAGCAGCAGATTAGCCATCTGCATCAGAAATAGCCAGCTATTGTAGCTAAGGCAGCAGCAACACAGTGGAACAGTTTGGAAGAAGAGTCCAAGTGCAGGGCTCCCCAAATATGTAGCTTCACTGACTGAAAATCAGCAAGACGTTCACTACTCACAGTCACTGCCACGGTGGCTTTGCTGGGTTTCACAAGTTGCAGAGGAGAGATTGATTCTTGATTTGACCCCACTTCTGTCAACTTTGCAGAATCCTGGCCAACATGCTGCAAAGTATCTCATTAGTGACCCCCCCAAACACGGCACGGACATCCTGGGTCTGCTGCTCATGGAGTGTTTGTGGAAGAGGACACCTACAGACATACACCAGCCTAAAGTACCAGATTTATGGGAACTGAAGAAAATAACCACCTCAGCATAATTTTTTTCTTGCAAGAATTCTCTAACCAGTAATGAAATGGCATTAATGAAAATGTTCCATAATAAAAATTCAAAGTCATTACTCCAAACACTGTAATGATTTAGGATTACTAAGCAATTTGCACAAATTAATTGGAGGCAATAAGTTAAATGCAGTTTTCTACTATTGAATCAAGCCAAGCCTTTGGGTCAGGGAGAATTCACAAGTACCTGTAGCAAATACATCCCTGCCTTGCACTCCTGATGTTATCTCCAGCACTGAAACATCCAGCATTCGAAGCACAAGTGACACAGCAGTGCTGGACTAGAGTACTTGAACTAGTGCAAATTACTGCCTAGGTAGTTTAGTCCAAAGTTTTCCAGTGAAACTGTTGACCATCCTATAATCCAAAAATGTTTGTGTAAAATCCTAAAGCCACCTTCATTATTGGGAAGAAAAAGAAAAAGGAAGCAGCTTTTCTCTTGGACAGGAAGTAAACCTTACCAGTGAGGATTTATTATCTAAATGAGTTCTTCCCGTGGTGAACTTCTCAATGACCTGCCTGCCAATACTAATGAAATCAACCCACCTTTCTTGTTTTGAGCAGTGCCTTTAAATTCCTAATTGGGTCCTTACAGCCATGTACTGTGCCTGCCCAGTCAAAGCTCACATCTCTAACGAGTTTAGACTTTCTGAAACTTTGAAAAGGAGTTCAGTAGCTACCTCTAAAATTGGTGAGGGCAATAAAGTTGAAAAAATCTAAAAATAAATCTCCTTACTTTATCTGCCTGAAAAAACTCTTGGTATACCTGACATAAATGCCACAGATATTTCAAAGGTGAGATATAGACAATTCATTGCAAGATTCCTCATCAGAAAGCTCAAATCCCACACTAAAATAATGAAAATATTTTTACACCTGAATAATGAAAGTGGGCAGTGACAACACCTACAAATCAAGAATATTTTCTCAAGCAGACAACTTCTGATTAAGGTAGAGTTTATACTATTTTCTGGCTTCACTTATTACACCTACATATAAACGTAATATGAGGATATGTTTTTACAGTTATTTCGGTCCATAATTGACACCTCCTTCAGTAAAGGATTAATACATCAGAAGAAAATGGAAATACTCTAATGTTGATATAGGTTGTTTGAAATATAATTATATTTCTGAGTTGCCAAACTCCTTATTCCATATGTTGCTGTTACAAAAGCATGTATAACGTGAATTAGGGAAAGAAAAGGAGGCTTGTATTCACATCTGGACTTCTAACTGTTACAATTTAAAAGGGCTGTGAGGTACCTGTAGGTACAACTCATTCTTTTGTGATCAGTGCATTTAGCAGTTTATTCAGCTTGGGAAGAGTTTATTTGTTATTTTCCAGGCTGGACTGTGCTGGAACTTTATGGGTTGCTGTTCTCACTGGAGTTTGATTTCCTGCTGTCTCTCTTCATCACCTTTCTCCTTTTGTAGATTCCCCTGCCATTCTCCTGCCTGTATCTCTGAACAGTGGGCATGCTTTCCATTTTAAAAATTACTCCTACTGTGAGCTCACTTAACGGGATTGAAGATTCGTGATTTTTCTCTTCAGTGGGTCTTTCCGCTTTTGATGAAAGAGTTCAGGTGTGTCCTGGTCATTGCTGCTTCCCTCCAAAAGGAACTTCATTTACCCTTTTTCTCCCTGCTGCCTCCTTGTCTCACCAGTTTCGAAAAAGCCAATGTTTCTGGTAGGCTCTACGTACAGGTACTTTTTAATTCTCACTCTCCACCCAGGAGACCCACACACACACCCACCGTTCATGGCAAATACCTGCTGGGCCTGTTAGCCAACAGCACTGAGACATCACATTGGAGGTCCTGTGCAGTGGAGCATTTCCAGGCTTAGGACTATCCTGGAGACACTGATGTCATCAGTTTTTGGGTTCCTCACCACAACACCTGGGTGCTCCCTCTGCAAAGGAACTTGCTTCTGACAGCCCCTATGGTAGCACTTCTGGCCAGGTGTTGCATTGTAGCCCCTCTGCACAAATTTACTTTGGTGCCCTAAAGAAACATCACTGCTGGTCTTAAGAAGCAGTATCACTTCTCAAATGACAGCTTGTGGCCATTCTTCATTGTGCTATATCAGGCAGTTAAAACTGGCAAAATTGTTTTTGTTTTTTCTACCTACTGAATCTATCACTCAGTGCCACGCTAGTGGTAACTACAGCCTGGGAAAGCACCTTTGTTATCTGTGAGTAATTTTTATTCTGCTCTTTTGGCTCTTCCTTCATTCACTGTAAAGTCCAGCATGTTCCTTAGTCAATGCTCAGTTGTCTTCCTCAGTCTAACACGCTTGCACAGGATGAAGTGCTTGATGCGCTGCATCTCTCAGAAGAAATATTGGAGCCTTGGAGCAGAGATATTATCCTTTCACTCCATCTTTTACTTTTTCCATGACAATGCTATTTCCATCGGGGTATTGCAGTATTCTTTAAAATGCATGAATGTGGGTTTCATTTCAGATCCTTCAAAGTCAGGAACATGCTCCTGGGAAAGCAAAATCTTACAGTGAGTGCAGTGCACAGGGATCACTGTGATTAGGCAAGTTTCATTCCTGGGTGTTGAGAGCTCTGGACTGTAATGCCCAAGTCCTAAATAGGAAATTAAAATTACAGTAGCAGTATGCCAAGTGGAAGTCTTTAATTCTCTTAGATATCCTCCTACTGTACCTGTGCATTTATTATCTTTACCAAAAAAAATCTTTTCTAACAATTAGGAAGGTGACGTAAAATTAGAATGTTGAAAATTAAGGATAACAGAAGAAATCTCAAATAGTAGTTCCTTCCTTTTCATCCTCATGGAGTGATGTGTTCTGTCAGGATGAAGGTGAGGGATTGTTACTGCCCCTGTTTGCACTAACATAGGTGGAATAGCACGGGTAGAGCCCTTTTCTCCAGCCATAGAGAGATGTGAGTTCAGTGCTCTCTGCCCATGCTTAGACAACACCTCTCCTAAATAATGTTCTTTCTGGGAAGAGAGTTGACAGCTACATTATCAAGCACCTCACAGTACAGTGCAAAGAAATAAACTTGGAACTGTGAATTATATGTTACTTCAGACAGTTCTTTAGCTTATCCATTGGTTTCTGAAAGGTCAAAATTAAAGCTGGATGTTTCCACCCCCTTAAAAATAACATTAGAAATTTTGGTGTGATTTAAGGGCATCTAGCCCTGCTCTCTGCAGGCCTAGGGTGCGAAATCACAATATTTTGTCATCTGTATGCCAATTACATTAAAAGTAATATTGGTGTAGTGGCACTATTTTTGAAACCCTCTAATAGAAGGGCTCGGGACCACAGACTCCATTATCAGGCTTTTACATTACCCAGAAGAAAGTAACTACAAATGTAAATGTATGAGTTGTACTGGGGACAGGATTGGAAGAAGAAAAGCCTCTACTCCTCATTGTATTCTCAGCTGCTGACTTTAAACAGCACCCACAGTAAGGGATCACACCCTGGGGCTCCGTGGCATGTGAGAGCAAGAAAGATGTCTGAGGGTACACACTTCAGAGAAATAGCAAGGAGGCCTTTGGGATCACAAATATAATGATCTGAACTCACCTATGTGACACTGGTATGACCTCCTTGGATCTCAACCACTGGCACAAGGTCACAGGAAGCAAAGAGTTGCGCTTTTCATGTTAGCATTGAAACTTGTTGCTCCGAAAGGAACCTGTGAGAAGTGATGATGACAAGGTATAAAGCTTATTTCAAAAAGAGAGGGATTTTTGAAATCTAGGCTAGAGTTTATGACAAATGAGAGTGATATCAAGATTCAATAACTATAGAAAGATAAGAAAAGCTGAAGATGTGATAAAAGAAGAGACTTGTACAGTAGGAAGCTGACTGCTAGCATAGTACCACATGAGGAAGCTAAGAATACTTTACTGCACAATTAAAGGGATAAGGGGAAAGTAGCTTAGTGTTCTTCAAGTCAAAGCTAAAGATGGTGTACATGATCAGAAATTATACCATCCCTTCTTGGAAACAAGATTTAGTGGAGATTTTTAAGAAGTCTGCTCTGGAATATTCTGCTAAAATATGCACAGAAAAATTAGGTTGTCCTGGTTTTTTTTCAGAGGTGCTCTTGTCTTTTTACAGAAAAGCTTTCCTTGTCCTTCAACAAATTGTTATTGTCTGTCATTGGCCACTACCATTTAAAAAGCAGCATGTTTCTCTTAAGTGCTTTTTGTTCGCAGAGCACCTTACACCTAAAAGAAATGGAGGCCTTTAGCTAAACTTAGCTAATGGAAGTTTAAGGAGCTCAACACCTGTGAAGAGAAGTCTCTGGTTTTCTAGTTTCTCTCCACTCCCTTTTAAGCTGCCTTTAATAAAATAATGTTGTATTGCTCAAAGTAATGTACACACACAGGACCCTGGCTAAGCAATGCTCCTCGTCTTTTGTTTCTGATGTTTGTGATACAGCCCTTTACTTTTGTTTCAGAAAGCTGAGAGGCAAGAGCAAGACTTTCTGTAACAACACAGTAAAGACAGGAACGTGAAAAGCTGTACAAGAGATTCAAAATAGGCAGTCACCTGATGACTGTTCCATTCCTGGATTTATGCTGAAATATGAGGGAGAGTGCCAGTGCATTTGTTGAATGCATAAAACCTATGAGGCTGTCTGTCAGGTGGGAATCAGTCAGGAAGCCTGGAGCAAGGATACCCATAATTATGCCGTCAAAAAGCTTGCAATAAGCAGCAGAATCTTTTATTTGCCGTCAATCCTACAAAAAGTCTTTTATAACATCTGTGTCAGCAGATTCCAGGTCCCAAGAGGTGCCACATTTTGAAAGCAGCAGAGAACTCAGTAAAGGTTTGTGTTGTGTTTGCCAAGTACATACTGTGGAACACCTCACCTTAATGAAGTTGTAGGTGGCAAAGGACATTTCAGTTTTGCCTGAGTTTGAGACATGTTTTCTTGAGGTGAGTTGGACTTTCATGTTGATGATGTTCGTTTAATTTTCACTGTTAGTGATTCCTATTATCTATTTTGTGTACTTCAATAGCAGCTGAACTCTTTGAACAGCCCCCTCTTACCCTCCTGCTCTTCAGTGTGCAAATGCCTAAGAAAAGTCACCTCCCTTTATGTGTTAAGCTGACACATAAATCCCGGCAAAGGATATGCTGGTGGGCGCTGCACCATACAGTCATTTTCACCAGCAGAAACCCACACCAAAACTTCCACACAGGGATGCTGCCAGTGTTTACAAGCTAAGGCTCTTCCCATGAGCTGCAACACCACGGCATACCTACATCACCTCTGGGGACAAGCTGGCTCATATCTGATGAGCGTACATCCTTGTCACATCCTTCTGCACATCCAGTTCAGGAACTAGCCCAAAGGAGGGCAGTATTTCAAAATTAGTCATGCCTGCTGAGAGGCTTTACCAGAGTGGAGTGCTCTAACATAGCCAGAAAGTTCAGTTACCAATGATATTTACTGGAACATTGTTTTTGGCACACAAGACAGTCGTTGCTCCTTCTCTATCTGATATTACAAGGTGCATCCATATTAGTAAATAGGGATCATCTCCAGCCTGAGATGCCTGGCACAGCACTGCTCTCATTTGTATGGCTACATTTCTTTGCAAAATGGGGGGTCACATCTGACCTGCAGTCAGGCAGTCCTTAGCCTGTGCTAGCCGTCGGGCTGTGTCAGAAGCCTGGGAGGGATGCTAACTGACACAGGTCAAAACCACATCAAAGACCTTGTAACGTAAATTCCAGTGTGGATAATCCAAGGCTAACATGCAGACCCATACCCTAGTCTGGTTCACTGCCATAGACAAAGCCACATAATATCAGTAGCTTAAAAATCTGAATTTTCATTTTGGTGACTGTAAATATAAGTATCCCACCTTATCTCAAAGAAGTTGGAAAACACAGCTCACTGTTTGCATTCTGAGTACTCGTATCTCTTAATTTATTTCTCCTGCCTTGATAAACTACTCTGAGGTCAATAGTATCTAATTCAGCTAAATTGTGTCATAAAACCTCTCTTATGACAATTTGTAGTTACGATGTAATTATCTTAATATTGTCTCTGATGAGTCTCTTTCATAGATAGAGGTTTTGATTGACTGTATCTGTGCCTAAAAGGAAAAAAATATAGCCATGCCTTGCTGAAGCTTTTTTCACTGACTGTTTCATATGGTGCCTGCTCTACTGGAGCTCTGTAAGTGGTATGTGAAGCAAAAGATTCTGCTTGTCAGCCTGCTTCACAGATCCACTGAAAATAAACACATCAGACATTGAGCTGAGCTAATGGCACACTTGCTTCTGGTTGCTCATTTTTGTTTTGGGTTAATGTTGTGCCCCTGCACGTACCATCTGGAGAAGAGAAACAGATTTAATCAAAAATAAAAATAGCTGGTTTAGGCTTAAGTTTTTCTTTTGTACTATGAAGTGCAGGAAGGGAAAATGAAAGGGTGTCATTTGTTATGACCATTGAATACAATAAGAGCAGTGAATGCCAGGAGGTCTGCTTCTCACCCATGAATCCAGCGCTTCATTTGTTTGGGGAAAAAAGCTCTGCACACCTTTCCACTGAACCTCAGCAGTGCTTCTCAGCATAAACAATAGCTCATATTGTTGAGAAGGCTTATCAAGAAAGTTATGTCAGTAATGATGGGGATTTTCAGCTGGCATTCTCCGGGATTTGTGAAGCATTTGCTGCCGGTAAGTGTGCTGATAAGCTGCTCGCTGATTAGAATATTCTATCTGCAGCGCAATCGGGTTTCTGTTTCCCTGACATGTCTCCTCTGTGTCTTAAAAATACCAGAAGTACATCAACAGCTTATCACAAGAAGCTATATGAATTCAGAACATGATTCTTTTGCAAGATCGTTCAGGTTAGGTGTCAGCACAGACTGAAAAAACAAGGCACTAGCAAAAGGTGAACATAACAAGCATATCTCATAATCTTTCAATTGTTATAGCCCTCATTCTCCCATTTCTGCACTTTTTGAATATTTGCAGCCTTCACTATCCTGGTGTCTGCTTTTGACTGCAGGCTCCTCAGGGCAAGTGTGCCTTTGTGTCAGTAGTACACTCTACCCACTAATAGCACTGCACAGCCAGTAATGAGCGAGCCCATCATAAGCAGCCGCAAATCCAAATATCAGCAATAGTCTGGATGCTCTGCCCTGTATCGAGATGCTTGAAACAGGATCACCTGATAGCTCATCTGAATAATCACACAGGGGACCTGTATGTTTAACAAGTCTAATGCAAATCCAACAGCAGTCATGCAGGAGACTTTCCCATCCCCATCATGGTGTCTAATGACAGAAGAGCCATAAAGGACTGCAGTGATGACTCCCACATGGAAAGCTGACATGCCTAAAACAATCAGCACTGTCTGGGTTCACTCAAACATTGTGGAGGACACTGTGGGCTCTTGAAAACTTTACTTCTCCTCTTAGTAGACATGGAGAAGGCCAAGAAGAAATAGATGGGCACACCGACACACATTTGGCACTTGTCAATGTTGTTTACAGTTGCAAATATAAAATGTCACCAGTGTTGAAGCCCCCATCTTAGGAGCTAATAGCTGCTCACTGTTATGGCTTTCATTCCTTTTTGTTCTAAAAGCTCTTAAAATTGTTAAAATTTTGCTTTAGAATTCAAACTGTTGTAATATCTTTGTAGTGTCTAGTGACTGAGCCCCTTGCCTGGGGCTCCAGCCACCCAGAGCTCAATCTGCAGCTCAAACTGCAGCTGCACCTCGAGCTACCTGCACTAAATGTATTCTTCAACATTTTTTTTCCTCTCAGACTACTCAGGCCAAAATTTCCACGAATTGCAAAATGAATTCTGTTGTATAAAATATTCAGGGTCTGACCAATCACTGTTTGTGCGTCCGTTACAGCACCTGTGCAGGAAAAACATTCAACATGGCATCTCAAACCCACTTCTAAAATATTGGTTCTGTTTTTGAAAAACTTCTGAATGGGACCTGTTCAAGTGCCATGGAGATAAAAACCTTTCAAGAAGTTTGGTTTTTTTCTCTATGAAAAGTTTGTTCCATTCAGCTCAGAAGACCTTAGAGCTCCATGTATTTATTAGTATATTTATTAATGGCAAGCACCTGTACCTGCAGCAGAGCCACAGCAACAGCACCGATATACCCTGAAGCAATTTAGTACAGCCAAAGTAGGGTGGGGGAGGACGTGTCATCTCTGATTGATATGCAGGCTTTTTTTGTGGGAATAAAACTAGGACACCTTGACTGCACAAGGAACTTTAAATACTCAGATTTGCTCCCTCTGATAAACATTTTCACCTACTCAGTGGCTATAAGAAGAGTATGGGCTGTTCTCTATGTGCTTTTCACATCTCGCCTGAGGTCTGGAAATATCTGCAGAACATCTGAGGGGGATTGACCTAGGTATAAATGGAATTCCTAACCATCAAACCCTTTCCTCTTCCCTTTGTTTTTAGTTGTAAGATCAAGGTCACCTTTCCATTTATAAGTTACCCCTACATTTGAACAAAAAAATACTTTTATTTTCCAGAAGGCAGAGGGCTAAGTCCACACTAGTGCTGAAATGCTGCTTCCAAAATGCAGGTATTTGTAAGCCCTATTCCTTCTCCTCCAAAACGCCTGCAGGCTGTGTATTTTATAGTTCAAACATCACCTTTTTCTGGTCCAGTATCTGACTCCGACTCATCCAGAGAAGCCTCTCTCCCAGCCTCAGTGAGTGTCTCAGCCCTGACTCAGAGGCACAGTTGGGACCCCCAGACTAGAGGCTGAGCTCTTCTGCAGGTCTTGCTGCAGTGGAGGTACTCCAGGGATTTTCTACCAGGGATTCAACTGAGTTGTGGCTAACACTCACCTGTACCAGAAGGGATTAGCCCCTTGCATGCCCGACAGGCTCGAGGATGCCCTAACTGGCAGTTTGGACTGTCTCCCAAGCTGGGTTTGGACCAACTCTGCTCTAGGCAAGTTGTGCTCTGTACAGAATAATCAAATACTTGTTGGAAATTGGAGAGGGAAAGGTGGAACTTCATGCTCTCTTCATATGATTCAGCTCTTCTTTGAAAGCAGAAAATATGCGGTCTGAGATCCCAGTTATCTATGAAGTATTTAGCAGTCAGTACCCAAGAAGAGCTTGGGAGCAAGGTACACAGAGCATGCTGCTACTCAGAAGCTGGAATGTGCTTTTCACATTAGCCTATCTCCAGAAAGGAGGAGCCTTCCTGAATGTGCGGAGCCTCCCTGAAGGCTTCCAAGGGATAAACATTATTTAGACATGAGCACTATTTGGTAGTGTTTGCTGTTGCCTATCTTCATCTTCTCACAATAGGGAAGAGAGACATGGAGTGTCCTTGGACTCCACCTGAAGGCAGGCACATCTTTCCATGTGCTGGATAGGGAGTCTAGCACAGATGCTGGGAATGCAGCAAGGTGACTAGGAACAAGGCTGTGATCGCCAAGCACACTTTCTGGCACCAGAAGCACTTCTTACAGGGTTTTGAAAGCCTGACAATATTATGTGCATTTTATGAATGCTGGATAATATTTTTGTGTTCCATTTTTCCTGTCTATATGAGATGATGATTTCTAGACCCACATGACCATCAGTATATATCGTCAGATTAATATTCATGCAAATTGCATTCAACAAGGCAGTTACCTGAGCTCTGCAACATCACCATGCACACAGCAATCATTTTTTAAAGAATAAAAGGTCTTTAGCTTGAATCTCTTTGAATCAAAATTACTTATCTACAAAAATGTGGATACTAGGTTTTAGAAAACATAGTTGCAAATGCAAAACTAGTTACAAAAAATTAGAGCTGGGTTTTTCACAACGACCACATGAATCTAGCTCTTGTTTTGTGAATTGTTGGCAAACTATAAAATTTTTTTCACCTCAGTGCAATTCACTGCTGGAATCTATTTGTCATATAATTCAAGCACATATTCTTGATTTATAGTTTGTTCAGAGAAATTTATGGCAGCATTCAACATTCTTTGTTGAGCTGTATTGGTTAATATTGATTGATAGCGTGTATCAGATGATAGTTTTCTGTTCCCTGATTAGATGACACTCTTTTTATAGAAAGAGTTTTCCAATGCCAGTTCTAATGCTTTTTAATCCCAAAATTACTTTTGATGAGAATTCTCTTGCAATCATTCAAAACGTCATTTGTTTTTCACCAATCACTCTTGCCAGCTAACATGTATCATAGAGTATCCAAACAAGGAAAATTTTTTAAAAGTGAGCAAGTACATCTGAAACAAATTCTAATGGAACATGATGAACTTTTCACCTCTAAAAAGAAGCCCAAACTTATTCACATCATTGTACACACTCGTAAGTCGTAACGTTTCTGAACTCGGGACTGAAAAAGTCTCAAAAAAATCCCCATAGGGGAATCAATTTCCTCTCCAAAAAAGGAGTATTTTTAAGAGAACTACTCCTAAGCGTATAGAGGCTTAAACAAATCAGCGCCCCGCTGGGTGTAGGGTGTGAGGACTCCCTGTATCTTAAACGCCCTATCCAACGCTGCGTTGGGAGGGTGAGGGAATTCTGCCTCTGGCCTGGATGCCCCGCGAACACGCGCGTTTGCGGCGCTTTAGCCCGGCTGAAGTGCCAGAGTCGGAGCGGAGCCACACAGCGCGCCAGGGCACCTGCGGCTCTGCTGCCTGGCCGGCGGCGCGGGGCGGGCCGTGGCGGTGCGGTGCGGGGAGATGCGATGCGGGGCGGGCCGGGGCGGAGCGGGCNNNNCCCGCGCGGCCCCGCGGCGCCGCCGCCGCCCTCACGGCCCGGCCGGGGCTCGGGCGGCGCTGGGGCTGCGGGGATGAGCCCGCAGCGTCGGTGCCGGGTCGTGCCGCTGGGTGGGTGCTGAGCACTTGGCCTGCGGGACTGGGCCAGGCTGGCAGAAGGGAGATGCTGGAGTCTCGGTCACCTGGACAACCGTCATTCAGGGACAGCCGGCGTAGGAGCCTTGTCGCAGAAACACAACATAGGCACATGAGAAGAGTGAGACAAGACAACTGGAGGACTGCCTGATTTGCCGCTGCTGCTGGTCTTGTTTTTTGTTTTGGTTTTTTTGTTTTTTGTGTTTTTTTTGTTTTGTTTTTTGGGATTGTTGTTGTTGTTGTTGTTGTTGTTTTTTCTAAATTTAAGTTCCTTTCCTCTAGTTAAATTTTCCTCTGTTTCAAACCCAGGCTCGTCATTCACAAAGAGGAAAGCGTAGTTTCTCAAGGGACACCAAAGAAACTTGTTTTTCCCAGTGTCAGAATTTGGGCGTCAGGTTGAAAGTGACTGCTAACTTTTTGAGGCCAGCCCAACAATGCTGCTGCCTGGGTTATCCTTGTCATTCAGCCAGTCATCCTCCTAGAGGATGGACTTCTGCAGCAGCTCCCTATGAAAGGCCTGATGAGCTGTAGAAAAATTGCCAATATCCAAGGACATCCATGTGCTGTGCTAGAAGCCATATGCTGTGGTTGTCTCTGTGCAACAGTTCACGGCCCCTTTGTAGCCCTTTGTGCTTAAGAAATCTGTTGTCATGGGCTTCTTCCCTCAACTACCCTGAGCCTTCTGCCAAAGTTTTCCTTGTTCTTGACTCTAGGCCATGGCTTCTTGCCCATCTAGCAAACTTCTTAAACAGCTCCTGATTTTCAGGCATTTTTTTCTGCCTTTTATCCACTCCCTGGTCAAATTCTCTTTAATATCCATTAAGGATGAGAAGCTCAGTTCTGTGAAGCTCCAAATATAAATATTACTAGTTAAAATTGTCCTTTATTCATAATGAATGTAACCAGATTATATAAGCCTTAGGTGATCAACAACTTGTAGTCCTAGTATTAATGTATTATTACCTGTTAGAATGAGTCTCCAAACGGAGATTGCTGTCACATGCAATCTCCTTTTGTGGAAAGAAAAAAAATTCAATCTCTAAAACTTGTAATGTTTTACTACCAGTTGCATGAGATCCTCCAGACTTAAGTTCCCTATAATAATGCAATTTTTATCCTTCAGTGCAGACAGATGCTTTGGGAGTAATTCATCCTACTTTCTGGTTTGATTTAGTGTTTTGTAGTAGATCTCATCACTTCATTGCTCCTCACTCCCCCAACATCCTTTCTGGAGTTTATCATTTGCATGTTTTCACACTCCTCCAGCTACTGATGGTTGTAAAGGGGGTAGTGCAGGGTGCCATACCTCCCCCTCAGTCCTTCCTACAAGAACTACACACTGATTTCAAAGATTCCATTCACATGAATCACCCTGTTAATGCTCTGCAATGACAGCTACATCAGACTTCCTCTCATCAGCGAGAATTTCCGAGTCCTTTAGCACAATAACTACCCAGCTATTATTTACACATGAACTATTCACTTGCTCTGCTTCCCAGCCAGCTCCAGCACTGCTCGATACAAAAGTGACTTCCTAAGGCTGAACTACATTTTGCTTCCTATTACCTTTCATCTTTCACTCCCTCCTAGTTGCTCTCCTGATTAGACCATCTCTTTCCCCTCTCTTGCTATGTTTTCTTGTCTGGAGGGGAAAGCACTGCAGCCCTGAGGCACGATAGCTGCTGTGGGAAAGCAGCTCCACAGCTGGCAGGGAAGAGTTGCCTGTGTCCCCACTTGAAAGTTTTGGGAGGTTTCCTGACGGCGAAGCTGGTGAATACTCTGTATGTAAGTGCAGAGCAATGCTTATAGATGTGCTTTCCTGCGGAGGCTGAACGTTGTGCATGGCACACTTGGCTGTGCTGGGCTACTCCACTGAGAGTAAAGCTCTGAGAGTGCAGTGTGGCTCTCTGCATCCTCGGGAGAGGCTCCAGCCCCAGAGGTCAGACTCTTCCTTTCATTAGGCAGTGAATGGGAAGAAAGTGAATGTCTCAGTTGGCTGCAGTAGCTTGTCCATTGCATCCCAGGACCCTGAGTCCTCCCTGCTGCTCTGGGCTCCAGCAGCTACCTCTGAGGCTACCAGCACCAGCTCTCTGCTCTACTTCCAGTCTTCGTAGTTTCTGCTCAGGAGCCCATGGGGGAATTAATCCCTAATACAGCACTGCCCAGGGCTAAGCAGCATGGTGCAAAATTATCAATTTGCAAATACACATTCAACTATAAACCACTCGGGGTTAGAAGCATCCCCTGGGAAACTGTGGAAAGTGTGTAAAGCTTACATGCTGCATAAGCAAGTGATGGGGGAGCTTGCAGAGAGCCTCAAGGCAGCTGAGTAGAGAGGGATCAGGGACTAATCATTAGAGGGAAAAGATGGTAGGACAGACCTGTGGGGAAGACCATGGAATTCAGTCAACCAATCCAATTCTGGGAGAAAAGGGCTTTCCTTTCCTCAAATCCTTCTACTTCTGCTGCTCTCTGCACAAAAGAGAGCAAAAAGGCTGCCTCCTCAGCAGAGGCACATTAAACCTACACTGTTTAAATTTTGCAGTTTGTGAATCCCAGAGGATTTGTGACATGTGTGCTGTGATTTAGCCTAAGCAGCACAAGCAGAGCAAGAATAAACATGGCAGGTGAGAACTTGTTGGCTCTACACATATCTCTGCTGCTGGGGTAAACAAGGTCTATATGACTTCCTAGGAACCTGAGTCATTATGAGATCCTCAGAAAATGGTGTTTTGGAGGCTCCTGGGTAGGCTATTGTGCTGTCAAAAAGGCAATCCTTCAAAGTGATGCCCACATCTGTTTCCTTGGCCGCCTAGGTGTTGGCTTTCAGTAGCTGTTACTATATAGGTAGGGTATGATCAAGACACAGCCACTGCCTGAGGGATATTACTTCTATTTGAGCTGCAGTGGTGGCAGCACAGACCCTTGGATTGAATTTGACACTTTGGATCCTAGCTCTGGTCTATTATATTCACAGAAACTTCTTTGAACTACTCAGTGGTATTTTAAAGTTTCATTTAAACGTTTATTTTAGACTCACGTTGAAAATATTTAAGCATTCAGGAGAGACAAATTCAGAATTCATTAATTTCTCCTGTCCTGGCTTCAAGTCAGCTCTTCTGCAGTGGGATTTCCAGAGGCCTATTATGTTTCCCACCCTTCTTCTCTGTGCTCACCTGGCTGAAGCAGATCCCCAACTTCACATTTACATTTTTCACTTCTTTAAATAGAGACCCATTTGCCTTTAATTAGCTTCACAGATTCACTGGAGTCTTCTGTAAATGTACACAAACATCGATAATTAGCAACCCCCCAGAAATCTCCAAGAGACTTTTGGATCATCCAGACTGTGGATTCAAGGCCATGATGAATGAGTGGATGATAGTTGGTGGTGTGCTAAGGCCTGTCATCAAATTGTTTTATATCCTATGATGGTTTTAGTGGGTTGGCTGAGCAAAAGCTTGTTATTGTGAAAAGGAGATATCTTCACTAGACGCATGTGCCAATACTTCTTGAAGACTTCCTAGTGAAAAAAATTAAGGCCCTAGATTTCTCTAGAGGTAGATTTGTTTATTTAGATGTTTTTTGTGGTCTCTGACTTGGAAGATCCAAGAGGACAGCAGTTATCATCTCCTAAGATTTCTGAGTGGATGAAAGCATGGCTTTGTATCAATAGAGATGGAGAGGGGGGACCTCTGGCTCCACCGCTCCCTGATGGTAGTGAAGCATAAGGGTCAAACAGGGAATCAACATTCCACTAATTTTTACAGCTGAAAACATTCTGGATCTTTTGATCTAAGTGACTTTGTAGCTGGCCACCATCCTCTTCTGGGCATCACACAATGGCAATAATGAAGACACTTCAGAGAGCATGTTAATTAGCCTCCACTCATCTTCCAGCAAAGCAGTCTTTTATGAGTTCTGCTTTGGATGTCAAATTCTGCGCCACATCCTCATAAGATGCAGCAGCTCTCAGGATGGTCTACGTATACACTTGGATTTCAGACCACTTTCAGAAGTTGGCTATTAACAGGCTACTCTCAGACTTAAGTCTGGAGCTATTTGTTACTGTCCTGCTGCAGAACTGAAGTTTTAAATAATGAATGTACAACAAAACACACACGAATTCTTGGGTATATGCAAAATAAATACAGAAAATATCTGACATTTTCACAGTAATAGGACATATGTGAATGCCACTCCACGATAAGATGACTGTTGCTGGTTAAATCATGCATTTTTCCCCATAATATTATCCTAGTGTTTGATAATTCATTTTAAGAGAAAAATATGTCAAGTGAATTTGGATATGCTGAAAATTTGCATCTGAGCACCATTCTACATAAAAGTCCTTCCAAAGCCCTTGAATATAGATGAATCTAAGTTATTTCCATAACACGTTGAACCATTATGCCAATGAATGAAAAGCTGCTCCTAAAGCTGTCAATTTATGTTTCAGATTGTGTAACAGGAGCGTAATCATACTGCAAAAGTTTCCAAAGCAGAAATACTCACATACAGTGTGCTGTATGTTAGCCTACTCTAAAATGGATTTTACTAATTTTTGTGCTGGTAAAACTGCACCTCGCTGTGAATACTCTTGCAGTGATGGAAAATTTCTGTTAACCTCTTTATTATCAGTCATATAAAATTCAGAAGAGAGACTATTTCTGATTTTTCCCATCCAAAACAATAATCCTGTCAGGCTCATCAGTAAATATTCTGAACATTGCTTTAAGAAATTACCTGTGACACCTGCAGTATGTTCTCACATATAAGAAGCAATAACATTGTCACTAGAAGCAACTTATTAATAGTGCTTCATGTAATGCAGAGTTATATTTATTACAGTTTTGTGCTTCACTCCTATCCATTAGTCTAAAACTAAAAGCAGGAAAGTTATTTAAAATTTATCTCTAGCTGAAATCATCTGCATTCTTAATCATTAAATGCAGTTTTCTGAATAACAATGCCAGCTTTGTTTGTTTTATAGCCTCTGGGGCTATCCTGTCAGAAGTTCAGCCCTGGTAAATCATCTTAACCTACTTGTAGGTCCTAGGGATGAAGAAAATACAGGGGACTTAGTTTCAGTCTGCCAGCACCAGGCCAGATATACTATTTTGTCCTGCAACCTCAGCTCTGCTATACAGCTTAAGAAGCTGGGATTAGGACTTTGTGAGCGTTAGGAGACTCGGGGAAATGGCAACTTTCTAAATGTTTATTGATTAGTTGACTTTAACCTTCCTTCCTGCAGACTCTGTTTAAATTCCTGATAAATTTCTTTCCTCCATTAAAATTGGTTCTCTGCTGGGACATCTTTTCTCTTCAAAGATTTATGTCATTTATTTGACTGCCATTTACTTTGTTGTTCATTCACTTTATTACATTCTTTGGAGCTTTTTCTACTACCATTAAATCTGCAAAGCCTAGTATTCCAGACCCATCTCCAAAGATTAATTCCTAAGGCAAATAAGAAATCCTGCTATCTGGAAAGTTGTTCAACCAGCACACTGCAAACTATTCCAAACTTACCACTTGAACAAGACATGATAAACTCTTCCACCAAGTGGCTAAGGAAATGGTTACCTCCTCTTTGGGGGATGTGGTAGTATGGTCCAGATTAAATACCTAACATTTACCCATTCTTCATAGTTATCACAAAAGATGATGTTACTAACTTTGTAAATAATCCCTGCTGGGAGCCCAAGAGGACCTCTTGGGAAAAGCTGGGAGTGTGGGAGGCTGAGGAGTAATGAATCCAGCAGACCCAAAATGCAAGAGAGATTTCCCAAAGCAGTTCTGGAGGCAGCTGCCCAAGAGCCAAAAGGCCAGTTCTTGTCTCTCACTTCTAGATGTAGGGTCAGCAGCCTCAGCAACACTGCCCTCAAGGTTTGACTGTGATTCTACTCTTCCACTCTTTGAGTCACCTGGGACACTCTGTTCACTCTTTCCCATCATGGTCCTGCCTGACCAGGAAGTTGCCCATCCCCAAATCTCTCCTCTCCAACCAAGGAATCAAGACTACAATCAGCTTGTCTTCCCAAGGGAGATACGAGGAAACACAGTTCTTCTGTCACATTAAAGCCCCCAGTAGTCAGTATTTTACCAAGAGTCTTCTCCTTCAGACTCAGCAGTCTTCTTACTTATCTTTGTATTCATAAATCTTTTGGCATAAACCTATTTGTATGAAAACTGTCTTCCATGGGCCAGATGGCCTCTAAGTGTATTTTAGTATAACTGCCAAAAATCTGGGTAACGGGACAGAAGCTACACTCCTTTTCACAACTCCTATCAGTGCATCTTAGTGATGTAAGACTCCTAAAAAACACCTATGATCAGATGGAACAAGGTTGGTTAGAGTTTTCTGAAGAAAAAAAGAGCATATTCATGAAGAGGAGGAAGCTACATGACACCAAAACTGTGCACTATCTACTGTTGCTTCTGGTAAGCTTTCAAAAAGGAAATCAAAATTTGGCTTATTTTTGCACAAAGATTCTTCAGACAGCATCATGTGCTAGTCCCCAGGCTACATCACTGCAAAAAAATATGACTATCAAGTATTATAAGTATCTTAAATAAGGATAAAAATATTGTGAAAAGTATTTTTTTCCTAAGCCCTAATCTGTCTGAAAGGGGCAGGTAAGAACTCTGATGGGTTCAGAATAAAAAAAAAAAAAAAAAGGGAAATCAGAGAAAAAAAGTGACTTAAAGCTCTGACTACTTGGGGGGGTGGGGGGGAAAAGCAAACCAAAACCAACCCTACAATACCCTAGGGTCTAATTTGTTGAAACCATTTCAGTTTACTGCTAAATTATCTATATTTTAAAAGGGCAATACAAGTAAGATATGATCAAGAATAATAGGAAGAATATATTTGTTTAGGATATTAATGCAGACATTTCCTGCAATTCAGCAATTTCTGAGCAACAAAATGGGTCCCATTTGCACTGAGCTTCTGACCTGCAATATAGCTATAAAGATACCTTTGAGATTTGTCTGTTCTCCTGGAGCTAATCTGCTGGCTTGATTCCTGAGGTTTGTTGAGGAACATGATATGTATTGCATGATAAACACCACATAGAGGGTTTCCTGAGAAAGCTCTGTCTCAAAAATAAAATAGCGACATTTTAAATGCCAAGGATTATCAACAGGTGGAAAATAATAAGAAATCACTCTGTTGGGATTTCTTTAATGCCTTTAATCCAGCAATGGAAATTCGGGACAGATGTGTATGGCTGGGAAAAAAAGGAGAAGCCTGATTCTCCAGCAAAGAATCTAAGTGAATCCTTTTCACATGCCATTCTTCCTGAAGAATGTTTAATATCCATGTACTTGATGCGCACAAAAACTCCAAGGTACCTGGGGACAAAAAATTGTTCTTATTTTGAACCTGATCAGAATTGTAATTACTAGAAAAAAAACTATAAAAGAGCTTGTGCTCAGGAGATCTGTGACCTGATGACTTAAATGAAGAGGTTCAGAGAAGAGGAATAGAATTAGCCATAGACCTGAACATCTGGCCAAATCAACCTCCAAAGCTTTGGGGATTTCTCTCTTCCTACTTAAATATGACAAGAAGAGACATTTCACACCAAATGTTCTTAACTCTGTCCAGTGTGGAGAAGCCCTCAGGGCCCTGCACTTCACTCATTCTTAGTCTAAAGAACTAAAGGAGTTCAGACTGCAGGATGACCGCCTAGTTCCAGCAAAAGTGGGTGCAAAGCTCTCACCGAGTTCTGAGGAGCCAGAATTTCAGAGTAAGGGCCTATTCCCATTTCTGCACCGCATGCTGCTGTTTACTTACATTTACACATGTGCATACATGCACACACTCACACACATGGCTGCACTGACTCTGTACAAAGCCCTGCTACAGGCTGGAACATTACTGGCCAGAGAGAAAAATCCTTGCATTTCTAAGGAAGCAAACTTCCTCAAGTCCAGCAGAACTGGAATATTGGCATTCTGACACTGTTACTTTTGATTTTCATTTTAGCTAAAGCTATGAGCTGCCTTCTTTCCTGGTTAGCTTTTAAAATGGGAAGTTGGGATAGCAACACTATTGCTGCATAAGAACAGTATATCTGCATAAGGGCAGGGCTGGTCACAATGAGGGTGGGGGTCTTTCTGCCCTGCGGCAATTTCCTGCATCGGTCACTGCACTGACTTCAGAGATCAGACCCACTAGCATGCATACCACCTCTACCAGTGTTATTTGTAGAAGTCATGTAGAAGCAGAAAATGCATAGGTTCTGTGCTTGGGGAAAGAAGAGCGTGTGCTGTTCATTGCATTCAAATTAGACTGCCTTTATGGACAGAAGTCCTACTTGTGTGATAAAAGGCAGGGCATTTATCAATATTCCTCTTCCCTATTGCTATTCAGTCCTTTTATGAAACTCAGCCTGGAAACATCTGCTGAAACTCTCTTCCTCTTACAATTTACCTGCTTTAAATAAAAAGGACTTTGTATGGAGCTAAACCATTTTCTTCTTCCATTGTTAATACTGACTTTGCTTTCCAGTTTCTGAAATCTGTCTGCAGCTCACTGCTTCCCTTTCTGAACAAGCAGTTCCAAGACCTCCTTTTTTAAGCAGCGAAGATTCACTTGGGGACTGTCTCCTAGGATATTTAGATGAAGATTTAAGAAGAACCTCACATTTTAATCAGAATTGTGCACTTCGCATACAAATAAATTGTCATGTAACAAAGAAGGTCTTCCTACTAATAAGAAAATGTATTAATGATAAAATGGAAGATAGTAGCACAAGAGGTTGGCAGACATTTAGGTCTTATTAATAATTAAAGCAATCAACAAGTTGACAGTTACTCCAGAATGAGAATCTGATTTAAATAGAGTTTTGATTTAATGTGATACCACTAACGTCATTACCTGCAAAATAAGCCAGTGAATGGTATTTTTGTTGTAAGCCAGTCCTGTATGCAACACTTTGGTCAGGTAAATGCAGAATAAACTAGTTGAACTAATCCTAAAATTCATGGTACTTCTGTGGTTTTATTGCATTTGCTGGGTTTTATTTCACTGACCACTTGACAAAAATTTCTGTTCATTAAGTACCAACATCCCCACTCATGGAAAAAATATTAAGCCAGCATGTATCTGTGAAAAGGGCTTTAAAAGATGATAGAGGTTTTTGTTAGTCTGAGGGTAATGAAGTCACCGTTACAGCTTTTTCACCTGTTTTTTTAATGATCTTTTCATAGATACAGATGGATTAAAAAGGGATTTAGCACTGAATTGCCAGTTTTCCCTCTGCAAGATTGGCTCCATGTGCCTGCTGAGGTTTGAAACAAAACCCCTTCTGAACAGGAATTCCAAATCTTCCAAATCACATTAGGAAGGAAGAACTTGGTATCAAAAGGCCAAGCTGTCACTATTTCTTCCTGATGACTCTCATTTAACAGCCATTAAAATGCAAATAGAACTATGATTTTCAGATCACAAAATTAACATTAACAGCTGGAATGATTGATTAAAGGTCATGGCAACTGTATAACTTAATTTCTTATGTAATTGTGTTCAGTTTTCTACAGATTGTTTGGATTTGTGAATTAATTTTAGCTGTTGCTGAACACTGACAGGTGCATTTATTGGTCTCTCATTTTTGTTAATATCTTCCTGTGTGAATGATTCCCTTCTTTCAAAGAACGAGAAGAGTACCCAGAGGGGACACTAAAATTACTATCTTCAACTAACAGGTTTTGCAGCATATTAGCAGATCTCTCAGAAGTTTTTTATTGACCCAGACAAGACCAAAATGACAATTCATGGGTATCTAACAAGTTACTCCTCCAGGAGTTTTCTCATGCATGTGTTTACAGAACAGAATAAAAATGGCACTTAAGTTCCCAAGAGGCTTTGAGCTAACAGCTCAGATCCTATCTGAGCAGACCATCTCAGATGTAGCTTGCTTTATTGGATGAAATAAGCCACAGATAGACCAACTTTCATATTACTTCTGAGTCAAGGCATTGACAGGATGAGAAAGGAAAGGTTTCAGACAGTATCTGTCTGTACTGCTCCTTATATTCTTTAAAATGAATCTCAGTTCTAATTCTTATTCTATTGCAAGACTCAGTCATTTTTCAAAGGCTCTTAGAGCAAGAACTGCAAATACTCATCACCCGCAAATGCAGACAGAATTTCAGAAGAATTTAGTCCAAGAGTCTGAGCTTTTTTGAACTCTACCTGCTTATATCAGTACTCGACTGAAAGCACATTTGAAAATCAGGGCCCAGGGACAGGTGCTAAGCATTTCCAAAAATTATCCAAATGAGTAGGACTTGAGGCCTGGAAGAATCTCAGCTAGCGTAAGTTGTACCTACTCTCTTTCCCACACCCCAGCAAGAACTGGTCATGGAGCCATGATATTGGCTCCAGTGCCCGCACCTCTTCCCAGTGAGAGCTCTGTCCTCCATCTTTGGTTGCTCAGTCCAGAGTGTGCCCGCTAAGACACACAGTTGTTGTGTCTATTGGGAGCCAGAATAGATTGCCAAAATATTTCAGCATTTGAAAATATCAGGGGAGCATGTCAGTCTGAAGTCAGGGAGAGACAAATTGGCACAGGGATAAAACATAACATATTTTATTTTTCACTTGCCTCGGCACCTCTGGGGACAGACCTCTTTCAGAACCATTGAGACATCCCTGACTGACAAACTCCATGGACTTGGAAAAGTGCAAGGCAGTTCTGATGTGCCTGCTTCCATCCTGGGGCAAAGAGTACCTTCTGAGCCTTCTGCTCTTTCTACTGAACTTTGTTATAGAGTATTGGAGAGGGTTGCTGGAGCACAGGTGAGGCAAAGAGTCCGGGCTGCATGTGCCTGCAGGCAACTTCCAGATCTGTACTGGGGTTTGGGTCCTACGCCTTCCTTAAGAACTCCCTCTCACACCCTGCTCTTTCAGAATGAGAAAAAGCAGATTTGGAACATGTGCATCAGGGCAGGGAATGTTGCAATAGCAGTGAGCTTAAGCAATCCCCCACCTGGGGGAAGATACTGGATAGTTTTTATTTTTGTAGGCTTCCTCACTCCTTGAAGTATGAAGGTTTAGCTGTAAAAATCCAAACTGCTTCAGCAATCCCCGAAGGTCTAATTGTTGTTAAAATCAGGAAGACAGATCCTAAAATTACCCTGTTCCAGCAAATGAGAGCAAACAGGATATAGAATGGTTAGTTTTCCACAGGCAGACAAAAGGACTGAAACAAAATTAGCCTTTAGAGTTTTGTCATAGAAGGCAGGATAATGAGTCCTTTTCTGCTTAAATGAACTGAGTGTTCTCACAGCAAAAGTCTCATCTCAAAGCTACATCAGTGCTTTCGTAGTCATTATTCTCTGCTGCCCACCTTCTGAGATGGCTCATACCTGAGGGAGAACAGAGGATCTTGACACTTATGAGAAGAGGATTTTACCTTGTGGGTTTACAACTAGCACTTGTAAAAACCTGAACTTCTGCCCTTGAAAGTCTTTGTTTGTCAGTCAAATACAGATTGCATGAGGAGCATGACAAAAGCAGTCCCACAGCCATTGTCCACATAGTATTATCCCAGTACAGAAGGACTATCTCTAGTGTGGAGAAGGTAATTATTTTCAGGCACACTAATTCTTGATTTCTATAGTAAAGTTGCCAAAGGGAGGCATCAATATAGGTTATAATGGACTTGACTGCTCCCACATCCCATCTTTTACATATGTTATTCAACAGCTGTGGACGGAATCCTTTTGGGTTATACAACATTATCATGGATAAACCAGCCTCTCTTCACGTGAAATTGAAATACATCAGTCACGTTTTTCAGGATTTCATTAATATAGAGAGAATTTAACCCTGTTTAAAAATTAAATATTATTGTCCTACATGCTTTTCATTATATAGCTGCCAGAGAATGTTAGCAAAGTACCACAGTGGCTTTAGTTCACATCAGTGTAGCTTTATAGACTTATGTTACAGTATACCTAATTACATATATTAAAACTATATTTTTAAGTTAACTTTTGGAAATTATTTTTAAAATATCTATTATTAATATATAGGGAGAATTGATCTGTATAAAAATAGCTTTGAATTGTTACAATACTGCAGTTAGTGGACAAAAAGACTTGTACTTTTGCCTGCATGAAAATACTTGGCAAAAATACACTTGTGAAAAAACTTATTGGCCCAAGAATATTTTTTGTTATAAAAATGTTTACCTAAAACCTTTGTGAGAGCACCTAAAAACATGCCTGGAAAGAAATGGTTTGGGAACACAGCAAAATTTATAGAAAACTGTCATTTCAGGATATAAGGTCAGTTCCAGATAACACAGAATTTTCTCTAAGTGCAGAGAATGCTTTTCCCAAGATCAGTACTACTGTAAAATACAATTGTAAAATACAATTCTAAGAATCATGCCAATTCAATTAAAATGTCCTTTTGGCTTAAACTGTCTGAGTAAATGATTTCTAATTTGCAAAAATGGTAAGGCTAAAATTATGCAAAAAGGTGCAGTTATGTACATATACATATTTGAACAACCAGAAGGATTAATTAGCTCTTAGTAGAACAGTCTCATGGAGCTCGAAATATGGGTGATTGAGACTCAGAAAGGGAAGTTTTTAATATCCCAATATGAAATCAAATAACTTTTTGGTATGCACGTTGACAATACTCCTTTTTCTTCACCCACAATTTTGCTAAATTGCACTAGTACTGAGCCCTTGGCAAAAATGTTTCCTTCATTATGTAAATGATAAGTAGTCATATTATTATTCATCGAGATTCCCTGAATGGTTTTATTTTTGCAAGCGCTGGCTTGCTTTGAAATACACTTCTCGCTTTGTTTTGCCAATATATTCACTACCTGTGGGTTTTCTGAGTATGTGGGGAAAAGTTTTCATATGACAGACATTTGGGTGGTTTGGATGCTTTATTGCTTTTCTTTGGTACTCTTATATATTTCATCTATACTCCTGCAATATCTCTCTAATTGAATTTGTAAGAAGTTTAAGTGCACTTTGTACATATCATCATCTTGCTGCTACTGGTTTTCAATTAAGGTAAAAAGCTCATATTTTTGTTTTGTTGATAATGGTTCATATATCAGTAATTGTTTGTATTTTCTTTTAAGGTTTTGGCACTCTTCTGAAACACTAACTGAAGCCTCACAACCATTTCTGAAAGAAATGAAGGCTATGAAGTAGAAATACTTTGTCCAAATTTACAGACAAAGTGAGGATCAGACTTGAGATGAGATGCTTTGGTTTCAATCCCACCCCACTGAAGCCTGCAGATGATCTGCCATTGATTTCCTTTGACTTTTGACCAAGCCCTGTATCATCTGTCTCTTCTCACTCTGATTTCATATGGTATGTTACTGTAATCTTGCCAGGGGTTATGAACTTCACTCTTTTCTAACATTGCATTTAGTGCATGCCTCAGCTATGAAGGTCTTCAACTACCTGGTAAAATAAATGAATAAATAAATGAATAAAATTTGAACTGATCCTTGAATGGATGGAAGCAACCCTGGCTTAAATGCAGGGTACTGCAACCACATCAGATAATGTAGGAGTGTGCATTTTGCTAGCCACTGCTAGTGAAGGCTCCTGAAGCTTTCTTTCATTTTGCTGGTAACTCTGGGGCTGATCCTGCCTCTGAGTGACAAACTATTCTTGCAAGTGGAAAATATGTATAATTTTTTTTACTCTGTTAGTATTTGACCATGGATTTCTTGAACGTGTGCATTATTTCAAACATTATGTTGACGGCTTACTCAAAAATAAATTCCTGCCTGCATTTCATGCTTAATCCATAGAAAGGATTCAGTGTTTGAAATGTCATGTTCTAACACTTTGGATTGAGTATATAGTTTTCTGTGCATGGTTTTATGCCTTGATTACATATTACAACTTTTAGACTAGTATTTCTACTTTAAAAGCTTACATTTTATCCAACCCTCTTACACATATGAAGTACGCGAGCCACTGATAGGCTTCCATTCTGGCTTTAAGAGAGAGGAGTTTTTTGTAGAAGATCCCTCTGCAGAAAGAATTATAAAAATGCATCAGAAATATGACTGAATCTTTTGACATCACAGATATGTCATCAGTGTGATTTGATTCCTCTCTTTTCTCTAAGACAAAGCACTTGCAGAAGTTAGAGAAACTAAAAGCTTTATTCAGCCCTATCGTGGGGAATATGAAGTGGTAACTTTAAATCATTTTTTGTAGCAGCTCTTATAATTGGGAAAATAATGTGTTTTTGTAAGAGAAAGAGACAAAAGAGACAGGGAAAAAAGAGAGGAAATTTTTCAAGCATTTGTTCCAAAGCCAGTAAGCCCCCTGTGTTTTATGCTTACAGTGTAACTTCTTTGAAGTTCAGACTCCCTTAGTTGTATGCTTTCACTATTGTTAGAACACTGAAAGAATACTAAGTGATACTGTCCCACAACCACTTATTATTAACAATAGTAACAAGCAACCCCAAATTTGACTCATATGATTTGCCAGTCTGACATCTTAGCTGTCAGTAAATATTCATGCAGTCAAGCTTCACTTCCAGTGATGTTCAAAACATTGATTTTCACCTTTGAATTTTGAGTTATTCAGAAAGCAAACAAAAAAAGCCCACATTTAAGCTCGATTGTTATAATTTTTATTGACATGGATGGTTACCTAAGTCACTCAACCAGAGAGCAGAAACAATGCATGCAACTTACATAATTAACACTCGGCTGGGAAGCAGTAAATGTTTGTGAAGCCTTTTTCTGTGCTATTCCAGTGGTGAAAACATATTTGGGGCGAAATTCTTAACAATTTAAAACATATGAAAAGTAGAGCCACTTTATTCCCTTTTGTTCACTGATCTTTCTCTGGATTAGCAAAATTGCTGGTAGAGATAGCCATAAAGTAGTCAATCATCCTTCTCATTTGCTACAAATTTTTAAAATAACAGGGTTTCTCCATATTGCTTAATAAAGACTGAGGTCCCAAAAGACTTTGTGTCTCAACCTTGCAATTGGCAGGGACTAGGAGACACTAAAGCTGTTTGAAAAGAGGCAGCTGCCAGCATCACATAACCTGCCATGACCAGCTGATCCCATTATGCAAACAAGAGCGTCCCCTGGCAAAGAAATACGACAAGCTCCACAGTGTATAGCTGGACTTCAGTTACTAGCTTTGAATGAAAACAAGAAGTTGCAGAAAGGAAAAGGTGCTGTGTAGAAGTACTTTTCACCTATCCTCTCTCCAAGTTTGGTGGGAGAATGTCGCTCCAACCTTTTCCTGGAAAAGAGAGTCATTAATTACAGGCATCAAAGGATTGTCCTGCAAAGCCAGCAAGGACCACATGCTGATCTGAGGAGTGAGCTGTCTTTGGAGCGCCTTGGCTGTGACCATTGTCACAGTGACCTGTTAACTTTCTTGTGAGAAAAACCTTAAAACCATTTCTGTCTCCTGAGGCTTTCATAGAACTGCTGACAAGGAGTGCAAATGTGTGATGATCAGATTTCCCTAGAACCACTGAACTCTGGACAAGCTGAAATAAACATTCTAGTGGGGAAATCAGCCACCCACTGATCCCCCTTCTCAGATTCCAGCAAACAAATTAAGCAAATACTAAAAGTAATGGTGGCAATAAACAATGTAATTTGAATGGAAAAGTCAGAACCATAGAAAAAGGAAAAGCAAGATGTAGTAGGGGTCTGGATGCACTGAACGAGATTGTCTTTTTCCTGCATAGAATAATCTTATCTTTAAATTATATTTCATAATTATATTTCTCTCACAATCCCATAACCACACAAGTATGATTACCAGAGCTGCCCTAGAGAGTTATCCCGGCAATTGCCGGTGTCTTCAACAGACCTCTGGACAAATCCATCATCAGCATAATTTTGTACAAAAAGTTTGAATTGCTATCAAGAACCAAGATGCAAATTCCTTACACAGAGTAGGATTTTTCAGTGGAAGCTTTTGCCTCTCATTGCTTTGCTTCCAACCAGTGCTCAGACAGGCTAACGCTAGCACTGCAGAAAAAAACTCATTCTAGCATTTCAGTGTTATCAACATGCGTTTTTACTTCTCACTGTCCTGATCAGTGAAGATGTTTTGTTTGTTTATGCAGCATGGCAGGCATCTGGCACCTCACAGAAAAGAAAAATATAAGCAAAAGATCAAGACTCCTGCTGATGGAGCTTTTGGAAACCACTGGAGCCCTATCCTCTGGCTCTCCCAGGGCATTAATTCAAATTCTGTTGCCACTTAAGCATCCAAAACCAGGCTGTGAATCTGTACACTAAGTATGTCTAAGACTAGGTTCTCCAAAGAACCGATCCTCTTTTGTTTAAGGAAAAAAACCCCGACTATTGTATTATGAAAATAACTAGGTGGGTTATGGCAAATTTCTTAGACACGATATAGTAATTTTCCTTTCTTTCATATGAGAAATATGTTCCTCTTATCCAAAATAAAGCCTTCCTAAATATACGAACATCTTTGGGTTTTCTTTCTTCTCTTATTCATAAGTCATAATGTAACAGATGCTGTTCTCTGTAGCTCCAAACTGAAAGATGTTTTGCACTTTCGCTATTTTTTAGATTCTGAAAATGCTGCAGCTGGTGATTTTAAACTTTCTATTTCCTATCAAAGTTGCTGAGGTTGCAGAATGAATCTCTGCAATGGTTACCATCTTCAAGTCTGTCCCAGATATCAATAAACAGGTATATAGTTTTCTAGTTTTCTATTTATTCTCTTGTGTCTGGAGTTAAGGTGGAAATTAGGCCTTTTTTATAGATTTACAGCTAAAGTTTTTTTCAAGATCAAGCTGTCAAACAAAGCTAAGAAACCATACAATTGCTCTGGGTGTTTACAAGAAGACATTTTTTGGATTAAAACTGAAGGGATTGTATTACAAAATATGAACTGCTAAGTGGTATCACAGCTACAGATTACCATAGCAAAATGCAACCAGAAATCTTGTCTACTCTGAAAACTGAGTGTGAATACAAAATCACAGCTATGGGCAGGAGAGCAGCAGTGAGAGAGGAGACACAACCATTTAGCATTTGACTCTCCGACACTTTAGAAACTGTTTCCAACTTTTCTTTATAAGCCTGACAGAGCTTCCCCGCAAAATAAAAATAAATAAATAAATAAATAAATAAAAGTAATTAAAAAAAAAAGAAGTCCACTTTGCAAACTCGGGTGTAGACCAAAATAGTGAGAAGAGGAAATGGCAAAAGAAAGAGTTTAATGGAGACTGTGGAAAGAATGGGAAAATAAATGGATGAAAATATTCTACTAGGAAATGAAGGTGCATAAAATAGCTGTTGAAGGCTTTTGTCGCCTGGTAAAACACACAGTTGCTGCTGACAAAATAACAAAAAAA